>VZRV01007869.1:588734-956821 GCA_013398115.1 Falcunculus frontatus | reverse complement strand
TCTTCTGCTCCCTTCCCCCCCCCCCCCTTAAAAATAATTGTGTTGGTATTTTCTGAATGGTTCTGGTTGGCATATGAGAAATTACAAAAGCTGTGGTAAAACCCTTGAAAATACAATTTTTTCCTTGTGTCCATCTTCTTTGTGTGACTGTTTTATTACTTGCACGTAGATGACTGGAATCATGTCCCATAAACAAATCTCAGTCTTTACAGTGGGGTGTAAGCTCTTTTATGCCACATGTCTTCATCAGAGCTTGTTGGTGAACAGATATTTCTAGAATAATTTTTTTTCTAGGAGGCCAATTTGAGTAAAACGGATCAGCTGTTCTTTTCAGCAGTGGCAGAAGATGGTATTTCATAGTAGCCCAATTAATTACATCTGCACTGCACAAATTCTGGTAAATGCTCAGGTGACTTCATATTGTGGGATGATTTACTTAGTGCATATTTGAGTGCCTGTTACCATAGCAGCTGAGTATTATTGTAAAAATGAAGAACAGTAAACTTGGGAAAGCTGTCCAAAAAGTATAATCTATCAGCTAATGTTGCAGCAATCAGTAGGCTTAGACAAGTTGGCCATGAATATTAAAAAAAACCCAAACCAAAGAAAGCAACACCTTTTTTCACTTGCATGGTGACTTATTCTCGGTTACAGAATGTTATGCCAATCTTGCATTTCAAACAATCCTTTTTTCTTTGTCACGTTCTTTAACAGACATAGAGGTTTTTTTATGTGATGTGTGGTTTAAGCACACATGGTTAAATATTTTGTGACTTTATAATGAACTATCACACAATAGTAGTTTGGTAAAAAACCAAATCCATGCTGTTTTTAATAAGAGTCTTAATCTAGCAATGGTGCATGGGCCCATATTATCTATGGCTCTTTCATTAAAAAACTAAACTGTGCTTGTTAAAATTCTGTTCTTCTGTATTCTGTTTTGGATTTTTTTTATGCATCATCTTTAATTTTGAGGACTCTTCAGGGTAATTTTAATTGGAGATATAAAACTTTATGGGTGGTGGTTTTTTGTTTCGTTGTTATTGGTTTTGTTGGGATTTTTTTCCTTTATGAGGTGATTCAGTATTTGCCTATTTATTGATAAACAAACACATGAAGAAAAGCACAGACCTACATGCCCAGGAAGCTCTGAAGAGCACTCAGCAGCACAAGCACCCAATTTGCTCTCGAGCCCATCTTACAGAGCAGGTTGTGTTGCTACCAGGTGGGCACCTTGGAAAATAGCAGTGGCTTTAGTGCTGGTTATGTCACAGCTTAGCTGGAGTAGGCCAGAATTATAGGAATCATATCAATCTGAATTTATGTAGTGTAGGCTCGATTTCTAAAAATAGTAATGGATCATTGATTACTTTCCAGGCAGTAGGGATAAAAATGCTGTAACAAATTCGGTATGAGCAGTCAGTGCAAGGAGCTTGTTGAGGTGCCTTTGCATGGCTCTGTCCTGCCATTGCAAGGGTGGGTGAGCTCTCCCCCATCCTACTCTCTCTGTTTTTGTGCCCTTTGCCTGTCATGGGGAGCTAGAAGAATGCTCAGCTAGTAATTTTCTGCCAAAACAAGCCCTATTTTTCTTAGTGGGAGGTGACACGAATACTTAGATAACTTTTTTTGCACAGTTTAATCCAGGCGAAATTTACTGTAAATCAATTGGTAATTCCTTTGCCTAAAGGTCACCCCTGAGACCATTGTCTGATCTTGATTGTACTTATGCAATGCCTCTCTCTGATGCCTGGATGATAACCAGCTTTTGTTTGCTGATCCATCAGGTGAAACTTGTTGTGTTTAAACAAGTATATTTTCCCTACTTAATGCATAACTGTTGGGAAATTTACTCCAGCACTTTTCATAGCCTTCTCCACTAGTTTGTTTCATCTACAGAGAGTGATAAATCAATAAATGTGGCAGGCAAAGTTTGGGGGAAGCGGAGTGGGGGGAAGAAAAGCACTTTTATTTGAATGTGCTAAAGAAGACAGAGATATTCTAAGAAACCCAGGCCTCTGCTGAGTGCTACAGACAATGGTTTTATTAGAGGCTGGATCCTAAAGATATGAATTTTGAGCAAGTTGGCTGCTTAACAGGCAGTCATAGTGGCCCTGACTGTGATGGTTTCTGAGCAGGGAGGGCAAGCTCCGTGTTAAATTTATTTGGGGTTTTTGTGTTGAAATGGCTAAGCAGGAATTACTGATTAGTAATCCCCTGGATTTTTTTGGGTGTTTGTGATGGTGGGAGAAATCTGTACAATAAAATTAAGTGTACTGTGGTCCTTCAAATAACTAGTGTACCTTGCTTGCAACTGAAGTTAAAAATACTCAGAGTGCTGTTGATTTATACTCCTGTTTACAGTTCCCATGTCCCTGTTGGAGCTCCAAGGGTTGTGAACTATATTTTGTCTATGACCAGATTTATACTGAAATATCTTCCTCTTCATTTTAGTGGGTCCTAACCACAGTTGCTTTTCCTAGAGAAAGAAAATGTGGGGTTTTTCTACTAAATTGTGAGATTTCTCTTGGTGGTTTTTATTGTATTTTGTTCCTTGTAATGTGTCAGCATAACCTATACAAGGACATAGTTGTGGGGAAATTGGAACCTTCCTAATAGCATTTACATTTGGTTTTTAACTTATATGTAGCAGGAAGAAAGAATCCAAGTTCTTTGTCAGGTTTTCAAATCCCTAAAGTGCTGAATAGTCTATTTCTACAAAAAATAAATACATGAAATGAATTTGTGTGACTTGTAGTTCTTGCATTCCATTATTAACAATTGTAATAATACCACTTTCTCAAGTTTCAGTGTTCAAGTAGTACAACGGACTATCATGGTTTGGCATGAGCTGCTGAGTTAAGTATTGCTGGCTTGCACATTCCTGTTGGTTATATTGTAATCTTTACCTCCATTGGAAAATATGTCCTATTTTGAGTACTCGTTTTAGGCTCTTGGCTTTATGCCTCTCAAACAATGAAACATGCTAGTTTTCTTTAATTTCAGACCTCTGTGTTGAAGAACTAATAGCTTTTTTTTTTTAAACATTTTTATGGTAGTGACCTTTACTGTGAAGGCTCTGTGGTGACTTTCATGAACTTTGAGCTTAAAAATTAGTATGACTACACAAGTTAGAGTTTAGCTACAGAAAATATGCACACCTAATAAGCCGTCTGAAGGAATGAGCACTTGATTTACAGATTTCTTCAAGATGCTGCCTGTTAATCAGTGGTAGTTTCTAAAATAATTTTGACTTAATCAATTCAAACCATTCCTTGAACATAGCCTCAGCTTTTGTTCAGTATTTGTTTTTGTTTCTTGTCTCTGGCTCAGACCAGTATGAGTGTATTGCATGAGGCAAAGGAGCTCTTCATGTTTCGGTGACTTTTATGGCTGATTTATGTAAAGATGTCTGCAGTGATATCCTCTTTACTGGAATAAATAGTTTCATGTTAAAGTTTTATTGATGTTTTGAAGGAATGCTCCTGAGTGAGAGTGTTATCTCCCTTGATAATACAGTCTAAGGAATCTGAATAATCAAGTTCTCTCATGTGTGAAAGCAGTTTTTGGATACTGGGTGGAAAAACTCCTGATGTCTCTGCAGGAAAAGATGGGTGTGATGGATAGGGAATTGAAAACAGGTACATAACAGTGAACACTAAGTGTCTGAATAAGTCACTTGCCTGGTAGCGTAAGTTCATTTAATTTTTGTGCTGCAAGCCAGGTTTCGTGGGGAGGCTGATGGGCATGTAGCGACATTGGTCTGTCCTGGCTGTTATCCTGCTGTGCAGCTCTGCTGTAACAGACACCAGGGTGTCGAAATTGGGATGGCACACCATAGGCAAGTGCCTGCAGGACTGTTACTGGAAAACCTTGAATGGGAAACCCACGTGTGTGGGTACATCCATGAAGTGCCTGATGGTAAGGCATGGGTAGCAGACAGGTGGGACTGCAGGGCTGTGATCTCCCTGAGGCTGGAGGCGTGTGATGGGATAGCTCTGGGGACTGGAGTCCTTCAATGACAGGGTCTTCAGGGTGCACAGAGTGGGATGCTGAGGAGGATGTGGGGGAGTGGCAGGATTGTAGGGAGCTCTGTCTTGGAGCATGCCACCAGCCATTTGAGAGTGCAGGTTCAGGAGTGCTGCGTGGTTTTACAGGTGGCTGCTACAGACCATCTGATTAGGAAGAAGCTGCAGATGAGGCCTTCAAACAACTGGAGGGAGGCTCCTGTTAGCAAGCCTCGATCCCCATGGAGGACTTTAACCCCTCTGCTCTCTGCTGGGGGAAGAGCCTGGCAGGACACAAGCCATGTAGGAGGTTTCTGGAATGCTTTTGTGACAGCTTCCAGACAGGTGATCAAGGAGGTGACAAGTAGGAACTGGTTTGCTGGGCTTTTGCCTTGCTTTCAAGGAAAAATGAATCAGGGATGTGAAGATGGGGGGCAGCCACTCAGACGGACCCTGGAAAGCTGGAGAAATGGGCCAAAGGAATTTCATGAGGTTCAGCAAAAGGGAACATGAAGTGCTGCACCAGGGGAGAAAATAACTGTCCCAGGTTGGGGCCTGACATGTTGTGCAGCCCTGATGAGACACATCAGGAGTGCTGGATCCAGCCCTGGTTTCCCCATTGGCAGAGCGACATGGGCATTCTGGAACAAATCCAGCAAAGGGCCACAACGCTGCTGAGGGACTGGAGCAACTGACACGGGAGGAGAGGCTGAGACATCTGGGATTGTTTAGCTGTAATCTTGAGAAGGCACAGGGAAGACTGTATGAATTGTGTGTGTCAGAGGATATAAGCAGATGGATCCAGAGTCTTCTCAGTGGTGCATAATGACAGGACAAGCAGAAAAATGCCATTTTATGGCTTCTCCTCTTTTTCTGAAAAGGAAATAATCCATTAAATCTGGAGATTCTTCAATTTTTGCAGTGTTCAATGCTGAAGTGAGGTCACTGCTGTCTCTTTTGGGCAGCAAAGGATTCTTAACTACGATTTCAAATGTTGAGTTGAAGTACTAATTATGAGATTGGCGTGTAATATGAAAGCACAGTGTTTATAAATGTTAGGTATTGAAGATGACTAAAAATACATTTTTAGGTAAATCTTTGATCAGATACCAGTATTAAAAATAGCAGTTTGCAGCCTGAAGTGTACTCCAGGACTGATAAAATTGTGATTGAGTTAGTGGTCACTTTGCCTTCCTCAATGCATTGAGAAATATCTGCTGGGAAAAATGGTCTGTGCATCCCAGCTTTAGAAGTCCTGCTAGCATTTGGTTGTGCTGGTGCCCAGGAAGGGAAGGTGATGGCTGGGACAGGCAGCTGCTGCCAGGGCTGGTCTTGGTTCTCTTGCACAGGAGGGGTGCTAGGTGCTGTGTTTGGCTGCAGATTGTGGTGTCACCTGGCCCACGGGAGCACAACTGGAGGGTCCCTGCAGCCTGGCTGGCTGAGCTGGGACACAGATCTGTTGTGGCAGCACACGAGTGCTGCTGCTTTGCTGCCTTCAGACAGCTTTTGAAGTGGTCATCATGCAAGGATGTAGCTGTGGTTAGCTCTGTGTGCTTCTCACATGCTGGAGGTTTTACAGAGGCTTTATCAGGGTTTGCTCCCAGAGGTGGGATAAACTAACTGGGATGTTCAGTGGCCGAGCTGTGGGAGCTGGCCCTGGGCTGGAGTGGCCTTGCTGGTTCCGGTGGTGTAGTTCAGGGACTCTGTGCTCTGGATTGCACTACATCCTCCTAAGCTCTGTGTTCCTGCTGATGGTATGTGAGCAAGCTGTGAAAACAGGACTTGGGAGTGCAGCTGGGACTGGAGCGCAGTCCTGTTATCTCTATTGCTTGGATGCCATTGTGTAAACCACAGAAGTACACGTTGCTCAATTTATCCTTCCTGGAAGTGTCTTCCTTGTGCATGTGAGTGAAAACAAACAGGAGATAACTTGTTCTTTAGGTTTCTTTTCCTTCGAGGGTGAAAGGTTTTTAAAATATCTTTATAAATGTATCGCTTGTGGTGAGAAAGACAATAATAGATGATGCATTTAAAAGGCATGAGATTTCCAGTCATTCTGACTACCTCCCAAATGGCCAGCTGCCAGCAGCTGTGTCTTGAATTTGGCGTCTTGAGATCAACAGTTTATAAATGCTGTGGAGCAAAGCTCCTTTTTTATTACTTAGCTTTTTTTTTTTTTCTAATTGCCCAGGTTAATATGTCCTAGAACTTTAAAAATCAGATTTTGGACCATTCCTTTAGGAGCTATGAACTTCTGGGGCGCACTCCTCACTTGAGAAGGTGCTTTCCGGGACAGCCACACAATCTGCCTGCCATCTGAAGATGTTTTGAAGGTGAAGTTAGCCCTTGATAAGTGATGCTTTTGTATGCAGTTAAATGTTTTAGCTGTTACCATTTCTGGAAGGGCTTAAATGCAGCCTGGTAGCAATTTTACTGGAGTGGAAGGAATAGTCTCTGGTTTGTTCCTTTGAGACTTCAGAAAAATTGCTTTTCTTTGCCCCATCTGATTTGACTGCTGAGCCTTTTCCCAGAGGTAGGAAGCTGGTCAGTGTAGCTGGTGCCAGCCACAAGGCGGCTGCATCCCCCGTTCTGACACAATTCCAGGGCTTGCCTGGCGTGTAAAGGTTGCAATAAAACTCGAGAAAAATATTCCTTATGCATAAAACTTGATAAACTTGTATGGAGAAGCTTTTTCTCAAATACTAGTGTATGCAAACAGTGGGTTCCCATTCCTCTTTTGGCTTTTTGGGAACGTGTAGATGCAAGTGAGGCGTGAGCCATCCATTTTCTATTTACTAAACTTCTCTGCAGGCCAGGCCTTGGAGACTTTGCAAAATCTTGGTTCCATTTTCCCCTAAAACTATGTGATATGAATCAGGTCTGTAAGAATGGTTTTTGAGGAAAAGTAAGCAGCAATCATTGTGCTTATGTGGTTATTGTCAGGCTTGAAGTATGTAGATGCTGAGGAATGTTTACTATACTGGGGCTTTTATAGGTACTTTTTTTTCCCCCATCTCATAGAAAAGTTTTTCTGGTTGGTTTGTTTGTTTGTTTTCCTGTGGGGCCTGCCCAGCATTTAAGGAGCTATGGGTTGATAATTTTTTTTAGGTTTTTCATCAGTCCTCTACAGCTTTTTAGCTTGCAAAAATAACTTCTATTTGTAGGAGTTACAATGCCACAGGGTTTCACTCTAGCTGCTACAATATTGCAGAGGTTTTGAAAGCAAAAAAACAATAAATAAGAGTGCCAAGGAAAGAAAAAAATGAAGCCTCCTTCCAGATCATTCAAGTGAAATATATCTACATATTCAAATTATGTACTTAAAAAGATTGAGCTATGTGTTTTCTCACTTACTTGGCACAAAGTATGTGTAAAAGCTTGAACGATTGTCCATACCAGTGATGAGATGACAAGCAGAACAAACCCAAAATACCATTCTGCTGCTTGTGGAACAGCTCAGATCATGGGCTTCATCTGTTTAAACTTGGTTCTTGGAAAGGAGTTATGTTAGATTTCCTTGTGAGGAGAGCTTGCAACATTTTTATAATCAAGCTGAGCTAAATGGTCTATAGTACAACACATCTGAAAATTGGTATGAAGCCAAGTAAATGTGGTCTGAAAGAAGCAATGTTAAAAGATAATTGGAAGGAGAAATTGGTGACACTAATGATTTATCCTGTTTTGAAGTGCTGCTTTTGTTTTCTGGAACATATACATGTATCTGTGCTGTTCTTACCTCATACAGTGGGTCAGGAAAGGACCATGGGCTCATCTATTCCTACCTCCCTGTTCATCCTGGAGCACATGGCACAGGACTGTGTCGGCTGAGTCTGGAATATCTCCTGTGAGGGATGTTCCACACCCTCTCTGGGCAGTCTGTCCCAGTGCTGGGTCACTGCACAGTAAGGAAGTGATGCCTTAGGTTTTAAATGTTATATTTTTCAGATCCTGTACTGCTTAGTGTGTAACTCTGAAACCTCATATAGCCTGTTAGCTGCTGTTCCCTCATTCTTGTTAGACATAACAAACCCTCTCTAGGTTTGCACTTCAAGGACACCTTGTTGTCCCAGGCCCCTAAATATGTCAACTAAAGCCTCTGAATGGGGGGCAGACTTGGGCCGATTACTTCATTGCCTGAAATTGTAATTGGAGAATTAACCCTGATATGCAAGTGGACCAAACTTAAAAAAGTGTGACAAACCCATGACCCAAGGTTCATCTTGGGTGTAGCCTCTTGACTGCCCAGAGTGTACATTTGAAGGCCTTCAATGAATACCTGCTTTTATTCTCTTAATCTTGTCTAGGCTGTGTTTTCAAGTAGCCGTTTCAAGGCATCAGAAGTTCTTCCTCGTGTCCAGGTGAAACTTCCTGGGCATCAGTTTCTGCTGTTGTCTCTTGTTCTACCTTGCTATGTAAAGCTTTAAATTTCTGTATTGTTTTGATAGTCTAAGGTTCCACAGTGAGGTTACCACGTATTCTGAAGTTTTAAATAGATTTTCACCTCATCCTTTCTTGTTTATAAAACATTTTTTAATTCTACATAGAGGTGATGATATTTTTTTTTTTTACATTTTAAGCAAACTTTGGTTTGGGAAATCTATGTTACCACTGAGAATTAGTGGTTTAACCTTTAAACGTGCCTTTTACCTTATTGCCAATCACTTTGTGTGAGTGGAGTGCTTTGATTATGTCTATTTTGATTGGCTCTGTTCTGTTCAGGCTGTGCCTGCAATAAATTTATGGCAGTTGAATGTATGAGATTGGTAACTTAAGACCAAGCATCTTGAGAGATGGAAAAAATCCATAATTCCAAAATAAATATTAAGTCAATTATAAGTGATGCAGTGAAACATTTTTATGTTTAGTTAGATTGCTGTCTTCTGAAGATATTCCCCATGACCTTTATGGTGAGATTTGTGTTCCTTGAGGGTATATAAACTGGGATGCAGGGTAATTAAACCAGGAGCACTGTTGTGAGGGAATTCTTGTGCGGAACACGACAGTGTGGTACGGAGCCATGATGAGTGAAGGATGAGCTGTGTGCTGAACAGAAAGTGGTTAAAATCATCTGTGTTTAAAACCCTGTGTGTGTGTGTAATACTTAGATTTAAATGGAAAAATACACTTGTATTTATGTGTAATTGAAATGAAGGATACATTTGCATGTCGCCCTTGCTGTGATATGGAAATCCTTTGTTTCATCGAAGGAGTATGAGACTGGGTCTCCCTTTCTCTGGGTGTGTAAGCGCATCCTTGGGTGAGAAGTGCTATAGAGTGGCAAAATATTAAATTACATTAGATGGCCTTTGTTTATATGCAGCTGAAGCAGTTAAAATAGCATTGATTTAAAGAGTCTGGCTGTGGAATACATTTTTAAAATACTGTCTTATATAGTGGAAAAGAATCCTGGTATGTCTTTAGTTTTTTAGTTAAACAAACACAAGTGCTGTTTTTCCTTAGTAAATTTGCTTCCGGAGTGTGTATAAAATAGTGGATAAGAGAGAATCTGTTTCTAATCTGTTCCATGTGCAGAAACAGTGAATAAATTTGATCAAATCTTTAGTTCTTTATAAGCAATTCCTTTCTGAAATATGAACATATTCTGCAGCATTTTCTTCTCTTCCTCTGTGTGGAAGACATTACCATCATTAGAGTGCAGAATACATGGATTCTCAATATGTGTGAAATTTTTCAATGCACTAAACAATTGGACATGTAATGATGTTTTCTGGGTTGCTTAGCAGCACTCAGGTTTTTTACTTTAAGTGGTCTTCAGTGGCATCTTTAGATTGTTCAGAGACTTGGCAGAAATAAAAAAGTCATTCCAGTGTTTGAGACATGAGGAATCGTTTAAGCTGTGGAAAAAAAAGAGTAGGGTTGGCTTACTGTAAAGTTTTGTATATATTTAAACATTTACAAAACTTTATATTCTATGTTCTTGTAAATGTTTGGGGGAGGTGAGTGCTAGAAGATTATTCTGCTGGATTTTAAGTATAGTTTTAGGTTTTTACCACCTGAAAGATGCAAACGTAGACAACTGATAAATTGTATCTGACTGAAGTTTTTCTAAATTGCTTTTTATGTAGTTGGAAGTATGTTTTCTGTGTTTATGTGGAGAGCTGAGGGTTAGTGGTGTTTTGACTTGAGAATATAATACCAACCAATTAAAACATAAAATGTTAATACACTTTTTTCCTCAGAGGATATCGATTGCACATTTGCAGGAATCTTTTCATTGGGTGTCTCTCCTGTATCATTGCAGAGCTTCTGTTGGCACTGCCTTCCCTCCAGGCTTCAATAGCCAGAAGAGAGTTTGAGACTGGTTTTAATAACATGCTAAAGAATCAAGTGCTGTCAGCTTCATGCTACAGCTCTGTGCTGCCTGAGGCTGCTTTTGGTGTCTCTCTTCCCTGCTCCTGCTTTCTGCATTGCGTGAGTTAAAAGAATGTTCATCCTCCAAGTGGAGCAGTGGCTTGGGTCTGGCCGCTCCAGGGCTGATCGAGGCGTGGGAGCAGCGAGTGGCTGAGTTAAAGGAAAGATTTACACAACTGCCCGTGCAGGTTAGCCAGACCAGAGGGTTAGTGGAGGGTGTCAAAGCCAAGTTTTTCAGACAGATAGGAAATGTTTTCAAAGTGGGAAATCTTGGGACCCAAGAGGCGAACGGAGACGTGACTAAGAGGATTATTGAAGTCCAGTAGCTTTGGATGTGCACAGGAAGGATCTCCCCATACATCGCACGGCAGCCAGGCATGCTGTCGGGAGAGGAGCTGCTCAGTGCTTCTGTTCAGCCTTTCTTCCGCTCTCTTTCTGTTTGTACTGTTTTATGGGAGGAGAGGAGGAGAAACCACTCACCAGCTCTGTTCTGCCCCCTCCCAGCAGCGTGATGGATCGAGAGCACTCGGAGCACATTCGGTATTTCTGCAGCTGGTACCCAGACTTGGGGCTGCTCGGCTTCATGTGAGTGAGAGCAGGCCAAGGGCAGGCAGGGAGAGCTGGGAGCCTGCAGGGGCTGGATGGATACTCAGCCTTTTTCCATCCTCTCCTAACCTGCCCTTTCAGATAGAGCAGATCATTGGTGAACATTACATTTGAGTGCAGGCTCTGGTGTAGAGTCTTTGCTGTGTACCCACCTAGGCTTGGGTTCTTCCCGTGAGATGTGTGTCCCAAAACAGCTACTCCGGTTCATCAGGCCTGCCTCACTGGAATGGAAACAGTGGCAAGATGGTTGGGATATTTGATATTTGGGTGCCTTTTGTTTGCTGCAATAAAGTAAAGACAGATGCCTCAGTGCATGTTGACTTCCATGTTAAAGATGGGAACTTGGAGGACCGTGGTGTAGAGCTGCTGGGCAGGTGTCGGTCAGCATGGATTTGCTTTGTTCTAATCTAAAGAGAAGAGCCACAGCCATAAAATAATTTTTGCAATCTTCTGGATGACAGTAGAGACTTTAGGGGTGTAGTTTTGCATACAGCTGAGTAGTCACTCTGTAAGGGATTGGTGTTGTGCTGTTTCACTCATCTTAATGTCATGCAAATGTTTAAAAAATAATTGGGGGAATACACGTATTTGTAAAGTAGATCAATTTTACCTGGTAGTGTGAAGGTAATGGTAAACTTCTAGATGAAGCTTCTCATTCTGAAACACTTGAAAGTCCTTAGTAGTTAGCATTTTGTTGTAATTAGACCCTTCTGCCATCATTTTAATAATCAAAGGAGTAGGAATGCGCTCTTTACAATATCTGAGTAATTTTATATCCTTCAAAAAAGTTTAACATCAGCACAAGTGAAAACATGGTTCTCTGTTCTAATTATAAAATATAATTATCTTTGTGGTCTCTTGTGATTCCCAAGTGATGTAGTCTTCTCAAACATTCTGCTCTTGGGCTGTATTTCTTTTAGCTCAGAAATACAAAGTCAGTTTCTATTTTGAGGTACTCCATGAGTTAAACCTTAATGAATTTAGAGGGATAGTATCTGAACATTTTTGAGGACAGAAGTACATGTGAAGATGCTGTTTAGGGGGAAAACACCTTTTCTGGTAAGTTAAATAACTTTGAATTCAATTTTTTTAATGTGCTCCAATGACACTTGTTTGTTCTTCTGTAAGTGGCTGTTACTGCTGCAGGTGGATCCTGGGTCAGCTCCTTTTGCTCAAGTACAGGCTGGTTTGGGATGCTTCTGGCAGGAACTGGTTAATTACTGCAATATTGAAGGGCATTGAACACCTTGAGCTAGCTCAGCTGCCTGGTGCTATTCCTTCAGCAATGGAAGAATAATTTCCTTTTCTGAAGAAACCTCTCTGGTCTGTGGTCAGGTGGGCTCATGTAGGCACAGTGAGAGCTGGTTAACATTTCACTGTGACAGCTTAGGCAACGGACCCAAATTAGCTTTTCTTTTCTAAAATAAAGTTTTTCTTCTGACACCTTAAATTTGGTGATTATTTTTCATCAAGTTACAGAAAAGATTTGTACAAATTTCTGCAAATTGGTTTTGCCAAGGTTGCAGGTTTGTGGTAGCCAAGAAGTCTCATGATTTGAGAGTAGCAACTTAAAGAGACGAAAAGTATTTTATGGTGAAATCCAGTTGAGCTGTAAAAGAATAGCCGAATTCAACCAAAATCAAAACAGAAGAAAAAAATGCAAACAGGAAATGTTACTTTTTTTTGGCAGTCTTAATAATAATGGCTTATGAACTCCAGAAATGGAGTACACCGTCCACACTTTCACCTCTGTTAATTCTACATGGTTTGGGTTTTTTTTTTTTTTTCAATTGTGCGTGGTTGAGATAGGCAGAGACTTTCAGAGTGTAGTGAGCTTCTTTGTAACTTCTGGCTGTTAAAATGACCTTTACTCCACAAGAGAAATTTATAAATTTACATGCTTGTCCTTACAGAACAATCTACTGGTCTCCATACTACTTAATTAGTCCTAATTGTATGCACTGCCTCATTGTTTTTAGTAATGTGCCAAAAAAAGCAAACAATAGCCAAATTCTATTTTAAAGAGACAGCTCAAATAGTTGAAATAGCACTGGTAAAGAAAAAACAGCATGAAGGAAGAAGCATAAATTAAGTGATAAAGTCATTGTTGGCACAATAGAAAGCACAGTACTGTCATGTTTATCTCAAGAACAGCGTGAGTTGTGAAGATTGGAGCCACATCTGGTGGGTCATACTTGTCCTACTGCGTATATGCAATAAACAATATGCAGTTGATAGTTACATTTCTGTATTATTTTTGAGCTCAAGATTAAGTGCTATTGTTGGTGTATATTGTCTTTAGAGTAAATAAGGTGTGTTTATAATTTTATGGTTTTTTAGGATATCTGTATTTCAGTATCAGGAGATGGTGTTCTGAATCTTGGGCTTGCATTTCTCTGAGTATATAGACTTTTTTCAACTGTAAAAACAGACTTGGCATAAAAATCACTCACAGTCTCTGCAGACTTAGGAACTTGGAAAATTCCTAGGGATTAATTGCAACTCTAGGAAGACCCAGTTAAATAAAGTCAATAGTAGGAGGCTTTGGTTAATACTTATCATGTGTGGGTAGGGCTGTGATTGCCATTTTTCTGCAGGAGGCACAGTGTAGTTTATTCTGAGTGGACACTTCCACTGTAGGGAAGATTTTTCCCTGGTGGTGTTTGCATGTGCTGTGTTTGCAGGGCTGAGCACGGCTCCAGTTCTCTGTATGGGGACTTGTTCTTACCCTTTCTTGATGCATTTGTGATTTAAGATCCCCGACTCTACCAGTGTAACTTAGTGTTTGACCCTCTTCCTCTTCCAGTGCAGTCTCCTGCTGTTTACTCTGCTTAAAGACTCCTGAAACATGAACTTTCCAAACATTCAGCAGAGGAACTAGAGCAGCAAGTCCTCAATTTTTTCCCTTTCTGGTCAGTTTTAAAGCTAATCCATTTTAACTGCAGGAAGAATGTATTTTTTTCTGTTGGCTGCTTTGCACTGCTCAAAGCTTTGGTTCACGTTGCGGAACATCTTGAAATCTATATAATTGTAATGGAAGAAGAATGTTAGGAATCTTTTGTGGACAATTTCTTTTTTTTTTTTTCTCAAAGCAGAGCTTTCCGGATGGCAAAGAGCAAAGGCTGTCATGGCTTTTTTAACTTTTTCGTTCTTCGGTAGCAGGCATTTTCATATTCAAGGGCTCTGTGACCTATCCTCTCCCTCCTTTCTCAGGAAAATAATTGTTGGGTTGGCAATTTTAGGTAAAATACGTAGCCTTAAATTTTCAGTTTTCAGCTGGTGGTACACTGCTGCTTTGTTTTGTTTTTATTTTTCTCCTGGATAGTTTTGTGGCTTATTCAGCATTATTCCAGGCTTTGCATAGTTCTTGTAAACCTGTGGGAATACTGACCTGGCTTTTTCCATCCTGAGTTGCTGTATGTGATTAAAAAAACTGAAATAAAGGTCAGAGGCTCAATATATTGAGAACAACAAGTTTAGGAGATTGTTCTGTGGAGGGGTTTTTTTGTTAAATTATAAGAGGAAGAAGCATTAGGCATTATTTTGGCTTTATTATATATTATATATTTAGTGTTATATATATTTATATTTTTTTAAACATGCAAGTTAACTTGTGGAACTTCCAAGAACTCTAAATCTCATCCAATACGTGAAAGACTTCTTTCCTGAGGGCTTGATAAAGCTTAGAGGAAGTAATGGAGGACTGGGGAAATGACAGGTTTTTCTGTGATTGTGATACTTTCCTGTATGCATTGCAATTTGGTGTTGAAAAATTACATGCCTTGAAACAGTCGTGAGAGAGAAAGTGAGGCTGAGTTACAGCCTGTTCACCTCTTACATATACCGTGTGTTTATTGGGGTGGTTTTGTTCCTGCTATTCATTGTTCATCATCTACTCATATTACACATTTTGATAGAGGATGAAAACCTAAAGCAATTTTTTTCAATGTTTCTTAACCAGATCTGCTTAGGACTAGGACAAGGGTTTGTTGCATGTTTTATTTTTGTTTTAAAAATGATCTACTAGGTGGTGTTTACTGGAAACAGTAGCCAAATGTGGGCACATAAGGGGTATTGACCAATCTGTGCTCCAGGGTGGTGGTGGTGATTGTTTCTCACTGAAATACAAAACTAAGATCCCTTGGCTCTCAAGTGGCAACAGTGCCATTATATTTTGACTCTCCAGCAAAACTGAGTGCTTGAGGCTTGGTTTATTGTTAATTTTGTTGAACATAAAACACATCATTCGTTTTTGGTTGAAGAAACTACTGATGGCTGTTGCAAACACACACGCAGTCATTTTTTTATTGATGGGTAGCTCATTTCTTTCACAGAAAGCTGACCCCAGTCCATGGTTATTTATGTCTTGGAGTGCTGACTTTGAGCTACTTCCCCCTGCTCTCAAGTGGACTGTATTTCCTTAGGAAGGTTTGCAGTTCAAAGCCCCCTTGCCTGTTGGAAACAAAACTGTTGTTTGAGTTCAAAATCCCCCGTTTGCACAACGTTCTTGTTTTCCCACGTCCCAGCACACACATGTGGTTACTGCAAATTAAAAATACCCTGTTTGTATAACTGAATTGGAAGTACCTTATGTATGTGCCTACTTGTGCTTTGCATCATATGAGTCACACACAGTTAGAGACTTCTCAGCAGCAAACGTGGCTCCATAAATAAATAAAAGAGCCCTTTTTCCTGTATTGGCTGTCTTTATCATTCCTAGCTAGAATTATTCTCAAGAGCAATCTCTTCTAGTGTTCCCTGTGTATGGTTCTTGGCTGTGCCTGTTTTAAAGACTTTTGGATAATATTTTTCCTTTTGCCAGGCTTCCTTGATATTTAAGTTGACGTTTTATGCCAGTTATTTCTTGACCTGTTTTAAAGGAACCTCATCAATAACTTCTGTACCTGTTTAGTAAAAGCTTGCTTTCCTGTGGCTTCCAGTCTAATTTATGCTACCATAACAATCTAATCTTTATCTAATTATCAGATGACACTGTGTTAAGATTTTTTTGTCCAAAAACTGGCTGTGATTTTGGTTTTATTCACTATTGAGTCCTGAGAGTGGCATTATGCTCCTTGCTTATAAAAGATACCATAAAATTGCTGAATGTCTTATGTCAGCTCAGCCTCAAGAGATCTGGATGTGTGCATTAATTATGTCTGTTGATTATGATTGCTCCGAAGAACACCAATTGCCAGGTAACAGCAAACAGCGAGGTTAGAAAGTAGACTTGATTTTTCTTTGGTTCACTGACATTCCTTCCAGATTACTAAGATTTCCATGTCACTTAAAAAGTGAGTGTTTTGGCAAAAGCTTTATGTAAGCATGAAACACATGGGCAATATTTATAAAAACTGGGATATTTTGCAAGTGCAACATGTTGAGAGCTGTTACACAATGCTCAGCCCATAGTGGGTTTTATGAACAGGTGGTAATGTCATTCTGTGTTTGGTGATAAGGAATTGTTTTTGTATTTGTTACTGGAAAAGGAGTTGATACTTGACAGCATACAGAAAAAAAGTAATTGACATAAACTTTTACAGAAAAGATCCAATTTGAGTAACAGTGAGCAAAAATGGTGAAAAAGTTAGTCCTGAAAACAGCATTGCGTTAAATCAGCTGCACTAACATCTTGCTACTTAAGCCTCTTTTTGTTTGCAAAAATATGATATTTCTTGAGCTAAAGCCCCCACGCAGGAACTGGAGGCAGAAGTGGGCCAAATACTAGTTCCTTACTTGTTATTGTTTGTTTTTCTAGATTTTGGCAGAAATTGCACATTCTTTGTTTTAATTTTTCACTTCCCCACACTTGACGTTTCATATCCTTTAAGTTTACAAGTTTCTTTCCAGTTTATTTTGCATGCACTTAAAGGTTTTTGTATTGTATCAGCTCTTCTAAGCAGGACTTTCCTGAGTCTTGAACATAAAAAAGGGGAATTTAATTTCAGAAATAGTCAAGGTTTGTAGATAAATGAGTTGTGTAACTCAGAATTACAGTTGTCTAACCACAAAACAATGCTTTCTTGTTTACTTGTGGTCATTAATTTAGCTTAAGCATTTCCTGCGTTGTATCACAAGGTTGTGTAAATGCAGCTTTGTAGACTTTTCCTGATTTATATATTTCTTGTAAACAGCAGTTGTAGAAATAGCTTTGAGTCCATAAAAATACAAATTAGATAGCAGGGGGCCAGATGCAAGTCTTTGAGATCGTACACTGTAGTCAGTGATTTTCCTGTGCTTGAAAAGAAAGGAATCTCAGGATCTGAGTAACATATTTTGGGCCTGTTTGTGTAGGCAACATAACTTCAGCTCTCCACTTCCTGCCCGGTCCTCAAACGCCTCGCTCGGTTTCATAAGGTTTGAATAAAAGGTTCAGCAGCCCACAAAGGCTGGCTTTCAAGTCTTGGTACCCACACTCCTAAGTGATGTTTATTTAGAGTTAGTCTGATGCCCACAGCAGTTTTGGGATAGGTTTGAGCAGTCCAGACGACTACTGGGGGTTTCACCCCTCGGCAGGGTTGCTTCCTGACTCCTGAAAAGTGCAAATGAAGATTTCTCTTGCCTCGCAAGTGTAGCAGTTCAAAGGTGTTGCCGGGACTTTGCAGTTCCCCGGGAGCATTTCAGCTCCTCTGTGGCAGGACCTTGCCTCTAGGAGGTGGAAATCACAAGGAATCCGGTGGTTAATGCCGCTGGCTTTCTAAAAACTTGTGCATTTAGAGACTTGGGGTGGGGGGAGCTTTGTGTTTCTATACATCTCCCATGTAACCAGGAGGTGTAGTTTGGAAACCAAGACAAATTAACTTGAGCATGTTAATATATATGAAGGCATGGCCCAAAAATACCCCAGGCTTTGATATCTGAGCTATAAAGTTGGTGAGAATCTTTATTCCTATAAGAATATTCATTTATTTTTATTTAGGTGCTGCAAAATTTGCATCCTTGACTTTTGTCTTGTTGAATTCAAAATTCAAATCCTTGAATTTTGTTTTGTTGAGATCGGCCGAATTTGGGAGGAGTCCCCATGTGAAGAGGGCTACCAATCAGTGCTTGAAGGTGAAGGGGTGGTTAAAACTTGTCATCCACGTGTAGCCTTTAGCATGTCTGTGTTCAATTTCAGAAAGAGCTTTGGGATCTTTGAGGGACAAATCTCAAAAGCATTGAGGTATTTGAATAAATATCACTGTATGTTCTGCCAGATAAGATTTTGGTTGGGTTGTTTTTTTTTTTTTTAAAAACCTTTAGGTGACTAACTTGTGGTTTCTTTCCTTTGACTCTGTCATACACAGCATGAGCTCAATTTCATAATACTTGAGCCATCATGAATTCTTTGGAGTGTAAAGCACTTCTCAGTGAAACAGTTATGAATCTGTGACTTTGCTGCTTACTTGTGTAACTCGAAATTCCACTTGTATATGCCACCTTACCCTTGGTTAGGCAAGGATATTTCAGGTTTTCTGAAATAGTATATAGCTAACTAAATACAGTATCAACGTGATTTATCCTCCTGCCATTCAGCTCCTCTTTCACTGTAGAGAAAATTGTTGTAGGATTTCTGTAGTTATTGATGAAAAATTAATGAGAAATAGATGGTAAAAGAACGTAATTATTGTTTGCCTGAATTTAGCAAGAATTTGCTACCATTCAGCAAACTTTTCACAAAAGATGATTTACTTTGAAAAACTCATTGCTAATAAAAAGAAGTGTTACCACTGGAAGTGCAGAATTTACTGTGGAGTTTAATCTTTCTGCCCAGAAGAGGCTTTCTCCTGGTACCAGCTTTCCTGGTATCCAGTGTTTCTCTGGATACATCCACTTGCTGTGTCTCAGTCCAGAACTGTTGATACCTGTAGTGCTGCCTCACTGAAGAAGCAGGGTAGGATTTCCCAGGTGGAGTAATTTAACTTGCGAGATTAATTTAATTGGTTTAATTTATTTTTGTTTAACACCCTAAAATCAGAATGCTTTTGCTTTTCTTAAGCCAGCTGTCCTCTATTTTTGCTAAACAGTCCACAATTCTAAATTAAAAGCTAACAGATTATTCTTAATAGCTTATGCAGTCCACATCTCCTAATGTGGCATGATTGGAGCTGGTATGGATGCCAGGCTTCTGGCTAAATTTTACCACTGTAATGTAAACCAGTGCTTTTACCTTACTGTAAACTGTGTCTGGAAGTCCTAAGTATACAGCTTGACATTCTTTATTCACTGTGAATATGTATGTTTTTATTTACATGCATGCACATAAACGGAATAATTTAATGCTTTGGCAGCTGTATGTAGCAGTTCTGTTTTTTAACATGGGAACTATTCATAAGAAAAATTCATGTAGATGATGAAAATGTGGACATAAAACCAGCTGTGAAAATAAAACTTGTTCACCTTTACCAGAAGGGTCTAGACTTCTGTCGTGCTTTGATCTTCTTACCTAAACAATTACTTCATTTCCTTAGTTTCTTAAAAGCAGAAAGATCTTGGTATTGTGAGTAAACTTGAGTTTGGCAAAGTAACTTATATCACTGTGGTTTTGTGCCGATACATAATTTGGATTTCTTGCCTAGCAAGTACATGGAAAAATGGGTGACAAGTTGGTGCACACTTTGTTGTGGTGATGCTCAGCTCTAAACTGGATGCATGGGTGAGTTTATTTCCTCTGCTTCCACCCTCTGGGGAGATCCATCCCACTCTCTCTTTACACATCTGCTTTGCAACTTCCTCAGTGATGTTACTTGAACAAATTGTTTTGGTTCTCGACTCAAACAGATGAACTTGCATTCTTCAAATGTTATTTAGATTATGATGGTATCTAACAATAAACTGGCACAATTTTTTTCCTGCCTTTAAAGCTACGAATTGAGACATACAGTGTATTCCTGCAAATGGGGTTATGTGTTTAAGTGTGATTTTTACCTTTGTCTTCTTTTTTTTTTTTAATTAACTGAATGCATCAGTGCCTTGCCCCAGTGCTTATGCCTGTACTTACTTAAATCTGTTTATCTTATGCTCTTCTTCTTGGCTTTTTAAGCTTTTTGTCCTTTGCTACTTAAAGCTGGTTTATAGCTCAGTTTTCCTTCTCATGAAGTCTTTAAGTGGGTTTACATTTTTCTGTATGTAAATTTAGGCTTGTGGTTTTTTTCATTTAGGGGAAGTAAAAGATACAAAAAGAATCCAATTTACTTTTTGCATATACTCAAGGCAACAGCTGATGTCAAGTCAGCTCTGCTTCAGTAGTATTGTCAGTAGTCTAACATATTATAAATTTAGTGTACAAGAGTGACTCTTAATCGTACCCTGAACTGGAAATTGGCTGTTCTAAACTGAACAGCCCTCTGCTAGAATTCCTCTATTGTCACATGCCTTACAACCAGGAATTAAAAGATACTGAGAAGCCTGAATTGGATTTTTATCTGGGGAAGAATTTATATCTAAAGGTGATCAGTGTATTTTGAAATTAATTAATACAAAATAGAAAAAGACAGACATTCAGAATTCTCAGGTTAAGGGAAAAGGAGATGCCAAGCGGCCTGGATGTGTGGATTTGCAAGTGTTACCAGCTGTGTGGCCGTGCAGGAACAGGACCTCAGATGCCTAGAAAAGGGGTCACAATATATGTCCTTTAAAAACTCTGAGGCTGTTGGGGTTTTTTTTCCAATAGAGACAGAAATGAAGAGAGAGTAGGTTTTGGACAGAAAAAGGAAACTGTTTTGTTCTCCAAATACTCCAATTGCATCCAGGAAGCTGGAGAGTGTGGGGTTGGTTGGATTTTAGAAAAGCAGGAGACTTTGTAATTCCAAGTAATGGGGTTTTTTTTGGTCCCTGTCAAATGTCTTCCAGAATCGTGTTCAGCATAATGGCTCCAGATACAGGCAGTGTCTCCTTACTCCTGGAAAAGGCCTTGTGGCTCAGTGTGTAACCTGCATTGCAACAGACTTAAACTGGTTTCCTGTATAAAGCTTTGTCTTTGACTTAATCTTGGCTTCTCTCCTGTAGCTTCACATCTGTGAATGACTCATAACAAGCAGGACCATCAGAAAAATATTGTGTACATTTTTATCCAAATCTGTAGGGCTTTTGTTTCTAATTTTTTTACAGCCTTGTTACATTCTCCCCTCCCATGCAATGAATCATTCAGTATCTGTACCCGTACCTGACAGGAAAAGTGGTTGTGCATGGAGGGAAAGTTGAATGCTAAACAAATAGAATATCCCCAGCCATCAATCTGCTGAGAGCAGAGCTTTTGTATTTGGCAGGTATCCTCTGTCAGCCCCTGGGGCACTTCTGATATTATGATTTTCTTTCCTCCTGTAAACAGGGAGTTCTGTTAAATGGATACTCTGGCTTGGGGGCAGAGTTGGAGCTGTCAGGCACTGGCAGCAAGGGAGGTTCTGCCTCCTGAGGCACTAAAAGGCTTTTTTTTTTTGAGCTGTCACATCCAGCGACTCAAGGCAGTCCCACTGCAGAGCTTTTAAGAAAAATGCCAAGCTTTACATCTCTAACTTCTCCTCCCCTTCCATGAATGCTTTGGCCCATTTCCAGGTGTGTGACAGCACAGGGGCAGCTCACTCCGCTGTCCTGTTCCTTCTGGAATGTTTACAGTGGCTACACTGAAGGGAAGGGACAAAGTGCTACCCTCTGGGTCCTTGTGTTCCACATTTTTTCTACTAAATACCTTCCTAGGGACCCACAGCCCCCAGATTTAGTGCAGGTCATGTGCATGGCAGTTCATGCACTAATAATAGTGGGGGAGCCAACTGAGGCAGGCAGGGTGAAAGAAGGGCTGGAGTGGCTTCACCCAACCATGCTACTTTGGTCTCTTCCTTTGTGTCAGAGAGGAAGCCTAGAGTAGTGGAAAAGTGAGTTGCTGGCATAAATATTCATATTTTTTGTTGCTGTGCTGAGAATTATTTTATAACATCAGTATGGTATGTAGGGGAGATTTTCCTGCAGCTGCTAGAGCTGCCCATCTCCAGCTGTCTCCTCCAAAACTACCTCTCTGTGGATAACAGGTGAAGGGAATTGATAGCATCTAGGCTGTGTTTGAAGTGGGGGAGTGTTCTCACAGGCTTCAGGGCTGGCTGTGCACTGCTGCTGTCAGTTTTTGACTACAAAGGATTTGGAACAAATTAATACAATGTGAAAATTGTTCCTGGCCAGCCTGTCATTTTGGCTACAGGGTTCCAAATTTCCTGAAAAATGGAAATGCTGGAAGGCCTGTTTGAAGGAAGGGAGGCAGTTAACTAACTCCTTGATTAAAATAATAGAAGCTGAACCACATCACCTTTCCTTTACACATCTCCGTATAGCTGACGCTTTTTGGATGTGACTGATTCCACTTTGCATCTCTCAGGGAGCTGCTTGGCAAAGAGGGAAGAAAGACTGAGGTTGTAGATGCTTTATTTATATATTTTTATTTTTATATATATATTATATATATATATATGTAGAGGTAGCTAAAATGCTTTATGAACATGAAAGTCATAGAATTGTTCTCTTCCCTTTTTATTATTGTCTCCAGTATATTTTCACAGGTGTTTTTTTCAAAACTGGGGAAGATACTGGGGTGAGCTACAGTGCTTTAATGTACCTAATGTAAGGTTTTAATCATGTTTCACTCATGCTAATGGATCTTAACAAAGCTGTCTCATAATTGACTGATGGGCTCACTTGTAAAAAAGTGATTATCAGTAGCACAGATGGAAACTTTCTGTCTTAAGAGGACCTAGACATAGGGTGTTCAATTCAGCTGTTATTTAGGGGTCAAAAAGCTGTCTTCCACTGATGAAAATAGAAGAAGAATGTTGCTTGTAATTAAAAATCTGGTGATAATAGGGGAATTATTTGGTGAAAAATTACCAAGTCTTTCTTTCTTGGAATTCTCATCCCCTTTCCCACAACCTGGCAGCTGGGTACACTGTTTGCATGGATATTCTCCTTTCACAGTACCATCAAAGTGGTTACAAACTTGAAATGGGAAACTTGTGTTTGTTTGAGACTCCTTACGCTTTCAGGAAATCCTAAGTGAAGTTGTGCTTTGTTTGGTTTTGTTTCACTTGTTGACTTCAGTCGGATTTTATTAGTTAAGCAATTTCCAAGAAGCCCTCTGCTGATCCCAGAAGCAGGGCCATTGATTTACTCTCTCTGTCAGTCATGGAAATCAAGACTTCGGAAGGGCTTTGAGAATTTGTTTGCAATCATCAGCTGGCATATCTTCTGTAGGAAGC
Source organism: Falcunculus frontatus (assembly GCA_013398115.1). Taxonomy (NCBI): domain Eukaryota; kingdom Metazoa; phylum Chordata; class Aves; order Passeriformes; genus Falcunculus; species Falcunculus frontatus. The sequence goes on along the minus strand of VZRV01007869.1, from coordinate 933,621 downwards.
AGCAGAAGTCCTTGATTGCATCTGAAGGATGGCATAGGAGACTTCCAGGAATATTTTACCCAGCTAGAGAGATGACGAAGCGTTTGTGGCTCTAACAGCGAGCGAGTGGCAGCTAATAGAGTAGTTTTAATCAGGTAATACAGTGCTGACAGCTACTCAGTTTTCCTGGCTTTGTTCTGAAGTGGCTGGCAGGAAGCAAAGCAGTCACTTCATTATCTTCATTAAAATCCTCAATCCTGTGCCATGCACTCGCTGTGCTCCACATCACATCAGGAAGCGTTCTGTGGCTGTGGGGATGAGCTGCACCCATGTGTGCCTTTGAAAGGGGAGATTTCCACCGAGGAAAAAGGGGCTCCCAAAACAACCCCAGCTTCACAGCCTGCCTTCAAGCTGTGACTTGTCTCTAAAAATAAATAAACAAGCAGACTTATTTCTATACAGAGTCTGGGCAGACAGCTTTTTCCCTAGGGATAAATTTGTTTTTCAAAATTAGAAAAATCTGTTAGATATCTAAAATTTACAGTTTTTATGTATTAAATTATTGGTTTTAGATAGAGTTTTATAGTTATGCAACTCTAAAAATATTGATGGTGGAATGGACAAGGTGAGTTGCCTGCTATAAAACCCAATTTTTTTTTCCTTTTCTATTTGTTTTTTCCCCCTTAGCTTTTAGTCACCAAATCTGTCAGGTCCCTATGAATAGTACAAGCAGATCTCTAGGAATATTTGTCTTTTTGGCCCTCAGAGTACATGTGTTGGGAGTTTTTTTTGCATTCTGTATGCAGAGCTAATGGAAGCAAGTGTAGTTTATTTTAAGCTTTCCCTTTTTCTCTGTGTTGCTGTTCTCTTTATTCCTCACAAATGATGGCTGAGTGAAGCTTCATGAGTGTTGGCTGTAGAACTGGTTTTAGTTATTTGCCAACAGTCTTAATTTTAGTATCAACGATTTAATCTTAATTTACTATTCAGGGGAGTTGAAAAGTTAATATTCTCCTAAGTGAATATGCCGAATATTAAGGGGAGAATGAAGATTATGGATGTGTTACCTATCTGTGTTTACAATCACATTCTGATGACACAGGCTGTGATCCAGAGAGCCTCCTGCAGCTGGCAAAGGGTCTGGAAAGAGTCCATGGACCCTGGACAGCCAAGGGGGCTCATTGACACTGTATTTCAGCAGCAGGGAGAAGTATCCCAGCCTCAGCTTACTTTGTTCCCAGCACTGGGTTGGTCTGTCAGATGCTGGAGCACATCTGGCCTCTCTGTGGATAGCTCAGCAGTTGTGTGTTGAGTTCCCACTAGCAGGAGGAGATACAGTGGAACCCACCCAAAACTGTCCAGAGATTTGACAGGCTATTTATTGTCATTTACTGAGCATGCTGAAATTCTTCCAGTTCTGCTTTGGCTGCTCTAACAGAGGAGGAATGCTCCCTTATAAACATTTAAAGATTGTATCGTGGATGGTTTTGTTTGGACATTTAAAATTTTTTACCTGACTTATTCATAGAAGATGACACTTTCACTCTCAGTCCAAGAGTCCTTTTGTCACAAAATATGTGGATACTGGATAGTTTCTGTAATATTCCAGTTACCATGTAGGTCCTGACTTTGTCATTACTATTTGTCAGCACGCTGTACAGACAGGTATCGTTTGCTCTTTTTCTTGTTTGTTGAATGTTCCAGTAATTTCTCAAGAGTTTTCGAGCTTTTGTCCCTTTGCTCAGTCCCCTTTACTGGCACCTCCAGTTGACTCTGACCTGTCTACAGTGAGCATCCTCAAAACCTGAAGATTGCTCTGTACATAAATTTAAGAATTTGAATGCCTGATTTTCATTCATCCATTCTGGAAAACTCCATGAAGCCACATAAGACTCCGAAATAGTGAGACTGCTATGTGTAACAGGTTATTTTATAAAGTTTATTATAATTAATAACAAAGTAAAAAGTATATGTAACCTTATTGAAAAGCCAGTTAACAGTCTCAAATATTTGAATTTTTCAGGCACATTTCTTGCTTGTTTAAGCCTTGTCGCTTCTCTTGCCAGACTGTGTATTTTAGTTGAGTAGTCTCTGTGACTTCTTAGTTCCTAAGCTGAAAACTGGAAGTGAGACTGGCTTTGCAATTACAAGAAAAATGGAAAATTGTTTTGTTTGGATTTCAGCAAATTCAATTTAAGGTCAGATTTTTCTCTTTAACAATGTACGCTCTATCTTTTTATTCCTAAAGGCATATTTTCAGCAATTTGGCTTAACTCTGTGGTCATGGGGGTGGAATTCTTTATCTTGGCTTGATGTAAGCAAGCTTTCAGAGCATGTGTGGGTTAGTGTCTGACTCGGTGTGCAGGAAAACACAATCTTTCTGTCAGGTGGTTTCTGGTTCAATGAAAGAAGGTTTTGGTTGGGTTTCTTTGTGTACGACAGCAGCTTGGTAACTTTGGAGGAATAGCTCAGGCTTTCAATAAATAACTGTCCATTCCATTTAAAAAGTTAGCAGTAAATAATAATCACCACTGTTATATAGCTAGCATGTTTCCATGGCAGTTTCAGGAGAAATCAAACCTCAATAGCATGAGGACATTCTTGACATAAATGTTATGAAATCTTTCTCATTCGGTGGATAGGAAAGCTAAAGGATAATTGAGCACTTTCCTTTGGGTTTATTATTTACAGTTTCTTGAAACCCTCTTAAGTTGATTTGTCTTGATAATATGAAAATAATATCTAGTTATCTGTCATGTTAAATACTATTTTGATGCAAGGAATGATTTTGTTTCCTCATAGTTGAGACCTGAAGAGCAGAATGTGCTTTTTTGTTCTCTTGAAAATGCAGTCTTTCAGTGCAGACAGAGGGAGAAGTTTTGACACTATTCAATGTAAAGGCAAAGTCACCAACACGTTACATTGAGTTTTTGATAACAACTTCAAGAGTTTGGAAAATAAGACACAAAACTGATGTGTGAGATCAGCAAAATTACGGTAATTCATTTAAAGACTTGACTTAATCAGTGTATCTTGGGTTCCGTTCCTGTAAAATATGACCTGTATTGTAATAACTTTTTTAATAATTAAAATAACACTTGAAGTGAAAGCTCAAATTCATTTTTTCCACATGAACATAGAAGAAATTACAATTGGGCCTTTTTATGATTTGGTGATTAAGTAGACAAATGGTGCACTTCATGGGTACCATAACAGTTAACACCTGTTTCAACTGTTTTATATTTGTATTGGATGAAACCTCAGCAATCCAATATGTCTTGAAAAGCAAAAATCTAATATAAAATATTTCATGGTATGGAAGAAATTACAATAAACAGAGTATAGCTTAAAATATAAAATGCTTGTTGTGCACATTTACATAGGTTTCATCTGTATTTCTGAAACCAATGTAGCCATCTTGTGTAAAAGTAATCCTAGTTTTTGTGAGGGTTGGTTAAGTGATTATTCAATACCATAAAGTGAATACTGTTTTCTAAGAAAACAGTATTTCCTGAGTTGGCAGAAATGAAACAATTTGTCAGTCAGAAGTCAGGTACAACTGGATTAATTAGCATTTGGTTTGTGGTTTCTCTCAAACCTGCTTTGGGGACAGGGACCATTGGCAGAAGGGTGGAGTGCTCTCCTAAGGCACATGCCTGGCAATAATGTCACTCCTTCTTGTTGTTTGTTACCGGTGTAGTATTTTGAATTCATTAATTTCAGAAAATGTGAAACTTTGTCCATTAAAATCTGGAAGCTTATTTCAAATTTATTAGAGATGGGCTCTGTTGTGCCTTCCATGCAGCACAGGTACAGCACTGCTGGCCCCCTCAGCCTCCCACAAAAGCCTGTTGTCTTGGGGGTTTGGAAACTTGAAAACTTACTGCTTTTTGAATAAATCTTGGTTTTATACTAAAACTCTAAGTATTATTAGCAAGATTACAAAAATAATTTGCCAGAGTGCACTGTCAGATGTAAATATCGTGAGCTTCTTAATATGATATTTCAAAGCTGAAGTTTATTTTGAGAGTCAGGGTTAATACTCTCAAGATTTGTTTAGAAAAGTTGATCTTGGGATGTGATGACCTAGGAGATTTTTTTCCTAAACACGAATTCAAGTTTGCTTTTATCTCAGTTTATCTGATTTGAGGTAAACCTCAATGACTTACTAAATTGCATCTGCTTGTAGAGAACGTTGTAAATGGCTTGCATTTTAATGGCTTCTGCATAAATTTCCTAATTTTGGAATGTTTCTCTTGCTCATTTCCCTGAAAAAGATGCTGGTTTTGTCTTGCTTTAACAGAATCTGTTTAGCCTTTCAGTTATAAAAGAAATGGGTAAATTTCCTCTTGGTTTTGGCTATTCCTGCTGTTTTCAGAAGTGCTAGGACTGTCTTACCTCCTTTGGAGAGCAGAAAGGCTTCACATGAAGCCTTGATAAGCACATGATAATTTCATATCAATCATAAACATTTCAAACAGATGTTGGAAGCTTTCTTAAATATAGGTACTTAGTTTGGGAGTACACATAGAGGCAGATGTTGGTAATTGTGGGTAGCATCACAAAATTAATAAACTACTGATAGTATTTAAAGTCTCTTAACTGTAATTGCTCCTCATAAAAACGAGGAAATTTGATAAGTAAAATGAAAGAGTAAGTAGGTAATTGGTACAGAGAATTATAAGAGGAAGGAGGGAAAAGGGAGGCTATAGCTGGAAAATAGCTGACCTAAAAGGGAGCATAATACATTGATTCATGTAATTTATCTTCAAATTTTTAGGCATTTTTTTCTTTTATAGTGAAATGTATCATTCTAAGTGTAACACAATACTTTAAGCCACAGTTCTGAGCATCTTTTCTTTATTAATTCAATGCATAATGGAGATGGTAAAGACTAGATTACCCTAATATAGAAAAATGAGATATGATCAGAGGCATACCTCTTCCTGGATTAAATACTGCTGCATCTTGGACACGAAGTGACAAAATGCCAACAGATGCAATATCTCTCTTACCATGTGAGGAACTGCTCTGAGGTACAGACCTTCAACTTCAGTCTTTCCAAAAACCACCATACGGTCTTCCCTGCCCTTTCACAGCTATGAGACCTGACAAATGGGTTATCATAAAGCATCTTATGTGCTGAAAAGCTCTAATAAAAGACCGTATCTTTACAGTTTGATGTAACAACTAAACCCACTAGTTATTAATTAAAGATTTTTCTAAAGTGCCTTTTGCTCCAACTTTCCTATTGTCTCTACTGTTGTGGTTTTCTTTCCTGTGAACCCATTTTGGGATGTTTTCATTCCTTCTTCTTTCCCATTTTGTCCGTGTTTGTTGGCTTCTATCTGTTGTGCCGTCAGTTGTTGGTGGGGCCAAGCTGTAAATCAGGTCACCAGAATGATTCATATTAAAAATAAACCTACAATAAAAAGCTTGGAATCTGCTTTGTCAGCACTCTACTTTAATGCCCTGCAGAGCATCACTGCTATTATCTTAAGCCATCTCTTGTTTGTATTCAGTTTGGAAATCGTGCATTTGCAGCTGGAACAAAATCTGTCTATTCTCAAAACTGCAGCTTCGGCCACACATCTGTCATGTTCCCATCTCCAATTTGTCTCCTGTACCCGTTGATTAAAAGCATATTGGTCCCATGTTCCACTTGAAATAGAGTGGTGGTACTCCTCACTTCCCAAAAGTATTTCATATCTGTTCCTGAGTTAAAGGAAAATGTGTCAAGCAGCGTGCACCTACCGAGGGGCTGCTTCAAGGAAGTTGGGTTTTTCTGCTCGGATCAGTAGCTTGTGAGTCTGGGAAACAAATCTTCCCCAGTTGTTTTCTCTGCTTCCAGAAAACCTTGTTCTGGTGAGATATGCACCAGTGTGCTCTTATAAAGGCACCTATGGGTTTTGAAGGAGAGGAGGGCTTTCTTTGCTCAGACTTGTGGGACTGGGGAGTCTGGAATTGCTCTGCAGCAAGATGAGTGCTTGACAGGCATCATTCTCTGCCTCTGCTCTGGCTCCTCTGGAGTTGAATCGTGAACTTCTGAACTGTCTTAAAGAGCACACATGCAAGTTTTATCTCTCTGTGGTATTTGAGTGTTGTTATTGAGATTTTGAGAAGTCTGTTTCAAATGTAGTGGCAGTGCTTCCTCTGGGCTAGGAGAAGTCATCTCGTGCCTCCAGCCTGTGTCTGCTCGCTTGCATTTCCTATTACATTGCATTAGCTGGGTTAACAGTTCCTTTAAGAGTTGGGAATTGGTTGTGTAATTGGAGGAGGGGGCAGAACTAAGGAGTTGAAAAACAGCTTTGAAGCCAGGGTGGTGGGGTGAGCTCGAGGGGTCTGTTTTGTACATGAGAAATACAGAAAAATCGTGATGAGTATAAGCTTCTTCAGTAATCCTGTACCACTCAGGAAACTTTTTTCCTCACTTGGAGTTCTTTTTTGAGGGCATCCCTTTCTCCAGGGAAAAGGAAATGATCCTCTTCATAATCAGTTTGAGCTACTGTGTTTTGAACTGGTTGCTAGTTCAACACAGATAAATTACAACATAAGCTATATGCAAACAGTTGTATCATTTTAAGTGTAGTAATTCTCATTAACTAAACTTACAGTTATGGGTTTAAATACAAGTGGGAGATAATCCAGGTCTTGCTCTTGAGATCACTGAATAATGTGATATTTGATACAGCAAGTCTTGTGCCCTCTTAGCTTTCCTTTGATCCTCCTGTTGGTAGACTTAGAGGGCAAAGTATGCAGTGTGACTAAATTGTTACACTTAGACCATGTGTATTTTGTAACGAAAATATGTATCGGTGTGTTAGAGGTCCAGTACGCAAATACAAAGGGTTCAGACTCCATCCTTGGCAAGTGACTTGTAAAAGCTTGATCTGGGTATTACTCAGTTGTTGACAAATGTTTATTGCACGAGAAAAAATTACCCGGAGTTGTTATTTTACAGTAACGTGTACTCGCTGAGAATTTCTATATGTAAGCCTGCAAATTTGCTCCTGTGTACTTAGTAACCAGATCCTGCTTTTGTTTTACAGCTGCTGCAGAGGGCAAAGGGAAAAGTGGGGAAGACTTTTTTCAGAAGGTAAGAAAGAGATTTCGGTTCTATAACTGTGCCTGACTAGATGAAAAAAAATATACCTATTGCTTTTGTATGTGATCAACTAATTAAACTTGATCAACTAGTTAAACTTCATGTGCTGTTTCCACTGCACTGATCGAATTTTTTAAAAATGATTTTGTCATTTAAAGTGTCTCTTTGCCACCAGCCGTGCATGGAGTGAGATGAGAAACAGGTTCTTTGGTGTATGCTACTGTTATCCGTGCAGAACAACAATGTAACAGTTTTAACAATTCTTTAACTGAAAATCTTAAAATATGCATGATGAACGTTTGTTTTGCTTAATAGTAGGAGTTAACCCAGAAGATGTTGTGAGGTGGTCTTAAAGATGTTGTCTGCGGATAAATGCTGCATCCTGTTACTAACAAACTGACTTACAACTTACTGTGATATTGTTGAAAGCATAAATATTTGGTTGAGAAACGCAAAGGCCTTTTAAGAAAGAAATGCACAATCCACAAAATGATTCAACAAAGTTTGTGGTTGGACAGAGGCACGGAAGGACTGGAAAAATAGTCCTGCAGCAACTAAACTACAAAGAGAAACATGGTCAAGAGTAATGACTTGGGAATTATTTTTGCAAAGCAACATGGTATTGGGGGTTTTTTGATTTGTTGTTGGTTTTTTTTTTCAAGAATAGTGTGAAGAACATTATTTATGAGTTATGTTAATGAAAATCTGCATGCTGCAGGCTAATAAAAATGGTGAGCTGTTTTGTCTTTAGTATAGAGAAGACAGTGTAAACTTTGATGCTGTACACTGAAATGCCTTGAAACTCCTTTTTGACTTGTTGTCCATTGAAGTAGTTTGCTCTATTTTTCATGTTTTCCTTATAATTTTAAGTGGTACTTCCAAAAAGGAAGATGTGAAAGGTTGCTGTACCCTGCATGTGACTGCGGGATGCCTTGTGAAAGGCTGGTGAAGAGGAGTATATATGCTGCCAAAATGTTTGTTTTCAGATTTATGTTGCTCTTGACTGACACTGAGAGTTATTTTTCCAAATGTGGTACTTGTGCTTATCTGTCTGATATTGGTGTGCACAGGGGAGAATGTGTCAGTAGTTCCTCCTTAGGGTTTTATCGAAATGCTTGGGGATTTTTTACTTGCTGAAACAAAGCTAAGCCATAGTAGCCTATGCTTCATTCTGCACATTATTTATTTTACCACAGTGTCTTCTCTCACTTGGATGAATCTGCTCATAATGCTTGAAGATGTGGATAGAATATTTCTTCTTGAGTGGCTTATCTATTTGACATGTGTATTTGATTACTTGATTATTTACTGTAGATATGATGTACCTTACAATTATATAGTTATTAGTGTAATAGAGAAAATACTGTGATGAATTTAATAGGAAAGCAAAATGGGCTTAACTTCAAATATGTGAATGAGTGCACTGCTTATCCACACTGATAATACAGTGGATATCTTGTCATTTGTATCTTGTCATATTTGTGCATAATTATTATATAGGCACAGTGTGGGGGCCACAATAGGTTAAAGCTGCTTTATTTTAACTGGCATTCTTCTTACAATATCATCAACTCCACAGTGTAGATTTCTGAAGTTTCTAAGCACATACACACAATACTACAGCTAATAAAACCAGATGGAAACTATCTCCTTTGAGCTCTCTTTTGTTGGAAGAAATCTTTGGACGGTTGCTCATAGCTTACTCACCATCTCTGTCTGTGCAATTTCCTTTAATCGGAGTTAAATTTTTCCTTTCTCATGTGAGATGAATAAGGCAGAGTATGTGGAGGTAAAATGAAGACTCGTTTCATGTGTTTCAGGTTGGTGCAGTGAGGAAGAAAGTGATTTGTAGCATTGGAAACACATTGCAAACTGAGGCAGCAGGACACTTTCAGAAACTCGATATGAACTCAAAGCTACAGCAAAGGCATTTTTTAAAGCAATTCTGAAAGTGAGACTCAGGCCATTTTTGGTAGGATTTTGAGTGGAGCAGGGAGAGGGAAGTGCATCCTTGAAGAGGCACATGTGGAACCTGGGGGTATTATTTGCATAAATAATGCTGTGTTTGGTGTGTTCTGATGATCTACCCTCAGCGTGCTGAGGTTAGCTCTTGGGTGGAAGTGTGTGTGAGGTGGGAGAAGCTTCCACATGAATGTTGAAATGACAAATGACAAAGCAGAAATTCGGCAAGATGATTCTGTATGTCAAGGCATGCACACCAAGAGGATGGAGAGAGGAGGCTGGGACTGGGGTTGGCAGGGTCTCAGCCTGGATTGTTAAGCTGCAGAGAAGTTTTTAAAGGAAGTTAAGTTAATACAGGGGTTTGGTACTAAGCAGTCTTTTGCTGGTCTTGAAACATGTGAGAAAGCAGTATTACTTGGATTTTCATAATCAAGCAGAATCCCAGTGGATGCAAACTGTTCCTTTCAGCTTTCAGAGTTTAATAACAATTTAAATGTCAAAATGCATTATTTTGCTGAGCATTTTGGCAGAAACAAACTCGTGTAATGCAGTTGCTGGTGGAGTTATGGAATAAGCCCCAATTCTTGGTGAAATTCAGCTAATATATCTGCCCTGTCGTGGCAGGGAAGATCTGGTGATGAAATGTCTCTTCCTCTGATCCTGAATTCAAGTGAAAAGTAGATAAATGTCTTTTGGTAGTGTCATTTTTAAAAGTCTGAAGACTTTACCATACTTTCTTCTAATATTTCTAAGTTTTAGTATTGCTTCAGATGAGGGAAAACCTAACATCATCTAATGAGGATTTTTCAAAACCACTGGGAGCTACTAATAATTTAGTGAGAAATAAGTAAATAACGGCATAGTTTTCTCTGTAGAGCTCTTGGATCTGCAGTTCAGTGACAGGTAATCCTAAATAAACATGGACTGCTTTGCTGTTGTGTTACATACTATTTGTGTAAAAGATCCTTGTGGACCTTGCTCTCTAAATAGTTGTTCTAATTTATTCTGTGAGAGGAATACATAATATGAAGTTATTACATGTTCTTGATCCAAAGCCCATTTCCGGTTGATGGCGGATTTTTTCTGCCAAGTTCTGTAACATCTGGTTCATGCCTCATAGGAAGCAAGGCCCTTTCCCCACCAAAGCCAGGACATTGTTCCAGGGAACAGATAATTTATGTAGCACTGTAGACAAGCGTGGCACTCTTATATAAAATGTAAGAAGGTGGTGAGTCTCTCTCCTGAAGAGTTCATAATCCAAAACAGGTGAGGGTTGGCCGTGTGGACAGAGAGGAATTTAATGCATCCTTTTGGTTTGCTTTTAGCTCTGTCATCATCAAGTTGGGGTTTTTTTATTTTATTTTTAAACGCTTGGGATCCGTGGCACTGGTGATAATCTTTCATTCTGAAACTTCTCAGGACAGGAGTGTGTCTTTAGCCTTCTCAAGGGACTGTGAGCAGCAGGGCGGGTGATAGGTGAGGACTGTGGCTTTAGTGGAATTTGGGTGGAGTTCTTGGGCTAATGTGGGACTGCACATGCAGAAGGTAGCAACTGGAAATAATGCACTCGTGGTGCTCTGCACAAGTGCTTGACTCCAGGTCACATCCAAGCTCTTCATTTTGGTATTGTTCAGTGTGTGTTAGTCATGGGCTTTGGGAGTGTGCCCGGAGGGGTTCCTCAGCTCTGGCTTTCCTGGCTCTTATAGTTCATTTGCAGAGCTTGATTTTGTGAGAAGCACAAAATACCACCAGCCAGCTGTAACTTGTGTGTTTTACTGTTCCCAAGCGTTTGACATTCTTTTGTTTTGTGTTTCGGTTTTCTTTTGTACCTTTTTTAAGCAAACAGAAGTGGTGTTTGTGTCATTTGCCCCGTTGCAGATACTTGGCGGTTTTTAACATCTCTGGATTTAGGCAAAAAGTGTATTTAAGTGCTCATGTTTCTTTTGACTGCACAATCTCTTATTCCCGGAAGGAGACATGAGCTTGGAGTTCTGAAGTTGCAACTGGGCAAATATTTTGTGTGTGTACCAAAATATCTTCTGTTAATTATTAGGAGTTTAGGAGTGTAAAGGCAGACTAGTGGTTTCTTTTCTTCATTTTCCTTCCTGTCCTTACATGTAGCATTTTTTAACTGTAGCTTCTAATTTTATTAAATAATTAGCACCTCAGCAGTTACTGAGGCCATTTTGGAAGCATGATATGGTGAAACCATCCTTTAAAAACAGTTGATCTTTCAGTACAGGTATTTGGAAACAATAGTAGTTTGTTTCTGCTTTAAAAAAGAAAAAAAATAAAACCAACCCACAAAAAAACCCCCAAAAATAAAAACAAACCCCAAAAAAAACCCCAAACAAAAAAATCCCACCCAAACAAAAAAAACCAAAACACCACCTCCCCCCCAAAAAACAAAAACAGAAAAAACCCACACCAACCCCCCTGCAATTATTTGAAGATGTGAAAAATAGGTGTATCTAACTGCATCTTTAATCATATTTCTGTTAAAGTCCTCTATGCAGTAGTTTTTAATGAATGTGCATTACTTTTTATTTGTTTAGGAGGCTCTGGCAGCAAAGGCAGCAAGGAAACTTCCTCAAGTCCTGTTTGCTTATCTAAGACAGTAAAAGCTTGGTTTGCAACATCCTATGCTTTCTCTTGTATCTTTTGAAACGTATCTGTTATGTTGATCTGAGACAAACCTTATAATTTTTGCAATATTCTTATATGTGAATATATTAATACAATGTTGATGTATGCATTTTTTAAGTATAGCTGGTATATTCTGATACAAATAAACCTATTTAAAAGCTAATTTTCTGTCTGCAGCAGGTCAGGCTGAACATTGATCAGTCTTCCGTTTTAATCTCTGAACATGAAACATATCTAGAGCTTCAAATGCAAGTGGCTTAGGGCATTTTCTAGCATTAAAAATATTAATCATTGACCTGAGACTAAGATGTCTCAAGCTAATTATTATCCATGTTCAGGAGTAACTTCTGAAGGGCTTTCCGTGTGTCTTCAGCCATGACTATTCCCAAGCTGCCTATTTATAGCTGTAGTTCCCCTAGGGCTGTGTTTCCATGTCTGATGGCAACCACTCAGCTCTCGGTTTCTCCTCGTGTTATTTATCTCGGTGGCGAGACCTCGTGAGTTGGTGGTGATCAGACATTATCATGGGTCTTGTCTCTGTTTCAACCACAGGAGCAGTTTGGAGCTGCAGGAACTGGTTCCACACATTCCAAATTTCTGGGTAGAAATCAGTATCTGCACTAGCATTGAAATAACCTCTTGATGTAGAGCTTGGCTCATAGCATGTGACAAGGATATATTAAGGCCATATGATTCCAGAGCTGGCTTCAAGTACCTGGCTGGGATGGGAATGCTGGCATCCCATTTACATTGAGCTTCCTCTCATTTAGCTTCCTGGGAAGAGGCAGCAACTGCTTGGAGAGGGCAGCGTGGGTTAGAGGGCTGAAAGAATGTCAGTGGAAGTTAACATTTGCAGGAAACCTTGGCATTGAGACATTTGTCTCCCTTTTGGCAAAACCCCACCCAGTGGAAAGGGGACTGTTTAAGTTGGATCAGTTTCTCTAAAAAGGTAAATCAAGAATGCTTACTTAACTTTTTGCTCGGTTCAGGCAGAGCTAAGTGGTGGGAAGGCTTCATTTTTGTGGAAAATGGCATTCATCCCATCTGTAGTATAGTGACTGTTCTGCTAAAGCAATGGAGTAATCAAAGGACTTTTATTTTTTTTATTTCATCTCTAGTTTCTCCTATGCTGCTTCTGATACAATGGGCACTGTCTTGAGATTTGACCTGTAAAATGAAGTTTTAGTTGATAAAGTTCAACTTTATGCCACTTTACTGCTATACTTAATGCTGTGCAAGATCTTGTGCATTGCAAAGCAATAGAGAAGGAGTGGTTAAGTGGTTTGTCACCATAGTCTCAACTGAGGTGCTTGATGCTTTTCGTTCTGAGGGTTAAACTATCCCTTAAAATAGAGGAGGGATTTCCTTCTCAGAAATTTTTGTACTTTCTACCTTGGGGAAAAAAAATTAATAAAAAGGAGACAGGTATGAGAACGATTCAAGTCAAGAATATACACTGGGTTTCTAGCTTCTAAGGAGGAGAATTGCTGATTTTGCTTTCAGAGAGGAGAGTTGGATGCATATTGGTGTTGTAACAGTGGGGGTTCCATTTTTCAGTGATACTTTTTCTTAGAATTTTTTTACATTACTTGTGTAATTCATTAGTGCTGTACAGGCAGATACTTTTATAGATAATTTTGTTGCATGCTTAAATATTTCTTATATCTTCGACTATTCTTTGTCATTTATTTAAAACAAAAGTATTACCTGTTGACCCTTGACTAACATCTCCATTGAGGGTAAACAAAACATTTAAATTGGATAGAGGACTTCAGTGTTTTTCCACAGGTGAGGGCATTTGATTGATTTTTACTCTCACTTAACTTTATTTGCTGTATTTGTAAATTAAGTACAAAGTTCTGTAAATGTTGTTGTTGCAGAATGTTCACTGAATGCAGTTTTTGGATGCAGCAACAATACTGCAATATTTGCTTAAACAAGGCCCTTGTTCTAAGAATCATCTTAGATCTTTTCAGGTGAAGTGAAGGTTAAATAAAGATGCAGCATGTATATGCATATATGCATGTGTTCTCACCCCTTCTAGGCTAAAAATCCCTTACTGGAAAGGGAAACAATGAAAATTCCAAAGCCATATCCATATGGGCAGCTTTCCCAATTCCATCTTTAGTGATTTAGAGCTTTTATGTGTAGTCTGAAATTTTGAGTTGTAAAGCTGTTTTTTACTCTGCTGCCTTTATTGCTTTTATATATAATCTGTTCATTAGTTTAAGTATTTAGTATACAAGTTTTGATACATACTGATCAAAACTGTGAATAAATACGTTGCCTCTGATGTTAACCTTGACCTCTAATTTTAGCTTCAATACCTCTTCATCCTGCACATGCTTGCCTTAATTCTTGATAAGGTCTTTAGGAATAGCTGTGAATACCTTGTGAAGATGGTAAATTTGTTAGTCAGTAGGGGCTACGATTAGTCCTTTGTAACAAACAGCCTGTTTACTGCTCTGTGGAAGTCTCAAAGTCTGCACAAAAGTACTGGCCACGAGAAGTTGTAGGGAAGCATGTTGGTGTTTTGCTTAGCTTGACATGAAGCTGTGTAGCAGTATGCGAACGGGAAGCAGGCAAGTTTTCCTTGTGTTCCCTTTTTATATGTCAATCAGAAACACTTTAATGTTTTCTGATAGTTATTTTAGTATTTAATAAAAACTTGAAATAAAAATCAGTGTAACAGAGGTGGACAAGTGAGTAGGTGAAGATCAATTTCCTGCAGTATTGAAGCAAATGACTTGCAGTGGAAGCATGAACAAAAACATATATGGGAGTATTGATCCTTACCCACACTGCTTATTCCATAGGGTATCATCTAAAATAATGCCATATTACACTTTTCCAAGACAGGTGAAGTTAAGGAAAGAAGGGCTAGCCAAGCAGTCACCTACAGGTACTTTTCTGAAAATGTATCTGGGTTTCTGACAGTTGGGGTATAAAATGGGAAAATCAGGAGCCCTACACTTGAAGACACACAGGCACTCATGTCCCTGTGTGTGGGAAGGCCCTGTTGTCCTCCTGCTCCTGTCTGTGCAGACACACAGCTGGAGCTTGATCCTTGTCCTCCCTGTGCATCGTTTGGTTGTGTATTTTAAACAGTTCACACTTAGATGTGTGCTATTAGTATTGACAGTCCAAAGTAGGAAAAAACTTAATAAAGAATTTTCTGTGGGTTTTGGTTTTAATTTTGGGTCTGATGCCGCTCTGCTTAGGGGATGAGGTTTTTTGCCATGCAGAAGCACGAACTGGAAACTCTGGATGGTGTAGTCTGGAATGCCTGAGGCCAGGTGCTATTGGTGCTTCTCAGGAACAGCCCCTCGTCCTCACCTGCAGAATTAGTGCTGACACTGTGGAGTCAGGCTGTGCTGTCTAACTTTGAGTAGTAGCTGTGGCAAACAGTGAATTCTTGATTGGAATTCCTTATGTAGATCACCTCAGAGGAAAAGAAACCACAACAGGGCTTGGGATGTGAATCCATTGCTGTACCCAAAATGTTGGCCAGACTTCCACAAGAGCTACGTACTTTCACCAGGCTTTGGGCTAAGTTTTGTAATCTCTTTTTTAACTGCTTATATTCCTCAAATTTCCTCACCAAACCAGTAGTGCTTGATGCTGCCCCACTGATGTGCTCTGGCAGTGCAAGTGCTTTCTCTGGCCTCACCAGTTTCAGAGCTTGAATTCACATTGGGTAACTTCACACAACCCTCTTTTGTGTCTTGTTCTTCCTTCCCACCCTTGTTCTTGCCTTGCTTTCTCCTCCCCCCCCCCCACCAAAGCAAAAAAACAACAAACCATTAAATGTAATAACTCTGGTTCCAGCTACACCCATTGCTCTGTTCTTGCTGCCAAAAGTCATGTTCAGGGATTAGTCATCCTCTCAGATTGTGCTGCATCACCCCTTACGCATTGCAAGAGGAAGAACTAAGGATCACCCCATGTAGGATTTCACTTGTCTGCTGTGACTCTTCACTTCTCCTGCTCCTATGGAAATTAACTTTCCTTTAATTTTCATGTAAGTTATATTGCATGATTCAAATGAACCGTAAGAATAAACTTGTTTATACAGCTGTAAATGCATACAAACTGAGGGGACTAAGATAACTTTTCTGAAAGCTGAAGATGTAAGATGAACATTTGAAGTCTGTGAAACCAAGTATTCAGAGTCTGGGAATAACATTTTTATGGTGTAAAGTGAGATTGTCTCTGAGGTACTTTCCCAGGTGATGTTGAAGTCCAAGCTGATTTCATTTTTTTCTTTTCCCCACTTGCATGGAAAAAGAATCTCACTTAAGGGGGGAAAAGTGGGGAAGGAATTCAGGCTGGGAAATTGCAGAAACCCAGTAGTAGATGCAGGTTCCTGTCTGACCCATTTTTCCTTTCACTGGGATTAATAACTGAGGCAGAAAAGGCCAAGATACCCAGATCCCAAAGGTGGGAAGGTCAGAAATAGGTAACTTACCAACACTAACTATAAAGAATAATACTTTGGTTTAATGTGCTTGCTTTAAATGGAGAAAGGTCTGTTATATATGTTGTTCTTGTTCATCTACTGTGTGTAAAGTACTTCCTTTGAATTCTGAAATACTTGTGGGCTTCGGGGGAGTTTTGTTTGGTTGGTTTTGTTGCATTCAGGACATTCCAGTTTCCGTCCAAAATCAACTAAACAAAACATAGAGCATAAGAAAAAGTAATTTCTTACTGTCTTAATGTAAAAGCTCCCCAAAGTGTTTAAGCTATAAACTTTTCAAGCTGGAATACAAGGAAGCCAAAAGCTTGTCTTCCAGCTGCCTTACAGTTAGACGTTTTTTTTTGTCTTGAAGGCCCAATGATTTGCAACTAGAGCCAGTTTTTTCAGGGTCAGAGTACAGTCTGATTTGTTTTGTTGGTGTCTTCCAGTGTCTTGTCCTCTTCTGTTTTTTCTCCGCTGAGAATAGCTTACATATTTTGGCTCGTAAACACTACAATCACACTTGGGGAAAGGGGAGAAAGGAAAGTTGTAGAAAGACAATTTCTTAGGTTTTCCCTCATTTTGAGAATTAGCATGAGGTTATTTACTAGGGGATTAAACCTTGCTGCCAGATATGCCTGATCCCTGTGGTCAGTTGATCCCTCAAGGCAAGGAGAGCACTGATTAGTACTCACTCTATCACTTATTTTATATGAAAATAAGGGAGGCTATGCAGAGGTGCTGTTCTGCAGAGATCATGAACTCTGAGTCATCCCTAGGCTGAATTTCCTCTAAATGTTATGTAACTCAAGTATTTATACAATTGGAACACATGTATTATAGCTGGAGTACTTGTGAGTGCTCTTTTTTTGTTCGTGTGAGAGCAGAACCCCTGTTTTCAGGGTATGTGGCATAACGCTTGAGTTTTCACTAATAAAGCTGTTCCATTGCAACATGCACTTGAGGTTTTCATGGAATGATTCCAAATTTTTCAAGAAAAAAAAATCTTGGTGCTTAAAACTGCCTGGGTTAGAATAGTAAAGCTGAACAAAAAAGTTGATGCAACAGGGATCTACGCAGTTTTCAATATCATCTTTACTTTCAAGTTTAACTGCTCTAATAAAAACTCAGTTCCAAGTTTTCCAGAGCTTTGTGATGCTCTGCTGTTATAATCAATACAATACATAAATAGTAACTTAAATACAATAATAGTTTAAGAAGTAAGTGGTGTAGTTTGATTTCTTTTTAAGAGTTCCTATGAAAGCCCTCATTTATTGTAAAGTTACAGCCTGGAGTTGAAAGCAAGCACAGACTGAGCATTTTGATCTTTGTAGTAAATGTACTTTATTTAAATGCATCCTGACCTTTTTTTTTTGCCTAACTGGCTAAGTCAGGAGATAAACTTGTCTTTGTTGTGACCAAACTGAGTACTCTTTTTTGGTCTAATGTGGCGATTTTTAGCATTGTGTTCTACAAAGAGCTTAAGGATATTAGATGGCCAGATCTCAGTGGCTGGCAGTCAGACTCCTTTTCCTTTGAAGATCTCATATGCATCTTTCTCATATGTCCCCAGAATGTGCATCTCTGATGTTGTGGGCTTTCCTGTTTAGTTTAGCATAAGAAACAGGCAGGATTTAATTTCTTTAAGACAGAAGTCTCCAACCTTTATTGAGAGGGTAGAGGACCGATGGGATGTAACACTTATCTTGAATGACACGCATTCTTCTTCTGTCTCCTCTCTTGTGGTTCCTTTCATGTTGGATCTTCTTTAACTCAGTCCTGCACCATTCTTTGTTTTAGCATCTCCCTTTCCCTTTCAGCTAGTGCCTTCCAATTTTCTGTGTATTTCACTGCCTGTTGCACAATTAAAAAAAAAATCCTGGCCCAAAGCCTTTTATCAGAGACAAGTGAATTCTTTGAAATAGCTTTTTTCACATCTGGATTGAAAAATGGTGAAATATGTATGTATGTTGCTGGTAGAATTTCACCCTCCTGGAAATGTTTTATTTCAGCTGTAACTTATTATCCAATAGTTGCTGAAACCAAAAATATAGTATAATGAAGCCTGGCTGACACTTTCAGTTTTTCCACATGGCATACTAATCTGGAAGTTGTTGTGGTGTCCTTGGGATTTGGATGTAGACGATAAGAATTAAGAACTGTTAGAGAAATCTGCCTTAGTTCTGAATTATACTGTTACGGAAAGCTTACTGGTATTGTAGCTGTTTTCTTAATACATTAGTTTTCTTCTTGGCTTTGCTAATTATTTTGACATTTTAATTGTTTTCATTCCATCTCAAGTGTGATGAGCGGTATGAGCTCACCATGCTTGTTGATGAGATCTCGGTATAAAAGAGAAGTCCTTTGGTCTCAGTAGACATGCCCAGCATTTCTAGGAGCTGGATTTCCATTCCTGTATCTGAAGTCTTTGGTGTCAAGCAGCTCCTTCTGCTGTGTTACTACTAAATGGGTTAGTGAAGCACTGTAGCTCTGTGCCAGGATGAAATTTCAGTATAATATGCCTGTAATAGGGCTGGTGGAGTTTTCACTGAACCAGAGGCAGCAACAGAATGAGAGTTGACACTGAGCTGCATGGTTTTCACAGTATAAGTGTGTGCAGAGCTTTTCCCTGTTGGCTGGTTGGAGATGGACAGATAGGTTGCACACTGTGTCATAATAAATAAATGATGTCAAGATGTCTGCTCTGATCTGCTAAACCAAGAAGTAAAAATTCTGGAGTCTGGATAAGCTTATAATGAAAAGCTGCTTTTTGGTAAAGGTGAGGCAAACCAATATATCTTGAGTTATGGAGACTCAAAAAGACTCGATTTGAATTTGATAGGCTTTACTTAAAAACTGTTTTAAGGTAACCGAAGAAATATTTGTGTTGAATTGTAAAGGTCTGAAATTCCCTCTGAGATGGGTGTAGAGCCTGCTGTAGCTGTTAGTGGTCTTTTGAACTTCATGGAAGCTGTTGAGCATCTTGGGTTTGCTCTGTGGAATTCCTTTGAATGATCAGAACTCAGCCACGCTTAATAACAGACAAAAGTTCTCAGGAAAACCAGAGAAGCAGTTAATGGCTTATGCTATTTAAAAGTACTGATAATCAACAGATTTAAAACCAGTAAACACTGTATTTTCAGAAAATGAGTTTATGCCTTTGCAGGAGAAAAATAAAAACTTAATTTTTTGAAAATGCTTTCTTTTTTAATAGATTATGGAAGAAACAAATACACAGATTGCTTGGCCATCAAAGTTGAAGATTGGAGCAAAATCGAAAAAAGGTATTTTATTTTGTTCTTATGGAGTGGGGTTAGTTGTTGGAGTAGTAAAACCGCAGAATAAAGAATTGGATTTTTAGAGTCACGCATCAATACTGGTCACCTGAAGTATTTTCATTTCAGTCTACTGTTTCTTATAGAAATTTCACACTGAAGTTATCTTGGCTTTATGTAGCTGTTTGATATAAAAACCCATTTTAGGGAGCTTGCAATTCTGTGAGTACTTTATTTAATCAATACTGTTGTACTTAATATATTAAGCATGTGTGCCTTCTGCTGTATAATTCTGTATCTAATCAGAACAGTTTCTTTATTTTACAGCAGCCAAAGTCAGTGTTTCTGGTAACATTTTAGATGAGTGGGTGTTCTGTGGGGTTTTATGTTTGTTTCTGTTGAGTACAAAGATGAGTGTTGGCCAAGCCCTGCAGAACAGTAAATACACATTGTGTCCCTGACAGGGACAGCCTGCACGCTTTTCTGGGTTCTCCAAGAAACCTAAGTGGAGCTGTTTCTTAGGAATGACCAGTATTATGTTTTAAATTATGCTTCTTTTGGAAGTCCAGCCTGTTCGTGTGAACTAAGTATACAGTCTGGAACATCTCTCTTTGAAATAAACCTTCTTGTTCTGTTCTTAAGGAATCATGGCTGTGACTGATTGAAAGCAACACTTAATTTCTCTTCTGCATGAAAAAATTAAATTGGGAGTGATTTTTAACATTGCATGTGTTTCTATTCAGGCTGATACATATTAAAGACCAAGAAAGTGAGCTTCAAATAATTTCTCTATATGTTATATACAGAATGTATAGGTGGGGGTGTGGGTTAACCCTTAGTAAATTAATAAGATCTCATGGGAAGAAAAATGATCTCTTTAGAAAGGTGCAGGATTAATAAAAAATTTATGGTGTAAGGTGAGATTGTCTCTGAGGTACTTTCCCACATGGTATTGAAGTCCAAATTGACTGCAATTTTTCTTTTCCCCACTTGCGTGGAAAAAGATTCTTTCTTAAATGGAGAAAACTGGGGAAGGAATTCAGACTGGGAAAAATGCAGGTGTTATGTGTGTAGGCATTAATATGTGGAACTAACATTTCCAGTAATGCAAGAGTGACGAGGTCTCTGTGCAAACCTGAGGAGTTGTGTGTACCCTCTCTGCCTCAGGTGCTGTGAATTGATGCACACCTAAAGCTCCTCAGGAGACTCAGGCATGAGAGTTTGCTTTTCTTCCAGGGACAGAAAAGAAGAAAATAAAGCAGTGCCTGCACCCTTTTTCCCCCAATTTAAATGGGCTTAGTTCTGAACATGAAAAGCATGTATGAAAGGCCAAGGAAAGAGGGGCGAGAGAGGAGGTTGGCTGGGTTTCTGCGTTGGTACTTAGAGATGCAGCTTTAAAGTAGATTAATTTTACCTCTTTTTTAGTGACCTCAAGTAGAAGATAAGGTGGTGAAGCTCTATCAATATATGGAATGGATTTGAATACCAAGGGAAATTGAACAGCTGAGAGTTACAAGCTGATAAAACTAAAAATTGAGGAAAGGGAACACATATTACAGCTGGGCATACTGAGTGTATCTGCAGTGGGAATGGTTATCCTGGAAAGTCTTCATGCCAAAAGAAACTTTAGCTAGTGAGATAGTGATGGGCTGTAAACTAGACATTTTAGCAATATGCTGTATTATTAAAAAAAGTGTTTCAAATGCCTGTGGATTTCAGGGTGGCTGTAGAGTTAAGACTTGTACTCTCTGGGCAGCTCTGGGGTGCTAACTTATGTATATACACACCTAAGATAGTAAATTACAGCATGTGTACAAAGAACCCCCCTTAACCCCAAGGTTCCTGTTTCTTGTGAAATAAAGTGTCGTTTATATGTTCTGTTTACACTTAAAACCAATTGTTAGCAATTTTGTAACTTTCCATTTGCAGCTAAGGCAGCTGTTTATATAGGGGGAAATATTCCAAGTGTTTAACATACTCTTAGCTTCACTTAGTGACATTTGGCGATTGAGAGGAGAGTCTGCAACAAAGAACTGGCCGTCTCTCTGAGGACTTGAACTCAGAACATGCTATCTCTGCCTGTCTCCTTGGCTGGGAGCTGAGGGCCTGAGTCATTCTGTGAGGGAGCAGCAGCTATGGATGGTCAGCGTTTTACCCCAGCCCTATGCTGGACCTGATCATAATCAAGATAAATCAGATTTTTCATGTTGTTTTGAAGAATAATTTGCAGTTTCAGCAGCTTCACATTCTATGTGTTGTGGCCTTAGGTCATTCACAGCTTTCCTCCAAATATAGGGGAAAAACAGTCCTTAGGAAAACATTGTTTTTCTTTCTGTGATATTGGTCAATCTGTCTTGAAACACTTAGGGCTTAATGTATCATTCTTCTCACTGCTGTTGACAGTTTCTAATTAGACACCACTGATTCTAAATCAATAAGGACAGACCATGTTTTGTTTTGAATTGGAATACAAAGGAATTGGAATTTACAGCCAAGGTGTGCGTAGTAAGGTTCAGCAAGGATATGAAGATTACGTTCTGTACAAGATCCAGAATCTTTTCATCGTACTTTAGAAAAAAAATACGCTATAATGAAGCTGATGCACCAAGAGTAAATGACTTGTGAACTTCTGTATCATTTTTGTTATATGGATTACAACTTTTAAATTGATGAGTCCAAAATGCTGCCTATTAAGTATCATAATGGTAATTCATTAAATTACACTTGATAAATATTTTCTGATGGCTTTTTTGAATTGCATAAGACTGATGTCTGAATTTAGCATAAGCAGATTTTAAAAATTTGCTAAATCAAATTTATTATTTGAGTTTTCTAAAATACCTCATTGCAAAGCTAAATTAAAAAAAAAAAAACAAAATTATCAACTCTCAACAGTTTCATAAGAGCAAAACAGGAATTTCCTGGTTTTAACGAACACCAGATGCTGCAGCCTTGCTCTAGTGATGAGGAGGGTTAAAGTATTTTAAAATAAATGTTTAGAAAACACACAGATATAAATCTTCTATAGCATCTTAAAGCAAGCCATTTGTTCAGGTTGACAAAGGCATCTCATAACATCAAAGATTTAGGGAGGGAAGTGAACAGTTTAAAGCACTTCAGGACCGATTCCATTGGTAATGAAAGAATTGGCACTGGCATGGTTTGCTCTGCTTTGCACTGGTGCTGTAGAGCTCAGGATGTACCAAAGCCTCATGTTCTGGAGGTCTGAGATCTCCTCTAGTCTGGTGAATTAAAGACTGGATTGAGAGACAGTAACTTTTGCTCTCAACATGCTTTTTCACTGTGTTGTAGTTACTGCTCCTTAGGAATGCTGTTAATTGTCTTTTAAAGATTTATGCAGTGGTATAAAAGCGTGAGTAGATTGCCAAGTCCTAAATGGTCAGATGCTGTAGTTCCACAAACACTTTCCAAACAGGCATAAGCTAATGGGATTTTCCCTCTCCCTTCCCAAAATACTGACCTGTCTTGTTCTTGTTTCCAGCCCTTTCTGCTGTGCTGTCATTGGTGTTCCCATGGGGGACCAGGATGGCTTAAAACTAGCCATGGATAACTGTTAGTGTTGGAGAGGGGGAGTTCCTTGTGCATTTGCTAGCTGTCTGAACCCTAACTATATATGCTCATATGTTTCCCCACCTGTTTGTATGGATCTGGAATGCTTAGTGCCTTGGGAGCAGGTGAATGTCATGTTACTCACCAGCAGAGCTTCTTGATGGGTGTTAAAGCTGTTTAGGAAATCGGTATCTGGGAGTTCAGATTTCACCTATATCCCTTACTCCTTTTTATTTCTAAATTCTCCCTCCCCCATGCCCCTGTGTCCCTTTGTATTTTGACAGCCATAAAGAGGTTATGGGATGTGTGTGTGCTCAGAATGCAGACAGCCTTGAAATAGCTTTTGGGTAGTGACAGCCACCATAAGAATCCCTTCAGCTCCTGGAAACTTAGTGGCTCTAAGCAGGAAGAGGTTCAGAGAGTTGGAGCAGGGAAGATTTTGGGAAGTAAAAAAAGCTGGTAAGGGGAAATGCAAGATAAATTGAACTTACAGAGCAGGTGTAGTTGTAGGGTCTCTTCCACCATTCATTTTTAAAAAGAACTTTTACCTTGCTTTTTTTTCTTCCTGTTATTCCTGTATTTTCATTCTTCTTCTATTTTCTTTAGTTGCCAGCCCTTTGTTATCTATATCATATCTTGAAGTTACCAACTTATTTCTTTTCTTTCTCTCATGAGCTGCTATTATTTTATTTCACCTCTTCTTTGCTGTTTCTGGCTTTGTGGTCTTTTGTTTTGCTTTTTGTTTTTTTTTATTTTTCCTCACTTATCACTAATGCATTTTAAGTTGGCCAATAAAAATCTAGTCCATGTTCTCTTTGTACTTTTTTCATCTGACTGTACTTTTTACTAATTCTTTCATATTTTTTTATAACTTTTAAAAATTTAAACTAGTTTCTGTTACCAGAACATTATTGCACGCTATTTTTCATTAGTCTATCTCAAACACAAGTACAAAGCATGTCAAATTCATATCCAAGGAGAATAGCAAGAAACACAGTGGTACTGAAGGCACTGGAGGGTAGGCACCAATAACCAGCATTGGGCACTGCTGGCATTCATTGCCTGGTTTCACACTTTTTCCTTAAACTTTGCCTTTTGCAAATTATCTTGCAAGCCAAGTGCAACTATTTCCCTCTTTGCATCCTGAGCTGTGAAGGTAATGTGCACAATGAAGTTAATGACTGTAATACCACACTTGAGACAAAAAACTACAGAGAGACTTCAGCCAAATAAGTAAAACCTCACTCTTGTTTATTGGAATGTTGTTTAGGTACAAGGGAAGCACTTTGCCTGTTTCAGGAGGCATTGTGATAAAAGCTAGAGCCTCCTTTCTTGTTAAAGCAAATGTCACTACATAATGAACTCAAGGCCAAACTTGGACGTGAGTTACTGCCTTAGATATCTAGAGTAAGTTAAAATGTTTGTCGTTTCAGACCTTTAAATCAACTTTCAGTTGTTTCCCAGTACTGTGCTAGAAGCCGAAGTTTATATTTTCAGATGAAACAGGGAGGGAGAGATCAAAGAACTGCAGCATCAGGTCGTGCAGCCTTATGAAAGTGTGCAAATAAAACTCCAGGTTATTTATTCTTTTGCCATAGGCTTTCTGAAAAATCTTAAATTTGATTTTAGGCTTTTCATATAATTTATTCTTCTTTTCAAAAATACTCAGTTGTCTTAACTCAGTTTGTCAATACACTCTTTTTTGAAAGGAGTGCAAACTGCTTTTAATGCTAAACGTCTAGCAGTAAAATATCCAAGGAGTGGTTAATATATGAGCAGTTCAGGGCTGTGCCTGCCAGTTCAGCATCCCATGTGTGAGCACTTCATCATTTACACACATGTTCCATGGAGGGGTTACATCATTGCTTAAAACCTAAGTGCATCCTAAGTTATGCAGTATTGCTCTTGGTACTGCAGCTGAGCTGTATCCCACATTTGTACAAAGGAGAGGCTGCCATGCAGAAATTCCAGTGGAATGCAGTGTAAAAAACCCACCTCAGATTAATGGATCCAAGTAGGACTTTGTCAATGCTTCTGTCCAAACCCAATATTTTATGAGAAAATATCAGAGGTAATGGAAGAGTTAATGACTCTGTACAGTATTATTCTCTAGGAGTCATGTGAACTTTAAACAGCACTGTAACCTCTTGTAGTGTGTCTGGAAGTCTCTAGATTCTNCCCCAAAAACTCCCCCAAACCAAAACCCCCCTAAGCAAAGAAAAGGGCTCAGTGAGGCAGATGTTGAGAAACTTTGAGTAGAGTGAGAAGTACTTATGTAGCATCAAGTGGTTTTGGACCCTTGCTTCAGGAGATTCTTGTTGCATTGATGGTATTTTGTAGTAAATGCAAAGTTGAGTGGAATAATGGATTTCTCTGCTTTCAATTATCGTTGGGATTGCCAAAATTCGGAAAGGATTTTGGTCTATGCCACTAAATTTATGTTACACACTTAATCTTTCTCTAAATACCAGGTGGCCTGGTGTTCTTCAGAGGCTGGCATGTCTGCAAAGTGCAGTTATATAACCTGAAATTTTCCCCAAGAAATTGGCCAACTCTGAGTTCAGTCAAGTAAGCATAAAAGCAATGAAAAATTGCCCAATAGTTTAGGCTATCTGCTTCTTTGTCTTATGTAACTCCTAAGCAGATAATGCTGTGCTCTGTGTGGTTCTGTGCATATCTTCACTGAAGGAATGGTGAAGAGTTGGAACAGGGAAGTGGTGGAGCTGCTGAAATGTTCAAAAAACACAAGTGCTCGTGGCACTCAGTGCCATGGTTTAGTTGACAAGGTGGTGTTCAGTCAAAGGCTGGACTTGATGATCTTGGAGGTCTTTTCCAACCTTAAAGATCCCGTGATTCTGTATAGAATAATGATTGTTAGGATTGCTTTATCTTTTAGGTCTTTGGTGTTTTCCTTTTCTTTAAGGCTTTACATCTATGTTACTCCTTAATACAGTTGCAGCCGTAACAGAGGTTTTTAGTGTTTTCCTTAAATGATTTCCCCATTCTGGGCTGAAGAAACGTTAGTTAATTTTTTCCTTTTTTCACAATGCATATATATTATGCCTGATTTTAATTTTGTTAAAAAGTGAATTGGACCTAGCTGTATTGTGGAAAAACTGCAGAAATTAAATACTGTGTATTTCAGAGATGGTTTAAGTTGCATGAAAACATTTTCTTACAGAAGCTACTTTTCTTAGTTATACTTGATTTGATCTTAATTCGTTGAATATAGAAGTGAATCCTGCTACTTTTCCAAAGACTATCCCCATGTAAATTGTGGGGTAAAAGTATTCACGTGAGTAGGATTTACAAGTCCTAGAATTTAATTCACTTCTAAAATTGCAATCTCTTTATTTGTAGCTGTATTTAACCTCTAAAAGTGCATAAAAATGTTGTGAATAATAGAAAACAGAACTTCATGTGCTGGAATTGCTTGTGTCTCTTTACTGTAAGTTACTGTAAAAGGAATCAATAATTTGTGTTTCTGTAAATGCAACAATACACTGAGTTTTATTTTGCAAATCAGTCTTAAATGCTGAATCAGCCCCACCTGGGAAGGTCACACAGCACCCCAGGACTACCAAATGCTTCAGGCCTGTTAATGAAACAAGGACTCTGACAGTAGTTTTTCATAGTTTGGGTCAACTCCTGCTCTTGGCCTACTTTTATACCTTTGTGTGCTGTTTCTAGTGGCAGTAATTGTAGCTTCTTCTGTTTTCACAAAAAAAACCCCACAACCCAAAACCAAAACAGATTGAGTGAATGTGGGATATAATCAACTAATTTTCCTACCTTAAATTCAGTGCTATGAATAGCCACTTAATTGGTTTAGAGCCTTAAGCTCCAATTAAAGAAAAAGGGGTGAGGGAATTAATCAGGCCCTTGGAGATCTGCAGTGATATGTGGAGTTTTTCTGACAAAGCTGAGCTTCTCACCCACTAAGATCCTTTTGAAAACTGTGCCAACTGTCCTGAAGGGCTGTACTCTAACTCTTGAGTGATGAGTCTTCCTGTTCCATGGTCTTTAGCTAGGGATGTAGAGTGATGCAGAGAAGAGAGCACCTAAACTTTTGAAGTGCCTGGATGGTTAAGCACTTTCAAACAGAGGTAACTTTTGTATTGGTTCACGATGAAGGTTTAATCTGTTCAGTCTCAGCACTGATTTCAGTGTGCAGATCAATGAAAGTGTAGGCTCAAGTCATCCAAAGTCGTCCTGCAGAGTTGTTATTACAAAGTAATGTACTTTATCCCAGCTGGAGCTCTGCTGGCAGCTCAGAGGCTGCTGCTGCTCTGAGGTTTAGGCCCTCACAGAGCTGTTGGCTGCTTCCCTTGTTCATGTGGATCTCCACCCTTACAGGCAAGGAAATAGTCCCCTGTCCATAGCTGATGCAGTGGGGTGAGGAAGGTGGTGGTTTGGTGACTCTGCTGTGGGCACCTGTTCCCTCAGGAGAGGAGCTTCTCACCTGGTTACACAGAGGGCAGCAGAAAGGTGCTGTAAATGAGCTTTTGAATTCACTTCCTGAGTCTCTCCCATCTGTAAGTGGAAAGGGGATCTCAATGAACCAGTTTGAGACAATTCCATGTAATGGCACAATGGCTTTTGATCCCCAGACCCCAGGACAGCCTTATTCCACATGCTGTGAGTAGCAATAAAGGTGCACTCCCGTGTGCCTTTTCCAAGCACTTGGGAAGTCAAGACTGGTAACTACTTCTGCTAGAAATGAAATCAGAGGTGATAGGATTGTTTTCACGGCTGGCAAACAGCACATTTGTGGTCTTCTCTCCCTCTGCTGCCTTGCTGCATGCTTGCAGCCTGTCCCCTGCCTCCATAGCTCCCTGCTAGGCAGCTCAGCCCTGCAGCCTGGCATGCCCTGGTGCCAGTCCCACTGACGCAGGGGGCATTCAGGGCTGCTGGGTTATGGGGGCCAGTGCTCTTTTGTCAGCAGAATTTTTCTTAAAGCTGTTTAGTTTTGGTTCCCAAGGTATAAAGTTGTGGGTCTGACTTTATACCAGTTCAGTAAAGGTTTTCTTAAAAATCTTGGCATTTAAATGCCTTTTCCTTGTTGGTGCCCATGACAACAGAACCATTGGTTTGGGCATTCTGTGTCAGCTCTCTCTGTGTGCAGCAAAATTCCTTTGCAGCTCTTATTTGACCTCACTAAAAACAGGAAAAAAGATTCACCCTGTTACGCAGTTATCCAGCTAATAAGTTTGTATATAAAGTAGATTTTTTTTTTTTAAATTATGCTCATATATTAAAAGTAGATGAGTTGCACATATGGTTCTGCAATGGAATTGAAAGTTACTCGTGCCAGGAGATAAAGGGTGCTCTCTAATGTTTCTTGAGAATGCTGGCAGGATTTGGGGTGGGGGGAGTAAGATGGTTTCTTATCTATGCAGTTGCTTCATAAAATAAAATTTCAATCAGATCTGGTACATGGTCTGAGAAATTACAAGTTTTTTCTGTTCCCTAGAATGGCATTAAACTTATTTTTTGTGCTTGACCTTGTTACAGCAAAACTAATGCTATTTGCATTACTCTAGTACTTTTTCCTTTAGAGAAGGGATTGTTCATTCTCTTGACTATTTTTCATGAGAGAAGATGAACTCTTGGTGTTAAGTGTCCATAGTACATTTTTGTTCTCTTATCACCATGTACTTTTTCCTGGGTTTGGCTGGAGAAGTGTTAAGAAAAGCCATGTTCCATCTTTAAGTATAACATACTGCTGCTTCCATGTATTTCAATCCTAATGTTTGAGAAGGCTTAGAGATGTTGGGAAGTTGTTGCTGACAAAATAATGCAGTACTGTGTGCAAATATCTGACACTAAAATGAATAACTGAGGGTGCTAATTTCAACACACCAGTTATTCATTAAGCATATGACTGGTTATGATATGTCAGGTTAGTAAACACTATTTGAATTTTTGTTTGGATTTGGAACACAAAATGGCTTGAGTGGATGAGGCCAGAACCCTCCAGCTCTCAAAAGCATAGAGAAACTAAGATGCATAACAGAAATCTTCTTGAGAGTCTTGTCACAGTTTGGAGGGGAAAAAAAAAAATCATATGCCCTTGAATATAACTGGTGAGAACACTACATTTTTATACTTTGAAGCAGTAGTACCTAAAGTGTGATATTCTGTAGCTGACCAAAAAAATTATGGTCTTTCCAGTTTCTTGATATGGTGTTTCTGTAACTGCCTTCCCCAAAGATTGCTTTCCTGGGAACAGGAGCACTTGCAGGTAGGGCTGCCTTCTGCATTCCCCTCTCCCACCCCGATCAGGTCTTAGAAACCTTCTGGAATTACAGTGTACGTGAATGTCATCCTCTCCCTGCAAATCTGGTGTATTAGAAATAAAATTCTGATATTCCTGTGTAATTGCTTTGATTTCAAGCATTCTTTATACTCTACATTCTAAATATAGACAGAGTCTGTGCCAAAGGCCAAGTGCAAACTTACAAAACCATAATTGATAGAAATTCTAGTCTCTTTAATGACTTCCTCTGGAAACTAATTTCAATCATATGATTTTTCTGAAGTAGCAGTAGGAGGGAATATCTGAAAAATAGCTGTAATACAGTTTTCAGAATTTTAGGCTTTTCATCTGTACGAACTTAACCTTGTATAAAACTTCTGGTCATTTCATTCTTTGATTATTTAGCAAGACTAACATTTTCTGTAAAGCAAGTCAGATCTAAAGAGAACAAAATCCAGGGCATAGCTAGTGATCTGGTGACTTTCTTTTCTTTTTGGTCCAGATTTTTAATGTTTAAAAAAATTTGTGTTTTTATGGTAAATGCTTGTTGAGCACTCCAGGAGTTTTGGCTCTGGAATTGGTTTAGCTTAACTGGTGAGAGCAAAACCATCTGGCAGTGCTCACCAACCAAGGCCAGTCCCAGAGAGCTGTTGGCAACCTCTTCTCCCTGTATTAACTCCAGTGAAAGGGAAAGGCAAATGAGCTCTTGTTAATGGGAACAAAGCTGTGGGAAAGGACAGAGTTGGGAATGAAGTGGCATGGGGAAAGTGAGAGATGTGGAGAGGAAATGAGAGGTTGATGAGGAGGCTGAAGCCAGTTGGAAAGAGGTAGGTGGGATGGCAGGAAACGTGAGGTTAGAGTGGGAGTCTTAAAGAAATTAGGGTTTTGCAAGAATAGAAGAATAAAGAGTCAGTGACAAATATGGTGTAGAAATAATGGAAAAACAGATGGGAGGTGCAAAAGAGGAAGATGTTGTGGAAGGATTGGGTGAAAATGTATATTCCAAAAAGTGGAGAGGAGGGTTGTGTTCATAGGTGTCTGGCATGAATTTCCAGTACATATCCTAGTCTTGGAAATCAGATCAAACACAATTCTGAGGTGTTTACTTAATGAATATCCTAGGGAAAGGCTGGTAAACACCACTGTATTGATGTGTGCTTTCATTACTGTCCAAGACCAGTGATTCAATGTCTTATGTGTCACTATTCCCATCTGATGTCTTTGTGCAGCTTCCATAAAGATGCAGTTTTGATGGCTGCAATTTAAATGTTAAACATGTAACAGATGTCTTGTCTTGCGTCAAAACACACATATGACTTAAAATACCAGGAACGCAAAACATGAATTTCTAGTCCATGGGAGCTGAGGATATTGGCAATTTCTACTAAAAAATCACAAAACAGAATTAGAATGTGTGCAAGTAAACCAAGACGGCAATAAAAAGGATTAATTTTGAGTGCAGCTTTCATCGAGCTGATTGGATTTGTGTCCAGTGCAATGTCACTTAATGTAAACTTGGTTTTGCAGCGCTGGGGAGAGTAGGAGCCAAGAAAGTAAGCTGAGAAAATACTGGGCTTCAGGAAAGTGCAAGCTGTTTTGTGGAATTGGCTTAAAATGCTCTAGTGCCAAACAGCTCCCACTGAGATTTCCAGCAGTAAATTTGTATCTATACATGTGCAAAATGCATTCCTGTGTACAGATCCCCTCTCCTGTTCCTTCTGCTCCGAGTGCAGTGAGCAATAAAGCTCATGTTCAGCTCTGCTGCCTCCTCTGGGTGCTGTTGTGTGGAGGGTTACAAAGGTGAATTGCCTTGCTCATCGGTGCACATCTGGTCACATCAAGGAAATCTGAATTGTCAGAATGAACATGGGCTTTCTTTGAGAGGGGAAGTAATGAAAGTGGCTATTTGGGTGCAGTATCTTCATATTTTCTTGTGTATTTGCTTACTGAAGGATGTTGCAAGAAGGGATCCCTGTAGGAAAGCCGAGACAGTGCACATGGGTGCATTTGGGAGGGGAGCAGATTTTGGATTCCATAAGTAAAGATGGAGTTAGTTCCAGAGTGATAAGGTTGGGAGAAAAATAAACAAAGAGGAACTACTATAGAGAAGGCCATTTATAGCATGAATTATTGGTAAAATGTCAGACAAAGATAAGAAAGCTATGATAAAATGGGTTGTGTTTTTAATCAGCTGAGTCATTATATTGAAAATAACTTCTTAGCAGTGTAAGCAGCATATCAGCCCAAAAGGAGAAATTGTCAAGAAGAAAGAGACTCTTGGCCATTAACTCTTTTTTTCTTGTCTCCCTAATGTACAATGACAGACACAGATATTTTTTGCTTCTTTGTCTTTTGTTATTTTTGCAAATAAAACTTGAACCCCGGTCATTGCCAGCCATCAGCAGGAGCTGAAAATGAACATCTGGTAACTTAGATTTGAGTGCCTAAATCACAGTTCCTAAAGTTGTGTCTGCAGGTGGTGCCCTTTGCTGTCCTGTTCTCATCTGCTGGTAGGGAAAAGATGTGAGCAAGAGCTGTGGGGAGAAGTGGTGCTCTCCACTTCCTCATATTACGATGGATTTTTGTCTCGCTGACCTCTTTCAATTGCCAGTGCCTTAATCACCCTAATGATCCAGGTTTTCTTTTTCTCTTCTTTTTCTTTTTTTCTTTTTGGTTATCCAGAGAGTGAGGTGTGGGAGGCCACAGCTGCTTACTGAAATATTGACACAAACCTATGCCCAGCTCTGGCATTCAGGAGTTAGACTGGCATGGTGGAGTATGGGGAGTGTTAGGTCATATTTTTTAGTTTCTCTCAAGCAATTCTCTGTTTTTTAAGTCTAGTGTTTGATGGTAACTTTTGAACTCTCATGCCTGGTATAATACACAAATATTTACAAAACTCCTTTGTTTTAATGCTGGTTGAGACTTACCCAAGTGAAATCAGTTGAAGGCAACTTTTTGAATATGACATAAATTTATTATTGATCAATTATCAATTTTTAGGGGGTTTTTTGCCATACTTGTGAGCTAGAATTTGATTTTGCTTCAGTTAATGGAAAACTTGTCTTCTCCCACAAGTATTTAGACAGCTAAACTGTGGGGACAATTTTCAGCTGGTTTACGTTGTTCATCCACAGCAGTTTCTCTACATTTTCCTGGTTCAAATTGGTAGGACATGAAATATTTGTAAGAGATGCTGGAAAGGGGCTGTAATTATTTTTTTCCTGTAGAGAAACAGTTACTGGAAAACTAACACTGGTATTTTTTTTTTTTTCTTCCATGTGTGGATGTAGAACTTGAAACAACAATAACTTTCTTTGATTTTTCTCAGCATTTCAAATGAAACGGCACTGCCACCGTTTTTCTGAGCGGACATATTCTGTGTCTGGAGGCCCAAACTTCCTATGCCTCGCTATTTTCTAGTCTAGTTTTTTTTTTATAATTTGCCAAGAGTGACAATATTTGCATA
Source organism: Falcunculus frontatus (assembly GCA_013398115.1). Classification (NCBI taxonomy): domain Eukaryota; kingdom Metazoa; phylum Chordata; class Aves; order Passeriformes; genus Falcunculus; species Falcunculus frontatus. Next base: position 900,900 of record VZRV01007869.1, on the reverse strand, counting down.
TTTTGCCATTTGAAATGCATGCATGCACATGAATTATCCAATTTTTCTTTGGCCAGTGGCTGCTCTCCTCAGGCTGAGATGTAAAGGTGGAAAAATTCTGCTGTTTTCTGTGTTTATGATGTTTGGCTTGTGAATATTTTGAGGGAAAGCATCTTTTTAGTTTAAGTACTGCTCCAAGTATTCACTTTAGGTACTCCCTGCTAAGTTAGCTAAATAACCTGCGGAGTACCTGTTACAGCTGAAAGATTGCTTACCCCAATGTAACTTTGTAAATGGTCAATAATTTCTGTAATGTGTTGCTGAGGCAATCAGTCCGTAATTGACTTAGAGATTTAAAGTGAGTTTCTTGCTGACATTGTGTTTATTGTTTGGAGTGCCAGATTAATTACAGCATGTATTGTAGTTGCTGCATTGTGACCTCCATCTGCTTTTTATTAACTTTCTCTGTAAATGAGAGACTGTCAGTGCATACTGTTTCTTACATTCTGAAGAAAAATTCCCCCAAACCCCATAATTGTGTACTTTAAAAATTAAAGAACTGTTGTGTTTAGATCACAAGTTCATTTCTTTTGTTTCTGGAGCAGCTGACTCAAGCATAGATGACTCCTCCCTATTTTGCAATAAATAAATGGACAGAAAGACCATCCCAGGCCATTTGAAACCCAGCCACAGGAGTTGGTGTTGGTTCTCTGATCCGAGCAGTCAGACACGCACAAATCCGCAGCATCCCTCGTGCCAGCAGCTGGCAGCAAATCCCTCATTTACTGGAGCCGCTTCTGCGAGCCTCCAGACTGCTGCCACTTGAGCAAACAGCCCCAGCCATTAATTCTGTGCGCTTCGCGTGCGGGCTAGGTGACAGGAGAGAAGGCTTTTAAGGAAAGTCACATTTGCTTGAGCCTTTTATCTCGTTTGTGCTCGGCTTGCTTGTGTTTCTGTGCTCGGGGGGTGTGTGCCTGCAGCCGTGAGAGCTTAAAGGCAGCAATTTGTACTGGCTCAGAGGAAGGTAAAATGTATTTCTGGTCACGCTGGTGAATGGTTTAAGGAAATTCTAGGTAGCGAAGGAGCCAGCAGGTGGGCATTGTACTTTAAGTATGCTTACACAAGAGTGATTTGAACTTTGTTCATTCCTGTAAGAGTAGGAAGATTTTGGGCTTTTCTGCTTTTAATCGGGGCTTGCTGTGTTTTCTGAATTGCTGAAGAACAGCGATTTGCTTACACTTGGCTAGACAAGGGAGGGGCAAAATACAAACACAGTTGTAATATGAAGGGAATTATCAAGGGGCTTAACATCCAGTGAGTGTGCTTGGCAGTAACTGCAGTAAAACTGAAATTTCAAGCCCTGGAATGTAGTAATATAAACTTATTGCCGTAATTAAATTACTTGAGAGCACAAATTTGTCACGATCTTTCAGTGAAAATTGGAATTAGTTGATGTACTGGTTTTGGATTTTTAGGAGCTCCTAGCAAGCAGATAGCCTGCAATGTGCTCTGCACTGCATTTGCATGTAAACTGGAGACTGACAGAGTGTTCCATTCTGATGCCCATCTTTCTATTTAAACTCAATTTTTGGGACACGGAATGCAATTTGTCAGAGTGACTGCTAAATTCACATCCCAGAGATGCTCAATAGGTGATTAATTTCCCAGAGGTGACTTTTGCTATTAGTCTGCTACTGGGGAGAGAGAGATGGACAGAAGTGATGCAGAGAAAATTCATCTGAGAACAGCTCAGAAATCATTACTTGATTTGAAAGGCAACACTGGACATCTTTCAGGTGTTTGGTGTTTTCATTTCTCAGTGTATCACAAAGAAATTACCCTTGCAGAGGAACAGTGTGGGCAGTGTTTGCTTGCTGTGAGCCCCTCCCTTAAAAGAAAAGCAGAAGTTTTTAAGTAGGTCACTCATCTTCAGGAGATGAAGGTTCTCTTCCCAGATCAGCTGCAAACTGCCTGTTATACTGGTGAAAATAATTTAATATCTGTGAATAAGAAAAACCTTTTAATGTAAGATTGAATGTAACAGCTGTTACAGTGCCGTGTACATAGTGCCTCACTAAAAGCTAAGAGATGGTCAATTATTACATGATGAAAATGTGTTACTCAGTATTCATGTAACAAATTGTTAATATAAAAGCATCTAGAAGGTTTTAGTATTCAGAACCAATTGTCACCAGAAGGATAATGGTTTTGTTGATTAGGTGCATCCCGAGTGGGTTTAGAAGGAAGATGGAAACATTACTTCCCTTATCTCTCAATTTGCCTTTTTCCTCCTGGAGACTACAGCCTGCACAGTAATGGTGCATGGAAAAAGCCAATACACTGCCATGCTGGCTGGAAAAAAATGTGTACTCTGTGCTTTTAAAAAGTAATAAAAGAAATAGTCTTGTTCAATCAATGGCAGAAACTTGTTGATAACAGCAATTTTTGAGTTAAATTTCATACACTTAATATGACCATAACGTTTGAATGCGTATTGATATTTCAAATTTCAAGCCTAAATGTAGAGATAGGTGTGTCAATGATCTAACTCTGTCTCAGAAAATGACTTCTTATGGCTCCAAAAAAGAGTTCAGGAAGTTTTTCTTATTCAGTATCTATCTGTTGTAAGCAATGTAATTAGTGTCTGGTACACAGGAAGAAAAACTAGGCAGCGAAAGTGATCTGCTTGTACTGGAGTTCTTTTTTGTAAGAGCATACTGAGCCCTTGAATCAGTATTCCTGTGGACTCTTAGACTGGAGTTTTCGTAATTTTTGACAACTGGGTTGTCATCATTTTCATCTAATTCAGGTACCCATTGCTATTGGAGTAGCTCTCAAGAAGACAGTTCAGATGTTTCTTTATTGAACGTGCCATTTTTCTCTTTGTTTAGAAAAAACAAAGCAAACAAACAACGCTATCTGTTCACTGTGATCATCAGGAATGCAGTTGAAATAACCTCTAAAAATATAAAAATCCAGGAAAGGAAAACTTTCTTGGGGAAAATTCTTTTCACAGACTATGATACTAAAGCAGAGAAGGTAAAGTATTTGTAATGGTGATCAAAAGTATTCTATGAGCTCTCTGTGGCTGTAGTCACCGGATGTCTGATGTCCTGTTGGGAGGCAGCTGTTTTTATCTTTCTGCTAACATTTCATTCCGTCCTGATTCCCAAGAGGGACAGTTCTGTTTGCCCTGCTCACTCAGGCCTGTATGGTGCATTAGTCTTTGCTGAAGACTGACTGCATCCTCCTGGTCCAGCCACAGAATTCATCCCTTCCAGTGGCTGTGTAAAAGGTGCAGCAGGAGCCAGGGATTGGATGTGGGAGCACTGCAAGGAAGGCTGAGCCTGAGGCGTGAATTTAAGCTCACGAGTCAGATGATGTTTTTCATTTAGAAAAACACAGTCACAAGGACTTTTTTGAGAGTGTGTGTGTGAGGAACTATAATTATCTCATGGCTTATGCATCAGAATTGCAACCCTGAGTACGAGTCTGTGTGCAGTGAAGATACAGTGGTGTTATTTCTGATAGGAATGTCGTGGGTGTTTTCTAGGGCCTCTATTAAGCCGAATGATCTAACTTTAGAAAAAACAAAGCAAACAAACAACGCTATGATATTACAATACTATAGCTTTTTTCTTCTCTTTATTTCTTATTTTGTTTCCCAGGCATTGTGGTTCTGCATTTGTGCTTTGAGATACAATGGCAACAGACATTTAAGTAATGAGCTGTGAATTTGTTTGGTCCATGCTGAAAAAAATAAGACATAACAGACTTTGTGTCCTGCTGAGAGATTGCCTTGCTTTGGGTGGCTGCTTGGGCTAAAGGCTGCAGAGCAGCTGCCCAAGAGGCAGCAGAAGGGCTGCATGGCGTGTGCCTTTTGGTGGCTGACTGCATTTGCAAAATGTCCCTAAAGGCTCTTTTTAGAAGAAGTAAAATAAGGAATTTAAGCTAATCACGGCGGTAAGAAACTGAAATTGTGTAACTGAAATGGAGTGTCTGGGTGTTTACAATTAATTCGTTCTCATTTCTTCTTTTCAGGTTTTCTTCTCCACCTTGGCCTTCCCCTTCTCCTTTGAAATCCCGTCACTTTTCTGTTTAAATTGCCATATGATCTGTTACCTCTTCCTTGTCTTCCCTCTTTGCTTAAGCTTTAAGGGAAGTCTTTTCAACTTCCTCTGTCACTGGTCCACAATCCAGTCATCAGTAGTTTATTTCTCCAAACATAATGTTGTACAGGTAATCTATTTTTTAAAGCTTATCTGATGTTTCTGGCTAATTTTCACTTAATTCTGGGCATTCTGAACATGAATTTTTAGTGTTCTGCTGGGATGCTTCAAAGCTGCTAAGAGACCCAAATGTGGGATCCAGCTATGATTGATGTACAAGTGCATCTCATTTCTTCTAATTTGTGAGGCTACGTCAAACAGTTATTTCACTCTAAGAGCCATTTAAAGTAGCCTGTTGCAGATGTTGAAGTTTTCTTTTGAGCTACACTGAAATCTTTGAGAAACAAGATTCTTTTCTCTGCTCTACCTGATGTTGCACTGCATTTCTTCAGTTTCCGTGTTGCATAAGGTTGGTGTGTTATTCAGTCTGTGCTTTGTGAATATCTGTGTATGTCTGCCTGTGTATATTTGTGTATGTAAGTGTATTGCTATAAACGGTGGAGACAACTGAGGAGGGGATTGCTGGCTTCACATCACGCAGTGGTTACAGGGCAGGGTTGAAAAGCAGTGCTCTGGTAGTTAGTTAATGCTCCTCAGGTGGCTGCATGGCAGCAACCAGAATGTAAAAGGAGTGAAGTGTTGTATGTGAGCTGCCTTCCCCAGAGCTGTGCAGGAACAGTGCAACAAGTATTTACTTCTTCTCAGCTTCCTTCTTGTGCTCTGAGTTGAACAGAAATTCTTCTAAAGATGGTTTGGAGTTAGATGCCAGTAAGGGGGAAAGTTAAGAGTGAAAAAGTGCTGAGAAGACAAAGTCTTTCAAATGTGTGTGCACATATAGGCAGTGGCTTTGGTTCTTCCCAGGGATGTTTCGTAATCGGTTGTTTGTCCACAACAAACAGATCCCCCAGAATGCCCAGAGCCTCAGGATATGTCTGCTCTGAAGACACTTTTAATTGCTTGCAGCCCACATTGAGTTTTATGATGCTCTGGGTAGGCTTTTGATCATGCCCAAGTTAGCTGGGTGAAATCTCGTTCAGAGACAATGATGCTGCAGTGTCATTTCAACTAAAAAACAAGAAAAAAGACAAGCCCCAAAGAAAAAAACCTCATGTTCTTGTTGAGTGATACCTCTGAGGATACTCAGGAGTCTGCAGTAGGAAATGGCTCATTGCTTTCTGCCTTAATACATGAGTAGCTTTTTCATTCTGTGATTTAGACATTGGGAATAGAAGTGAGTGCCCCGAGTTGTGTTGGGGAGAGGGAGAGGCTTCTTTTAAGCTGGGTAAGCCAACAGCACCAAGTGCCCAAGTGACGAATTTACTTGATTATTCAGTTGAGCTCCTTTGCGTGTGCCCTCACCCCTGAGCATTTGCTGCCTGCTTTTAGCCTTCATGTTGCTTTTCCATGGCAATAATTTGACCCTATTTCAAGTCTGTCTTGGCTGTTACCAATCATCTACTTTGGTGAGTGAATATCCACTCCTAAAACTGTACATACGGTATTTCCCAATTTAAGAACTTTAAATAAATTGTTTCAATTCAATTATCCTTTTTTTCCATATTAATAGGAAGCCTTACTTGAACTTTTTGCTTAATTCACTTGTTTTATAGGTCTATGTTTCTTCATCTTGTTGTAGGGTGAACAATGTACTTGCGCTTTCAGATGAGAACATACCAACTTTTATGTGTTAATTTGGGGGTTTTTTTCTTTTTATTTTAGCTTCTCACATGGCTTAGTGTGTTTTTGCTGGTACTTTTGGGTCAGACACTTTCATAACTTGTCCCTTAAAAATGCTGTGTTTCTTTTGTCTTTTTGTTTGAATGGTTCAAGTTCAGTAATACTCTTGGGCTATTCAGATCTTAATCAGCCACTCATTAAGAATGACTGTCATCTGCCCTGGTGTTGCCCAGTTGTCTGGCTATTTTTAGAGTAGTGGTATTTGTGTTACTTAAGTCAAGGCTGTTCATCCTGTAAACAAGCTGGATGCATAGCTGTGGTCTGAAGAGCTCCCCCAGATATTAAATGTACATTGAACTGCAGGAGAGGCCTACACAGTTCAATGGCTTAATTACTTGAAATATTTCTTGCCTGACAAAAGTTGGTGTAGACGCATTTGCACTGGCACAAACATATTTTTGCTTGGAGGGATTTTATTTTGTTTGCTGAAGTGTCACACACAACAGTAAAGCTGGAGGCTTGCTGGTGAAGCTGTGGACAAAGACTGAGGAGGTGAAACTCTGCCAAAGTGTGGAGTGAGGAATTTGAGGATAGGAGCAATAAAAGACCACTTGAAGGCAGGAGTCTGGCAAAATGAAGACTGTTGAGAAAAATTTCCAGCAGTGTCTGTTGTGTAACTTCAGCTTTCTATTCTATGTAAATATTCCTCCATTCTTGAGAAGGGTGGGGAAAGGCCTGGTAAAATTAATTTTTTCTTTTCCATTCCTGAGGAAAAATATACTGCCCTTCAAAATCGATGGAAGAGGTGGTTTACTATACAATGGCATTTTTAATAGTTTGCAAGACACTAATCATGTTGTTTCTTATGAGTGTAAACCTTTTCCGGGGTCTGGTACTGCACTTTATTTAAACTGTTAAAGCCTTATATGCTTCTAGCACACAGACCTCTTCTGAAGCCTTTGTTCTGTATTTGCAAATAGTTTGCAAAGCTGGGTTGTCTCATGTCTTTATTTATGGTAGGCACCTGTTCTTAACCTCTCTCTCTAGTTTTATATGAAGTATACTTCCAGTTGTGTTCAGGAGCTTAGAAAAAAGGTCTTTTTTTTTTTCCCCAGTAAAAACAGGTATCAAACTCCATGTTCCTTAGGGATGAGGAATGACGTAGCATCACCTGGACAGAAGTGGCGTTGTTGTGGCCCCAGCCAGGGGAGTTGGTTGGCCGTGTTCAGTGGGTGGTTTCCTTGCAGGCAGAGCTGTGTGCAGGTGCTGTGGCCACGTGGATCAGGGTAGATAACAACTGGAGTGCCATTTTATGCTTATCTGCCCTGACAGTACTGGACACGCATCACATTTGTTACAATTTTGTGTCTGGCAATCCTCTTCACGCTTCGGAGAGTGCCATGGATATTTCTGGGGGCTTTGGCAGTGTGTTGCTGCCATCGCACCTGTCGGTATTTCAAATTTTAAATGTAGAGCTTTATCCAACATAGATTTTTGTCTTGGTACTAACCCGAGGTAAGATTTTTTTTTTCTAGATTAAATGTAACTGTTAATCCCTGAAATCAACTGCAAAACAAACAAGCTAATTGCTTCCATAGCTATATTAAGAAATTTAGTTTCTGTAATACACAGAAAATCAGGTTATTATGATCTAATTGTGTCTCTCAATTTTTAATTGAAACCTGAAATGATCTGTTTGTTGATTGTTATTTATGTACCTCTGAGTTTCCCAGCAGATCATGCGTAGTTTCAATGTGCTTTCAACTCATGCAAGGCCAGTTCAAATACTTAAAAATCTTTTAGTTACAAGTAACTCTTTTCAGGCAAAATTTGATGAGAATGTTCTGTTTAAATAGTGTTTCACTGAAGGAAAGTGAAAAACTCTGAAAAGAAGAATTTCTTTAGCTTAAAACTGACCTGCTTCATTTCCATTTCCAACCACTGTGACCTTGGGAAGAAGTCAAGTAAGGAAAGGGTACTTAAGACCAATTTTGAAAGATTTGGTAGCCTATTTTAGAATTATCTCTGGCATCAGTGGATTCTTTCTTGCTTTGTGGGTTCTTCTTTGGTTTTGTTTTTAAAGTGAGCAATTGAGCTTTTTGCATCTAAAAAGAATAAACAGTAAGTGTAGAAAGACAGGATGTTTGGCTGAAGCTGTCAGTATCAACAGAAAAGAGGTGTCCAACTGAGATGAGAAATAGAAAGAATAGGTGTTCTAAAATGTATTTTCACCCATGGGTAAGCAAATAGTATTATGGAATGATAGTAATCTCCTTTGGTACTAATAGGATGCCAGGCTTGATTTCAGGTAATTTTCCTACGTATAATCAAATGTGTATATAAATATAATGTTTGCAGATATGTGAAAAGCAGCTCCACAGTGGTGGTAGTGGTCTGGGCTTGTGTTTTTCCTGGTTGCATCTAAAGAGCACTTGGAGCACACACAGTGTGCTAGAATCTGCTTCTGGGAATTTCTGCCTGCGACATCCACTTCAAATATCATTCACAGCTTAAACACATTAGAACCACATGGCTTCCTGTCAACTTAGAAAATTTGCCCTTAAGATTGTTTTGTTGGGTTTTTGTTTTACTTTGCTCCATTGTGAAAGGCTGAAGCAGCAGATTTTTGAAGCTTCTGTAGATTCTATGTGCGTACGATGTTTTTGTGACTACAGTTTTTCCATTTTGAAAAACAAAATATATCTGTTTCTCGGAACTCAAAATGCTGCATTTTTCTTGACTTTCATGAAACTTGGCAGTGAATCCCGTGTTCCCTCAGTGTTTCTGTATCCCCAGCTGAATGTGCTCAGAACTTCTCAGTGGTAAAGACTAGAGGCTTATTTTTACTGTTGGAGTCTAAAGAGTATCCAGGCATGACTTAAAGAGTTTCAGTTTTCAATTGAATAGAACAGGTTTACAACCTAAAGTTGTATTATTCAGCATTTCTTTAGTAGGGAAGTGATTTCAGTCATTGAGATGATGGGAAAGGCAGATCTGTTGTGTTACAGCTGTTTCCTCTTGCCATTGAGAATATTTCCTTTTATATTCCCTAAGACGTATGTATTTGTCTAGGATAATGAATTACATTAATTCAGGAGTCAGAAGAGGGGTGAGAATTTTCTTTTTTTTTTGAGAACAGTCCATTGCATCACAGGAGAAAAAGTCACTGCAACAGGGCAGATGACTCAAGAACAGGGGGAAGAGGCATCGCCTGCAATATCATACCCTTGTTTCTACTAATTAGAAATGTGGGTGGTAGTTGGGCATTTCTTCGTTTGTTTTAACTGCATTTAATGTTTTGACAGTAATTTTGCACTGTGGCACTTCGTGCTGCTGGACACCAGATGGTGCTGCTAAACTGGCTGATGTGTGGTTTTCACACTTGGAGTAATTGCTACTTGATTTAGTTCCAAAGCCGGGCCTGTACTTTCTGACCAGGTGTATATTATGGGATCAGAGCTGCACCTGGTGGCTCAGCCCAACACCTTGTGTTGTTTAAGGGCAATGGTCTGAAAATTATCATGTAATGCAGGTGGGCTGTAGAATCAATATTTTAGATCTCCCTGGGCGAAACTCACCATCAGCTGCTAATTTATGTACTTGACACTTCAGCAATTTGTCTTATTAAAGTCTCACTTAAATTTCATTTGATAACTGCAGTCAGAAAACTTTGGGTGGAGACACCTTTAGTGCCAGGTTAAAACTGCAAATGATATTTCTGGAGACTATTTAAATATAATGAAGTAATGATGAGGGAGGGATTGAGTTTGGTGGGTGCCAAAAAGCTTTGAGTTGTCCACTGTTACTTTTTGTTTGAGAAGACCTGATGGCTTGGCTGTGTAATTGCATTGCAGAAAATGTTTATGATACTGTGATATGCATTTGAGATTGAATTTCTATTTATTTTAAGTTGGTTCTCATTTAGTAAATTTATTCTCAGATGAATTTACTAAATTCATCTGGTAATCCTAATTGTGGGGCTGAAGGGATGGAATAAGACATTTGGTCTTCAGCTGAATCCCAGAGGCTGTGGTGGTACAGTTTATCAGTGGATTATAAATAATGGGCTCAAATTTATTTAAGCGGCGAGGAAATTTTTTTATAGATATTTTACTGTATTTTTCTTACAAGTTTATTTCTTTTATAGATCCCCATATTAAAGTTTCTGGAAAAAAAGAGAACGTTAAAGAAGCAAAAGAGAAAATCATGTCTGTCTTGGACACAAAAGTAAGAAAACTTTCTTAGAATGACACCTTAGCCCCTAATTTTGTGGTGACATTGATCTCTTTAATAGGCACATTTCAAGAGAAGGTATTTATGGACGCTCTGAAGCAAAGTCTCCAACATATGCCTTGCAGATGTTGATATTGGTGTATACCCACATATTTAAACATTTTGCAAGAAAATACTTGCTTAAAGCAGCTTTTCCAGATCTGAACTATATAGAAATAATATTTCCAGCCGTATGGCTGAAAGAATAAGTGGTTTGTTCATTGAATTGGGATTTTACTTTAAAATCTGAACTACAGCTTCACCGCAAGCAGTAGCTTATGCAACCACTTCAGAGAACCTAAAATTTTGTTCCTGTTTGAAATTCAATTTTAGGAGCTTTTATGCAGTTTTAAGTTTAACTGTTGCCTAATCCTTACACTCTGAAACATCAGGACCAGAATTTCTAAAGCATCCATATTTTTGCCAGGGGTCTCTTCTGTTCATCAGGAATTATTTTCATTCATCAGCAGCTCTTTAGGGGCAGTGTCTATGGCTCCTGTGTAGTTGTATGGCACCCTCCTGGTTCTCTGAGCAGATTGCCAAAAGGAACACTCGAGTGATAAGCACATCTTTTTGAACAACTATTAACAACATTATTATGGGCTGTTAACAATAGAGCTTTTAAGTATAGCTGTAGGCAGTGTTTGTGTATTTTAAAAATTCACGTACCAAAAAAATTGAAGGAAGAAAAAACACTGTTACTTGGTCCCAGGGCTTTGATTTGCAGTGTCTTCATAATGTGAGCCTTTCAGATCAAACAGGGGTGTGTGACTTCAGTTGAAAGAACACACAATTAAAAGAAATTAGAATAAATTGCAGAAGGACACTTAAGTCTCTGTTGATGGAAGTTCAGGGGTATTTTTAAAGCCTTAGACATTTTTTGAAGATGCGTCTTTTGGGGTGTTTATCTCCATGTTATTTCCTCACTAGAAAGAAAACAAGACCAAATTAACATCCAACTGGTTAATGTTAAAAACATCATCCTTGAGTAGAAGTTAAGCAATGGAAAAAATACTTTGGAAATACAACTTTGAATATCAGTCTTGAAGTTACATTACTCTTAAAAACTTAAATACTCAGGTTCTGCTGTGACCAAATCTAACTGTGGCTGCTTGATTTCCAGAGCAATCGGGTAACCTTGAAGATGGATGTTTCACATACAGAACATTCTCATGTGATAGGTAAAGGTGGCAATAATATTAAAAAAGTGATGGAGGAAACGGGATGCCATATCCATTTTCCAGACTCAAATAGGAACAATCAAGCAGAGAAAAGCAACCAAGTAAGTGTTGTTTAATACTGAGCTCATTTATATTGTAATTCCTGAGAGTATAACACATTTCTAAACTTCTCTCATCAGTTGGGGTTTTTTGGGGATGGTGTGTTCATGTTCAGGGAGATAGATTTTTGGTATTTACACCGTGTGGAAAGCACAGGGCTTCCTAAATGAGCAAATCTTTAAAAGCAGATGGAAACAATTTGTGATGGCTCATGAATAATTTTAATTTTTTTAAGCTAGAATTACTCTGCGCGTTTGGAAGTCAACAACTTAGTGTGAATGGTAGGGAAGTGGTATGAAAAAATCTGCTTTTGTAATTTTTTTTTTCCTGTTCAACACATGACTTATTCAGCATATTGATTGATTTTTTTGGGTGCTTTTTGCTTATGGTGTAATTTAGTTAAAGACTAAACTTAGCAGATATGCAGCAGAAATGAATGTCCTATTGTAAGAGTTCAGCTTCATTAGAATAAGTCATTGAGCCTGAATTGTACATCTTTCCTAGTGCTAATATTGGTGGAATGTTTACTTTCAAGTCTCTCATCCTTGTACTTAGAATTCCCACTTGTGCATCCTAATGGCTGCTGAGCAAAACATAGTAATTTCAAAGCATTCAAGAAAATCTACAGTTGGTGAATATTAGCATTTGGACACATTTATACAGTAGTAATTCCATTAATTGACCTAAACCACTGTATTGTTTGATGTATCCTTTTTTTTCTAGTTGCTTAAACATATATAACCTAAGATGCTGTAACATGCATAACATAACATTATCTTTTTAATACTGGGTATAGTTCTCAGCTAGAGTTTAGAGAACAATTAGGATGTCTTCAGGAGTGAAATAAGTGTTGGTTGGGGTTTTTTTATATTTCTTTTTCAAGGAGAGCACATCTATCTGAATAACTTTTCCATGCCTCATTTGAAAATATGAACCAATATTTTCTATATTCTTGTTCTTCCAGGTGTCTATTGCAGGACAGCCAGCTGGAGTGGAGTCTGCAAGAGTCAGAATTCGGGTAATGCTCTAGCTCATTGTAGTGTCCCCTTGAAAACACCTGACAGGGAAAAAACGCGTAGTTTTGAGAACCCTAGGGTTGTCTGCCTCTGTCTAGTGACAGCAGAAATGTAGGGACAAATGTGAGTATCCATATGAAAAATATGCTCAGGTTATTGTAACAGTGATTCACATTCTGGCCAAATTTTTAACTAGCCCAAGGTGGGTCTTGAACACCAACTGTACACTCTAAGCAAGATGTAAATTCATTCCATACTGTGTGGAAAATTACATCTTAACTTACCCACCACAGATGGCCTGTGGAAGCTCAGGCATCCTATGTGAATCTATGACTTGGGAAAGGCAATTGCTGCTTCTTACATTTTAACCATTTTCATGTATAATGTGTGTAAATAATTCATTCTCCACTTGTAGCTATTTTCTACCTTTTCCTTCTAGTTTCAACTCTTATGTGTATTTTGGCATGGATAATGAAAAATCAAAGAAAATACCAAAAGCTTACTGCAATTTTTTAGCCAGACATGTCACATGACTTTGTTCCAAATGCTCCTGCTGTTTTGGAGAAAAAAAACCAACCAATCAAAACTCAAAAAAGCCTATGCAAAAAAAACCCCACTCTAGTATCCCTGGGAAAAGAGGTGCCTTTTCCAAGTGACAATATGATATTTTTATCAATGAACTCTGGGCAGAGGATGTGTTACGTCAGTTTAATCATCACTGACCAGTACATTATGACTGAGGAATAAAATTGGTGCATTTTTAGTGAGCATGTGGTTTTCAGTATCTGCTCTTCGTTACTGTTGTAGGAGCTGCTTCCATTGGTACTCATGTTTGAATTGCCTATTGCTGGAATTCTCCAACCCATCCCAGATCCTAATTCTCCAACCATTCAGCACATATGTCAGACATACAACATTTCAGTGTCCTTCAAACAACGCTCTCGAATGTATGGTGCTACAGTCATTGTCAGAGGGTCACAAAACAACACTAGTGCTGTGAAGGTAATCTCTGCTCTTAAGTAGGTTTCTGAATGTCATATATTTATAATTTAGATGTCTAAGATGGTGTATCCTGCCTCATCAGCACATGTTATTATATAATAACTTGCAAACCCTGAGGGTTTGAATTTTTTCCTATACTTAATTGATATAGGTGAAGTGTAAAAATGTGTAGAAAACAGTTTCAACTTTAGGATTTAGCATTGTTCGTGGTAAGGTTTTAAGCTGATGTTCACCTCCTGCACACTTGTTCAGGTTTCCAGCAATTCTGGAATCTGTGCTGATCTTACCCATCTTTTAATTCAAAAACAATGCAAACAAAACACTTCACACCTCAAATTCTTCATCTTTAGCTCTTCTCAACGTGCACTCAAAAATATGACCTTGAAAGTTGCCCAATCAGTCAATAAAACTGGTCTTGCAAATCCAGCACTGGGAGATGTGAATTTGATAGCCAAGGCAAGGAACTGCCAGGAACCTGTTCATTTTAATAAAGTAAAAAAGTATTCTGGTTAGGAACTGGCAGTATGAGACATTGATATGCTCCCAGATAGGTGCATCTCAAGCCAGTAAGAACATCTGAGCCCAACACTGAGAGGGAAGTTTTGCAAATGTACCTACCCAGATAAATCTCTATTGACTTTGACTGCCTGTGTGGCCACAGAAGGTCTGTTGGGACCAAACCATGTGGCATTCTTACTGCCTTTTACAGAGTGGCAATTAAATGCTGCATTTGGTCATAAAAATGGGAGTAGTGGGTAGAGTTTAGTGCATTTGTTACCTTTAACAAATCAACTGTGGTTTTAAACCCAACAATATTTTCTTTATCTTGCCTGTGGAGCGCATGACAAGCAAGGAGGCAATCAGAGACGTTGTTCTGTGTGCCTGTGAGCACTGTTTCACTGGTTTCTCCCATTCCCCCCAGGAAGGAACAGCCATGCTCCTGGAACACCTGGCTGGGAGCCTGGCCTCTGCAATCCCTGTGAGCACACAGCTCGACATCGCAGCGCAGCATCATCTCTTTATGATGGGTCGAAACGGCAGCAACATCAAACATATCATGCAGAGGACTGGTGCTCAGATCCACTTCCCTGACCCCAGTAACCCACAGAAGAAATCCACTGTCTACCTCCAGGGCACAATTGAGTCTGTCTGTCTTGCCAGGCAATATCTCATGGTAAATTCTTTCAGTGAAACTTGTGTGACAAAATTGCCAGATCATAGAAAATAAGCTCACTCTGCATGTATTTACAAGTCAAATGTGAATTAGCCACAGAGAGGAAGGATTGCTATTCACACTGCAAACAGCCCATTCAGTTTTTGTCAGGATTTTGTCAGTCCTTGTAGTTACTGAAAATATTTGTAATCTCTGGTAAAATGGCTTGGAAAATAACCTTGGTAATATAAATGCAACATGAGTGATTTAAATTTACGATAACAATATGCCTCTGAATAGAGGCAGGTTTCTGAAATGTTCTGTGGGTGTTGGGTGACAGGTTATGTTTTATTTTGCCAACCTGCCTTTTCTGTGTTTGTCAGGTAAATAAGTTTCTTTTGAGGGAAAATGTCAGGAGTTGCTCAGTTCCCATGAGGGCAAGTTTTCAGTGAAATTGGGAAACCATAGGAAATAATTACTCATTCTGCAGTCTTACATTCTTTATAGTACCATAGCCACAATTCCATAAGGCCTTTTATAAAAATAGCTCTGGTGGTGAATATCATTGTATATTGGTCTTTAAACTTCACAGGAGCCTTTAACCATTTTTTTAGTACTAATGTGTGTACACATTTTTCTATATATGTGAATATTAATGGACAAAACGTGGGAGGACTGGACCATTCAGTTTTACTCTAAAGCTTTAGTACTTCAAGTGTGTTACAGGTGTTATCCACATCACTAGAAAATATGTAGCTGATCTGGAATGGGGAAGAGAAAGGTAGAATTTAAGGCTTTAGCAATGGTGACTTAGAGATTTTTTAGAAGTGTTATTATTTCAAATAACTGTGTGTCCTTATTTCAAATAGTTTAATGGGAGTCTTTTAGTATGAGTGTCCTGCCGTCAGTTCCTGACAAGACTTGGTTCTAATTTAATAAGTAATAGTGGTTTCTGAATTTGAATCTTCCAGGCACCTCTAAGCCTGTGTAAATAACTACTGAGGGTGCATATGTCCAGATTGGAATGTCAAATATTCGGTAAATCATTTCGCCCTTGTGCTACCAAACTCTTTGTTCCTATCCTTTCCAGGGCAGGAAGCTACACCTGTATTGCTGCTCACAAGAAAATGGCTTTCCCTAAAATTTCATCTTTGCTATTTTTTCTGGACTTACAGAAATTTCCTTGCATTGTGATGTGTAAATGTTACAGTGTCTGTAGTTCAGTTTATTGCTAACATTTTCATGGGAAAAGGGTCAGTTACAAGTGCTAGGAATTTGTGCCTTTCTTTTCAGGGTTGCCTTCCCCTCGTGCTCATGTTTGATATGAAGGAAGAAATTGAAGTAGAACCACAGTTTATAACACAGCTAATGGAGCAGTTAGATGTCTTCATAAGCATTAAGCCTAAGCCAAAGCAACCAAGCAAGGTTTGTACAAAGCTAATGTTCTCCTTTTAGGCTTTCATGCCAAAGGTTTAGAGCTGATGAGTTGATATGTGTGCTCTTGCTCCCCAACCTAATGGATCACAAACTTGTAAAAGCCACATGTATTTTTCGCTTGAAATATCAGTTTAGACAATCCAGCAGCTCTACCTAAGGGTAATTTGACTTTCATTAAATGCTTAATAATGAAAAAATTAGCTTTTGTGTAGAATATACTGATAAGGGCAGTGGGAGGTGTTTATTGTAAAATATTCAGGCCAGTATGGATAGGGGCCTCTTGCAGTTATCTGTGTTGTATACGATGCCCAAGCAGGCAAAAGTTTTAAAATTTTAAATGATCATTCCATTGTGTCAGTATGTGAGCTTCCCTGTGTAGGGATATATAAAATCCAAGCAAAGAAACATCCTGTAGAGAATGTACAAGAAGCAATGGGGTTTTGTAATTTAATTTTCCAGACACTTACTACTTTATTCTCAGACAGCTATGAATTTAATAGGTGAATTTAATATGAACAATTGGGTTTGTGTCCACTTCAAGGTATAAAGCTCAGGTAAAAGAAAAGATAAGAAATTAATTATTGATTTAGTTCTCTACCTCTTGAGGTGCTTAATATTTGTCCTACTGAACAGCACCGATATATAATAGTAATTAATTTCCTTAGACAGAGGGGTCTTCCATCATTCTCATTGCAACTCCTTATGAACTCCCTCGACTTACTCTCCTGAACTTCAGACCCCTGAATTTGAATAGTTGCTTCTGGATGTTAGCTCATGCTGTCTCACACTGCTGTGGTTGTGGTAGCCATGAAGGGGTATGACAAAGAATTACCTGTGTTGCAGATCTGTGCTATGGAGAAGTGTTACTCAGTGGTTTTCCTTTGTTGTTGTTTTCTTTCCCTGCAGTCTGTGATTGTAAAAAGCGTTGAACGAAATGCCTTAAATATGTACGAGGCACGGAAATGTCTCTTGGGACTTGAAAGTAGCGGAGTCACCGTAGTATCAAATCCCTCTACTGTCTCATGCCCTGTTGGTCTGTCTTGTCCTGGTTTGGATATTTTGTCCTCAGCAGGACTAGGACTCACTGGGCTTGGTATGCATTCATTATATTTATATTTTTTTAATATAAGCTTGTTTGAAACTTAATTCACTTGTACTAGAAAAAAGGACCAGATACGTGTTTTGTGTAAGGAATCATGTTAAAGCACTGGAGACTTGCAACAGCCTCTGGCTGTTATAGAACTTCTCCGAGGCTTTTGTAATCAGGTTTGGGACTCATCGCTGTAGAAAAATATCTGGAAGCATGCAAACCACTCAGCTGAAAGTGAAAGGGAGGGAAATACAGGTGAGGCAGGACATGGCTTTTACAGCTTCTTTAGCTGTGTGATGTCTCAGGCTGTCCTGAATTTGGGTGGATACCTAAGCCTGGCAACAGTACCAGGAAAGGTAACATGGCAAACACCACATTTCAGCTCAGTATCTCACTGTAATTGAGGGATCTGCATGCTTCTAGCTTAGACCTTACTTATCAGTTGAAATTTAGGACAGAAATGAGTAAGCTTCCTATATTAATGTAATTTTATAGGAGCAGCTCATAGTCCAGACTGGAATTACCATTTTATCTTCAAGCTCTGCAAATACCTTTGTATCAGAAATGTATAGATACTAAAAACAAGCAGTCCCAGAAGAATATAGTGACAAATCTTGACACAGGTTATTGAAACTGAGTTCTCATGTACCCAGCATTGTCTCTTGTGACTGCCATCCGGGAGTGCTGTGTAGTTCCATGTCACGTGCTTCCCTGGGGTCACTCAGGAGAAAGTGTTTGTGCTGTTTGACTGTGATTTTTAATGCTGCTTCTGTGACTGTTCTTGTAATGCTGCACTTTGGGGGGTTGGGGTTTTTACCTTTTCAGTGTGTAGTGCTGAGCTGCTTTGTGAATGCTGTTACACAAAGAGCTGATTTGAGGGAGTGCTTTGGGAGTGATCAGTGCATTTGGGGGATGATTTGCAGCCTGTGTTGAAGGTGCAAATAGGAATTAATAGTTAGTAGTGTGTAAGTAGTGGTTCATTCACAGGAGCTTCTGAGAAAAAGGTTATTGTGTGAACTGAAAGTGAGGTGGTGCAGTACAGTTGCTTTCTTGTCTCTGTGATGCTGCTTTGAAACAAACCCTCAGAAGCAACAGAGGGGATACAAAGGCATGCCAGGGCTGAGAAGCACCCAGTGCAGACTCTTTGTTATGACAAGAGTTAGGGTCCAGTAGAAGGACAGAAAAGATGCTCCAGTTCTCCTTGGATATATGATGCCCAATTTAAGAACAAGCATTCTTAAGGTGCTCTGTGCACCAAACAAACAGCAGGTTTAATGTTAAAATTGGTTTGTGAAATACAGGCTGGTGCAACTTCATGGGGGTTTGTTTCTTTTCAATTGGTACTTCTGTGAAAAATGTTCTCCTGTAAGTCTTAACTAAATAATCACATGCATAATATTTTGCAGGCCTTTTAGGTCCAACAGCCCTGTCAGTCAACACCTCAACTGCTCCAAACTCTCTGTTGAATGCCCTCAATAGCTCTGTGAGCCCTTTGCAGAGTCCAAGTTCAGGCACGCCCAGTCCCACATTATGGGCGACATCTCTTGCTAACACCAACACCACAGGTCAGTAGAAGTTTAATGTGAATTAAATCGACTGTGCAGCACCAAGTCATTAGAATGGCAGTTGACAAGTCCAGAATCATTAATTCTTTGGAACCTTAATTCCTACACTTACCTTAGCACAGATGACTAAATATGCAAATTTAAAGTTATAACTGAATGTGTGACATGCTGTCACAGGCATTGTTTTCATCTGTTTTATGTAGAAAATGAAGTTAACCCACCCAGTAATGGTTAGATAAAGCATTATGGTTTTGGCATGCAATCCTAGTGGAAACTTTTTAGTAATGTATCATAGCTACATAAAGATTTATATAAAGTAGTGTAATGCCTGAGGAAGTTAAATGAGAAACTTAATCAGAGCATAACTAAATCTTGTTACAGGTTTTTCTGCTATTCCACACCTAATGATACCATCTACTGCCCAAGCAACCTTAACTAGTATTCTGCTGTCTGGAGTGCCTAATTATGGTCAGAACACTCCATCTCCACCACCAGGCTTGACTCCTGTTGAAGTCCACGTTAATGGCATGCAATCAGAAAGTAAAAAAGGCTCACCTTCTTTAAATGGTCACGTAAAGGTTAGTGATACTATACTGGAGGACCAGATTTCTTTGTTCTAGACCTCTACAAAGAGAAGCTGAAAGAGAAAAGTAACTATATTAGTAGATTTATAAAGCTTCTAAGTTTAAAAATAAACAACAGTGTTTTTGAATATGACTTAAAAATTGAAAAATAGAACATTCAAACATGTTGTTCTCATGTACCAGAAGTACATTTCTTGTTATCCTGCACAGATAGAAAAGTGAAATTGTTTCAGTATTTCCTTGAGCACAGAAATCACTTCAGTGGTTTGTGACAATCTTTTCAGGCCTCAAATATCAAGTATGCTGCACTGTCTGCCACATCGCTGGGAGAAAACGTGTTGAGCACAAACCACAGTGATGCAGTAAGGCAAACAAGTGCTCATGGGGCCTCAGAACAAGTAGCTGCCAAGGCAAATAGTGAAGAAGGTAAGATTTTGACATTGCATTCCTTTGTCTGGTAGCGTTTGTGAAGTCTGTGTACAGTTCATGATACAAAAATGTAAAGATATTCTCTGTGAATTGATTCTGCAGCCATGTTTAAGGAAAATATTGCTGGATCTCTCAGATTCATTGTCAAATAAAGTAAATAGAACCTGTAGTAACTGAGCTGTGCTGTTGATAGAAACACCTTAAATCAACATACATGTACTTGCAACATTTTACTTATTCCCTAGGAGCAGAGGGAGATAACCTATGAGGATTTTAGCATATTTTTTACAGCAGCTTACCTAAACTCTTCTGGTTTAAATGGTGTTTTATTTTTGCTTTTTAACAAAAGGAAATAATGTCTCTGAGAAGGTTTTTGCAGGAAATTGTGTAGATCTAACCGAGATGACACTGAGAAACAATTTTATTTGCATATTTTGCAACAGCATTTCAGTTATGCTGCCTTTTAGAAGCTAAAGTACTTAACTGTTTCCATCATTCTTGGCGGGAGGGAAAGCCACTTTCACTTCAAGTTTGAGCGAATGTGTGTAAAAGCCTTGTTTCCCTTGCCAATACTGATCAAGAAGGAGATTATCTCTTATTTAGGGTTGTGGTCATTTGAAATGCTGATTCAAATAAAAGGTAAATTGCCAATTTAAGGTGATAAATATTTATAAAAACGTGTTTTAAAGGTATTTGAACATGAAGTGGGGGGGAGCTCTTATTCCAGGAGAAGCTACCTGAGCACCTGGAAAAGTCTATTAAAATTGGGTATAAAATCAAATTTCTTCAGAATACTTAATCACTTTGAATTGTCAGTCTTCACATTTAATATTAATTAATATTACTTAAACTAAGTATTTGAAAAAAGGAAATACTTAGTGTGACTACTGTACATGTGAATACTGACATCTTTTTTGTGAATTTGAACTTACACATCTTGACTGCTTAACCTTGACCAAATAATTATCCATGAAGACAGTCCTGTAAGGAGGAAGAGGAGGTTTTCTCCCATAGTACCAGTCCTGCAGCAAGCTCACTGAAACACAGCAGGGTGGTTGTTTAACTCTCCTTTTATTGGCCTCGTAGGTTGCAACGATGCTTTTGTAGAAGTGGGCATGCCCCGCAGTCCGTCCCATTCAGCGAACACCAGTGATCTGAAGCAGATGATGAGCTCTTCCAAGCAGGCCTGTGCCAAGAGGCAGACGGTGGAATTACTGCAAGGCACCAAAAACTCCCACTTACAGTAAGCTGAGTGTATAAACACAGATTAGTGGAACTTTCACAATGCAAAATTCCTGTATGTGTTTTTGTACATAGAAGGGGTGGTTCAGTCATAAGGTCAAAGGTCATAAATCAGTCAGAGAACTGATTTAATTTAGCCTTGATTTTTCCATCACATTAATGGAATCACATTAAAGGCATTAATGTAGCCCCCAGTTTGTCTGATAACTGCAGACTTTGAATGCTTTTTGTTCATCCTGTTTGTCTTTGGGTTTAAAAAAAGTCTTTCCAAAAGAATGGAGATCTGTCTGTTTCATTACCTGTTTCTAAAGTATACATTTTTGCACTTTCCTTCTTTACTGATTGCTTAGATAATAATTTCTCACAGTTTTTTCCTTTTGTGTATACCTGAGGCTGTTTTGTTCTTAGGAAAGCTATATTCAGGGCATAGCAGCATGTTCTCAAACACTTGTCTCAGTGATGATTCTGGTTGGGTTGGCTCTTTAATGATCCAGCAGTGGGAAAGGCTCATTTGAGTCATAATACATCTTGGCAACACAGGTTTTGTTCTAAATGCAATGTTTTCATCCAATGTACTTGTGTTCTCACTGTTTGTTTGGGAACTGTTTATCACCACTCTTCTGAAACACATATTTTCTTTTACTTCATTTATTTACACTCTTAAGGCTATGATATGTATTTCATTAATTCTGCTTTCACAGTTCAAAAATCCAAGGAATCCTGCTAACCAAATTCAGTTGTTTGTGTGTCTTATTCTTTTTGTTGAGGACATAGTGCTCACATTTTCCTTGGGGAGTAGTAGTTTACAGCTTCTAAAACATGATCACTTTGCTTTGAAGTAAGAGTTTATACTGTTCTAGAGTAGGCCTAAAATGTGGCTGAGTTTTTAGAAAAAAAAAAAAAAGGATTACATTAGGAGGTAATGTAGGCATGTGGGACTGCAGTTATTGAAGCTGTGAAAGCAAGTAGCACCTATGTTAATTTTCTTAGTCCCTGTTATGCGATCTTTCTTTATCAAGTATGAACCTGTTAGAAGTGCTGGCCTGAGCAAGGCTAAACGGGAAATCACACCATGTAAGGATTGCATGCAATAATTCCAGATACCAGACAGCTCAAAACTGAATCTGTAGACTATGCCTCTTAGTGATATAGGAAGGAGAAACACTTTTTCCTTCACTGACAGAGAAAAAGGTACAGGAGAGCTGAAACTTTTGGAAATATTGCTAAAAACACTGAAATCTTTGTGTACGGACATGTCTTAAATTTGGCTGCCAGATTTCTCAGGGTAAAGCTCAGTTACCAGAACTGCACTGGAGGTTCACTGCTGCTGCAGAAGCAGCCCGAGCTCACGGTGCCTTTGTCCCCGCAGCACCACGGACAGGCTGCTCTCAGAGGCAGAGCTGGGTGCCCCAGAAAGCCCCGTGGCTGACAAGAAGGCCCCGGGCAGCGAGCGGGCGGCCGAGCGAGCAGCAGCTGCCCAGCAGAACTCGGAGAGAGCGCGTCTGGCTCCGCAGCCCTCCTTTGTAAATATGCAGGTAGGTCTCCCTGAATGAAGCCAATTAAGCAGAAATCTTGCTAATTGCAGAGTGAAGTTACCATAGAACGCTGAGATGACTGGGGACTGGAGTAGGTATTGTCATTACCAGTTCAGTAAAAGCATTCACAGCCTCAAGACATCAGCTGTTGTCAATAAAAATTCTTGAGAATGGAAAAGCTCTTATGCTTCTGTTGAGTAAAAAAAAATTAAGTACAGAAAATTGCGTGGCTGTGTTTGTCTCCATCATTTGCCTGTAAGAAGTCTTACATTGTTGCTTTGAGAGAATTATAGCTACAAAATAAATTTCATGCCTTCTCATACTTAATTAACTTGGTTAATTACAGCCTACAAATAGAAACTACTGCCATGTTACTGCAAATCTCTCCTAAGAGGGAGGAGACCCCTTTGTCAGGAAGCAGTAACGGGATTATTTTCAGTATAGATCTACTGGAGTGTGGGCACAGCCAGACTGTATGGAGTAGTGGAACAAGAGGGAGGTTTGTGTTTTGCAGCCCTTTTCCTTAGTTATTCCTCTAGTTATTTTTAGTAGAGAATGTAACGCTTCAGGCTAATCCAGCATTTTTGTAGTTTTGTGTGTTTAGATTTCCTAATTTGTAATTCAACAGAGTGTAGCTTGTTTAGTCACGGGTATTTAAACTTCACATCTTCCACTTGCATAGGTAGAACATATACAAAAGTTCTTTGAATTCTCTTAAAACTTAAAATCTTTTCCTTTCATAAGATAAGTACATGGAAGAGGAGTAAACCTGAAAGATTATTAAAAATAACTGTGGTGCCTTGATTTGCTAAGATATATTACCTTTTTCTTACTGTTGAGGAATGTTTTAAATGCTAAGAACAGGTGGTTAAGGATGAGAAACTACGCTTGAAAGATGTCTTATTAAAAAAAATTGAAGAAAAATGCTTCCTAAGCAGTTTGTAAATATACTGTTGCAGCCTCGCTCAAATGGAAATCAGATCGTTATTTAAAATCTTTATCTATGTTTGAGTGAGCACTTTACTGGGCCACCATGAAATTATTGTGCAGTCTTTCAGGTTTCTCCTAGGTGTATTCACTGACCACTTTGAAACCTTTGTTTTCACAAAGAGATGACTACTGGAGTGACATTTAGTTAGAATGGCAATTAAACTGTCTTCTGCGTGTTTAATTTTTAGGCATTTGACTATGAACAGAAGAAACTACTAGCAACCAAAGGTATGTGGATGAACAGTGGCTTCTGAAAAGTTTGTTAGCATGTGGATGAAATTATTTCCTGAAGTTTCAGTTTTTTAATTCAATTTTTAATAAAATCTGGAAGTGGTAGTGAAACATTTGCTTTATGTTCCAAAAATTTTTTAATACCAACATAGTATAAAATACAGTATAAGCAGCTTGCAGATGGGGTGTGTAAGTACATCCATGTGCAAATGATCAACATTGTTTTCAGAGAGCTCATTACTGCAATACCTCTCTTTATTTGGGTGCAAATTAAGCTTTAAGGCATTTATCATATCGGCTAAATGGCCTTTTACTTCAGGGATAAATTGAGTTGTAGAACTGGTGAGGGGCTTAACCATATCATTGACCCTGTTAAATAAAAAACCAAATTATCCATTCACCTAAAGAAAAACAGAAGCTCCTCTCTTTGAAACAGATGTGATTCTTTTGGCTTCCATGCAGCCCTGTGGGACTTAACTATCTTCTGGCAGAGTAAATTGCTTTAAGGAAGAGTATGATTCAGGCTGTGTAGCAAGTGGAGATGTTTAGAGTTGGGTGTTTGCTGGGCTCAAGCTGTTAGCAAACATGACTTCAGTTCTATCCTCTCAGTACCTTCACTAAGGCTGAGATTTACTGATTTGTCTCTGTATTTTCAGCTATGTTAAAGAAGCCAGTTGTAACAGAAGTGAGAACTCCAACAAATACGTGGAGTGGTTTGGGTTTCTCTAAATCAATGCCTGCAGAAACTATCAAGGAGCTAAGAAGAGCGAATCACGTATCGTACAAGCCTTCCATGACAACCACATATGAGGTATGTAAAAGTATATTGTAATGGAAGTTTACTTTTTAGTGAATGATACAGTTGTTTCTCTTCAAAAATGTCTATATCTTCTGTAAAAAAGTCTTGCAGATAACTGTTCTAAATATTTTTTATGGTGAAAAATATTTCTTACATAAATATTAAGGCATATGGAATACATTCAGCCCAACACAAAGTTGTATCTGTTTTATAGATAAGTCATAGAGCATAGAGGTCTGCTTCTTAAAATACGTTTGTTTAAAGCTGCTTCAAACAACTTACAGGAGCAAACATCCCAGTAGTTGCAAGCAAGGAATAGGGCTTTAGTAACCTAATGAAAACAGTGTATATATGACAGATAAACTGTATAATGTGTATCACTGCATGGTGGAGAACAGCAGAACAAGCAGCTCATCTTTCCTTCTGTGCAGAGAACTGGAACAGCTGTGTCTACTTGCACTATTCACTGGGCTCAGAATTTTCCCAGGCAGAAGGCAGAGTGCAGCAAGTCTCTTCAGAGTCCCTGCATGGGAATCTTGCAGGGAGTTTGTTCCTTTCTTCTCAAAGGCATTCTGAAGTTGTGTTTTAGTGTGCTTCCTTGCTGTAATCCTTCCCAGCTGCCACAGAGACACCTTTTTCTGTCTTGCTTATATAAAATGTAAATGGTACGTTTCTTAAAGAAGGGGACTTCATAGTTCTCTAGGATATACCCGTCTGTTAATGCAAAAGAAATAAGCAGCCAGGATAAAAATGTGCCTTGGTGTTCTCCACTTGACTCATCAACTTTGAGCCATTCAATTACACGTAGTGGGCTTGGCTACATGTATTGCAGTAGTAACTAGGGAAAGAAAAAGCTGCAGTCAAAATCTGAATTTTTTTTTTCATACTTTTCTATGCTGGTTGAGCTGGGGTGAGGTTTTCCCACAGGCCTTGATGTCTAAAATCTCTAAGTAGGGCTGTGATTCTAACCAAGGATACAGTGTTTCTTCAGGGGTGTCAGTTTTACTAAATAGTGTAAAAGATTGCTGCCTCCTAAGTGATGTTTTTCAATCGCAATTTGGTGCAAGTTTATAGAATTAAATTGTTAATTTCCACAACTTTTAGCTCATGTCAGTATGTGACATTTATAATATCTTTCTTTTGGGTGTGTTCCTACTGCATACTGCTGCCTTGTATTGCTGCGTTCTCACCCACAGTGATGAGAGTTGATAATAAGTATTTCACAGGAATATGAAAATCTATTTTAAAAGACCCCAGACAAAACAACTACAAATTCACAAGCCATTGTAGAATTGTTGTTGTATTATTGTGTGCAAGACTGTTGTCAAGTAGAGTGTACTTGATCCACTTATCTTCAGATAAATGTTGTGCTGTGTTCTCTTCCTTGTGAAGGGATGTAGTCAATAGACTGCTTTGTCTAGAATTTGTGTGGGAATTTGATACCATGGAATGTTTTGGAAACAAACTTGGAAATAGTGAGAAATTTATTTTGAACCATGATCTTTAAATAACTCCTGCTTAAAAACTGTAAACTGCATATGTTTTAAGCACACCTGCTGTTTTTGTGTCCGGTTTGCAATTATTTGACTATTGATCAACTGCCAAAAGAATGTTTGCCAGCATTAAAAGCTGCTTTTTAACTGAGCTGCTTCGAAGAAAACATCTGAGTCACAATGAAACCTCTGTTTTCAGCTCAGATTTTCTTTCTGTGATTTGCAGGGTTCATCCATGTCTCTCTCCCGGTCCAGCAGTCGGGAACACCTGGGAGGTGGCAGTGAATCTGATAACTGGAGAGACCGGAATGGGCTTGGACCCACTGCTCATGATTTTGTCTCCTCAATTGGCAGCCCCAAAAGGAAACAAAACAAATCAGGTTAATAAACTCTTATCATCTGATTAAAATAAAATAATCATTTTGATACACTCATATCAAAATTAAAATTGGTATCCTGACTTCACTAGGGATTTAAATTACTGACACCTTGTAATAAAGTAATTACTTTTTTTTTTACAAATTGAGAGGTGATAGCTTGTGTAACATGATATACAAATAATGGTCCGAAAGGAAAACTGTAAAAGATATTTGTTAAATGCCAGCTCTTCTTGCTTCAAAACTCTTTGCTGTCATGGAGTGGGTTTTTCAAGGTGTACTGAAACCAGACCTGTACAAAGGGTTATTTCTGGACCACCCTCATTCTGCTCTGTTACCAATGCAGCAACAGCCAGGGCTTATTGGGCTGTTTGCTCACTGGTGAAGCCATAATCTGTGCTGAAACTGAATTTTAACACATGATTCTGTTCGTCGGGATAAAATTTACAAGAACATTCGGTGACAGGACAAGGGGGAATGGCTACAAACTGAAAGAGAATACATTTAGGTCAGATATTATGAAAAAAGCTTCCCTGTGAGGGTGCTGAGGCCCTGGCACAGGGTGCCCAGAGGAGCTGTGGCTGCCTGTGGATCCTGGAAGTGTCCAAGGCCAGGTTGGATGGAGCTTGGAGCAACCTGGGATAGTGGAAGGCATCCCAGCACATGGCAGGGGGTTGGAATGAGATGAGCTTTAAGATCCCTTCCAACCAAGACAATTCTGTGAAAAGAAGCCTGTCCCTGTGTTTGGCACGGCCTAGCATGATTTTAAATACTGCTTTCTGTGGATACAGGCTATATGTTTTGTAATTACTTGTAAATTTCAAGCATTGCTTAAAAAATTAAAATTTTACTTTAGTTGAACTTGCATTTTTTTTAATAACTTAATAGTTGCTTTTCTATTAGCATCTGTTACCTCATATTGGAGGTAGAGAATACTAAGTCCATACTACTTATCTGCTTTATGGAGAAATAAGTACTGTGGCTGTTTATACTTTTTGTTGTTGCATTTTCTTTTAAAAGTGAATAAACCTAAATCCCAAATTCAAAGTACACGGATAATAAAATTTGGACATAGTAAGAAAGGATAACTCCAATTAGAGAAAATATTCATGGTTTTAAAAAGCACATTAGTTGAGTTGTGAATGGCTGCACATCATATTCTAAGTACTTGAAGAACTAAAGAGATGACAAGTTTATTTAAAATCAGTCTATTGATGTTTTCAACCTAATTGGACAAAAATGGAAGTTCTAGGTTATTTAAAATAAATGAGGATTAAAAATGTATTTACATGTGTGTTAGAAGAAAATTAGAAATGTAAATACATTGGCAGTGAAAGAAAATGTTCTATGGCAGCTGTAGCTTTTCTAGAGAATAAAATGTGTGGATAAAGGATAAAAGAAACAGCAATGAGTTGGCTGGACAAAAGTAGGTCTGTAGAAAATAAACACTGGAACTTAATTAACAAAAAAAATTGCTTTATGCTGTTCATTCAGAGCACTGAGAGGCTTTTTTTTTTCCCCTGAAAAATAAAGATTTGAATACTTTGTAGATTTAATGAGCTAGCTGAATATAATGTTGGTGGAAAATTGTGCCTTTCTATGATGTGTCTGAAAAGTGCCCTTGTTCCCTTTCAGCTGAACACTATCTCAGTAGCAGTAATTACATGGACTGCATCTCCTCGCTGACAGGAAGCAATGGCTGTAACCTCAACAGTTTGTTTAAGGGATCTGATCTGCCTGAGCTCTTCAGTAAGCTTGGTTTGGGCAAATACACAGATGTGTTCCAGCAGCAAGAGGTTGGTGTTCCCTCAAGAGGCACCTTGGTGTTGGTAGGATGTTTTCCAGCAGTAGTTGTTCTGTCTCTTCACCAAAAGCCACTTAGAACTCACTTTGTGACAGGATTTTCATGAGCTGTTCTTTCAAAGCTGCATCATACATCTTAAAATTGTGGTAAATACTCAGAATCTCAAGAGTCATAAATAAATAAGACTAATTGATTTTCTCTGCTTTTCCAGAACTGGCTACTTTTTAATTTCTCCTTTGCTGTCAGAAATGTAGCAAATTGAGCAATTGCGTGAAGAAGCCATTGAAAAGTCGTGATGGCTGTTTACATGCAAAGAATAGTTTGGCAGAGTAACTGTAAAATTACTGTTAAAAAAAGGGGGGAAAAAATGCAGCTATTCTGAACCACATTTATTACTTAATACTTTTGTGGAAAGACTTGTTTTGCATAATTTTCCTATTTCTTTTTACTCTAGATTGATCTGCAGACATTCCTTACTCTTACTGATCAAGATTTGAAAGAGTTGGGAATTACCACTTTTGGTGCCAGGAGGAAAATGCTGCTTGCAATCTCAGGTGAAAAACACAGAGTACCATTTATTTATTTTAAGCATTGTTTGTGTTCTTCTCACTCAAACTGTGTGTTTATAGCTGACAAAGGAAAAATTACTTAGAAAGACCAAAAAGTAAGAGTCTAGTTCACAGAGGTGATATTAGCTTGCCCCTCACCAGAGGTGCTTAAACCCAGGCTTTATAGAGCTTTCCCATTACCTAATAATAGCTCACTTGCAATAGTCCTGTAAAGCTGGAGCTTGGTAGAAAGTTCATCTCACAGCAGACTGTGGAGTTTGATGCCCCAAAATTGTGGGTCCAGGCATCTTTGGGATTACAGGCCCTGCAGGGTCTGAACAGCACTACATACCAGTCAGAACTGTCATTTTCAACCTTTTGGTTCCCTGTCCTCCATTTTATTGATTAGCAGAGCAGTCATCCTACTGGGAAAAAGTGCCTGCTTTTGAGGGGCTTGGTGGGGTCTTTTTGGGTTTGTTTTGCAAATGTACTTAGTTCAGTAGCAGTCACGGCAATCTATGTAATCTCTCGGGTTTGTGTCTAGCACAGAGTTTGTTTACAAGAGCAGAAAAGTGGGGGAAAGAAAAATATTTTGGGTGAGCTATTATTAATACAAGATCAGGGTGCATGTTTAAATGACAGGTGAGCATCTGTTTTTTCTGAAAGTCCTTGTTAAAATACTGCTTCAGTTTTATGTTTAAAATGAAGAATTGTGCATTGAGAAATGATTAAGTTGGTAGTAAGCTTTTCTGTCAATCTCAGTCTACAGTGCATGGTTGTGCCTCCAGGAAGATTGCAGTCTTTGAGTATTATAACAGAAACTTTTAGAAGTTTCAGCTATGTCAATTTGATCTAAATCAATATTGCAAAAAATTATCTATTTCATACTATATCATTGCCAAATAAGAATTGCCCCAGGTAGATGCCTGCATCCCAAGGAGCTTCTGAGTCTTAACCTGACACTCTTATTATCCTGTTGGAATGTTAATTGAAGGGTAACCCTTCAACACAGATATTTTCAACGCATACCGTATCTGTCTAAAATACTTTGTTCCTTTAAACAGAAGTTTTGCCTTTGGTTTAGATCAAAACATTAAAATGAATTTCTGATGGGAGATTTGTGGGTGTGCTTGACCTCTCCAGAGCTGAACAAAAACCGAAGAAAGCTCTTTGACCCATCCAACATCCGTGCCTCGTTCCTGGAAGGGGGAGCCAGTGGGAGACTGCCGCGCCAGTATCACTCGGACATTGCCAGTGTCAGCGGGCGCTGGTAGCAGGAGGCTGGGCTCAGAAATCAGCTGGAAAGATGGACATGGCAATCCTGTGGACAGCCTTCACTGCACACCACCCTCTGCACTTTGGGAGTTTGGGTGTCAAGGACCAAAGCGTTTTGTCTGCACAATCCTGTGCCAAAAAGATCAGAGAGAACACATTTTGTCAGTTGTCTTTTGAAACACCAAATGTGGGTTACGTTTTACTCATGTAGATTGGACAGAATTTGCAATAATAATAATATAGGGTTCTTTGTTTAGTATTTTATTACCTATAACTATAATGTATGCACTGAATTTTGTACTTTGTTGAATGAAGGAAGAATGAAGAGCTGGGATGCCAGAGAGCATAGATTTGGCTTTATCAAGATGGTTTTTTCTGGTACTGCTTAAAATAATTATTGAGGTCTTTCTGCACTTTACATGTTCTGATTTCTTGTCCTGTGGAAATTTATTTCTCTCTTTCATTTCCATATCATTTTTTATATTGGCACTAATCAAATTTTTTCAGGTGTTCCTACGTTAAGTCACATCTCACTATAATGGTACTAGAAACTGGTTCTTATGCAGATTTTAGTTTTTCCTCTCAGTCTCCCAGGTAGTTCTCTGAAGAGATTGTTCCAAAATCAAGTCACTTGGTAGTGGACCAGTTCTATTATGCTCTTAAGAAGCAGTCTAATGCTGCCTGCAATAATACTCACTTTAACAGATGCAATGAAAGACCAAAATGGACCTTGCAATATTAACCCTTTGCAGTCAACATATTTAACTGCTGCCTGTTATGCTAAAACTGTTTTTAATGGTTGTCTCAAAGCAAAGGGCTATTTTTAGTACCCTGCCACTGAAGGACACTTATTTATATCAGACTTTTATTTTTAGATTCTATACACCTACAATACGTAACAGATTAAACTGATCTACTGCAGATTTATGGTAGAGACCGAAAGGCATTCATCAAACTAGAGCTCTGGGCTGTCAGTTTGATTAAACAGACAACTAATCTAATTTGACAAGACAGCACTGTTGCCATTTAATAAATGACACATATTACTTACATGACTATGCATGCAGCAATGAAGTGACCTACATAAAATAGGTGTAATAGCATCTGTTTTGTTCGATCTAGATTTGTAATTGTCAGCTGCAGAAGTGTTTGAAACTCTGGAGATGAACTATTTCTGAAACAAGTTATGTTCAACAGAAAGAGTCCATGTTATAAGCGGCTAGAGCTAACTTTTGCATTCTTATACTGTGAAAGTCCGGAAGATTTGGTAATGTTATTCCTCTGTCTTTACAGATGTGTTATGGGTTTATGAAGGGTTTCAGTGTAATGAAGGAATCCATAAAGTGCCTCTTTTTGCAATGCAATGTGTAGTTTCTAAGCATTAATTGAAAAGCATTCCCATGAGAAATATTGTGAATTACCTTACCTCTACTGTAATGTATTATTTATGTTCAGTGTACAAGCCTGTTGAGATGGACATAAACCACTGTCAAGTGCTCTTAACAGAAGGCATTAGAATAACATTTACAGTAGTTGGGGTTTATGCAAAAATGGGTGAGAGAGTTTTGACACTTTCCATGGATAATTCTTTCTTTTAAGGTGAGAATGCAAAATGATGTATGGATAAATTTGCACACACAAAGGGAATTTAAAGAGACTATTACTTGAGGGCATAGATGATCAAGCAATAATATAAAGTCTTGCGGTTAGCTAAAAATTGCTGCTCAGTGCTCATTTCAGCCATATCTACTTAATGGTGTATAACTGGGTGACTTCCCCTGTAGATCAAGTAGCAGCTTCGTCTGGTTTAAAAATGGTACTGCAGATGTGCCTGGCTAAAACTGTATCTGGTACTCACACAGCTGTTCACACCAAGTTCCTGTCCTCAATGCCAAGAGTCAATATCCACGTGTCTGTGAGAGATTTGTGTGTATTTGTGTCACACAGGCAAGAGCAACTTCATGGAAACCCTCTTGGAAGCCACAACTTCTCATTCTAAAGCTATTTACACTTGTGCTTACTCCTAAGCATGCAGATAGTTCCATTTACACGGACTATTTATGTGCTTACAGATAAGCTGTCGTTTAAATGTTTGCATTTGCAAGCCCAGTGCTTGCAAATCAAATTGTATTCAGACTCATTACTTTCTAAAATATTTTTAATGAAATAAATATTCAGCAATACTTTGTACAGAATTTTCTGCAACCCCTTCTTGCTTATTTTGCCTAAACTTAAAAGCATCCAAAAGCTTTACACTCGGATTTTTAGTCTTTTGTAAGTATGTGCTATGTATCCAGACGGTACTATACTCAGAAACTGATTTTCTTACAGTATTAAGTTGATGTGGTCTTTTGCTGAGCAGTGCTTATTTCATCTACACCAAAGTGGATAATTTCCCATGAACAACATTATTTTTAAGTAGGGCTTCACATTAAAAAAAAAACCACACTGGAAGTAAAGAAAATTCTCACTTACTTTGATTCCACAAAGGGAATATAACAGTACAGTGTATCATATTGTTAGTGTTACATTATGCACAAATATTTGACTTGCTACATAAAATGTTAGTTTTAAATCTGTGCCTTAATAGTGACCAGTTATCTGTAAATATAGAGCAGATACAGATTGTATTTTTGTGGGTTGTGTCCTTTTAGTGATTTTTTTTAAAAAATGAAAGTTGAAATTAAAACATTAAAAGTGGAAATTTTCAAAACTAATCAGTGTTGCATAAAATAAATTTATATAACTCCCTTGTATTCTGATTGGTTCATGAAATATTTTTATATAGACCCAGTTCCAGGGATGCTTGCTTGTTAATAAAATATGAAAAGCAGTATTTGACATAATTGGAACATGTTTCTTTCACATGTTAATGCTTCGTGTGTTTTACTGTTCTTTTTATATCCATACAGTGTCTTCGTCTGGCTTTTAAGTGAAAATGCATTTTTGGGGTGACTCTCCTTAATCTAAGAGGAGTTAAATTATCGCAGGTTCAATTCTTAGCAAGTTTCAGTGGTTTGGCTCACAAATTCTATTCTTTCTTTGATCTTCCCATTTTAATGACTATCTGTGTTTTTGTCAGGTTAGCAGGAGCGTTGAGTGTGTTCTTTCATGATGGTCATTGGACTGTCACTGCCCCTGTAGAAGTAAGGGGGGCGGGGGGGGGGGGGGGAAGGGAATTCTTTCTTTGGGCTGCTGGGACATGAGCAGTCAGCCTGGCGAGAGGCACAGCTGTCACACTGAGGTGATGTGCACACAACAAACACAATCAGTCCTGTCTGTGCTCCACAGGTGCTGCTACAGGTTCAGTATTGCTCTATCTCAGTCAGTGCTCTCATCGTCCCAGCCTAACGTCATCTCTGTTTCATAGACACAGCTCTCCACTTCAGTGGCTGTTCCTGGCTCACTGACCTTGCAAAAATCTGTGAGTTTTTTTTCTGAGTACCTGCTGAGAAGTGCAGGTGTGGGAACAAGTCTGTGAAGGAAATAGATCAGCAAACTGTTCTGCTGAGGACAACGGAAGGGTGTGGTGCTGAGCACTTGTTTACCAGGCATTGACATAAATTATGTGGAAATTTACAGGCAGCTGGGCTTGCAAATTGCACAGCATTTCTGATGTCTGACCAATAATGAGCTAGTGAGGTCCAAAGCAAGGTAGTTTCCTTTGTGGACCATTTATGTGGGCGTATTTCTTCCAATGGCTTTAGTCAGCAGAGTATAAAGCTGGTGTGGGAAAGAGAAGGAGGTGATGGAGCATCAGAGCTTGTTGGCTGCTCTCCTTATGGTGCAAGCAGTGTTCCCAGCAACTGGCATGGCACAGCATCAGCGGGATTGCTCCCTGAACAACTGGGCATGTCTCTGCTACCAGTCAGTGGAACAAAACTGATGATTTTCAGTATGAACAAAAAGTTGTGTTCTAGGAAATGTTGCCAATACACAAGAGAAAATAGATGCAGTCTCCAGGCTCTGTCAAGATTTAAAGTGAGGCATTTCTCTTTCCTGTTGGACCCCGCTCTAATCAAACAGTTGCTGGAGGACACTTATTTTTCCAAAGTCCTAGAAAACATGATTACACAAGTTTTAGGAGTTCTGTTGTAAGCTGGTCAGGTGTGGTGTGCAGGGGTATTCAGAAACCTGTGCTTGTACTTGAAGTAAGCCAAGGACTATTTGATTCCAGGCAAGTCCGGACACTGTTGGAGCTATGTTTTGTCCTTGAAGAACCAGCTTCCTTTGCATCACACGTATTTGAGCAGAAGGAAGGTTTGGTCTTATTTGGAGTTGCTGCAAAATTTTTGAGGATGTCAGAAAATGCAAAAAGTAGTGAACTCGTAGAAAAATTTGCAATATGCATGATTGGTGTCTGCAATATTGTTGACGGCTGCTTTGAAAGTGGTGAGCTGTAAGGACATTTAAGCAGGTAGGGGGAGGAATTTTAGAATGGGTAAAGATAAAAGAGCTCTTACTTTGAATTAGGTGCAGTTGTGAATGAGGAATATCTTGTAATCTGAAAAGCACACAATAAACTTGTGCTTAGGTATAAAATTCCTTTATTTTTATTTGGGTTAGATGGTATCTGGAGCAGAAGTAACAAGAACCCAGAAATTACAAAAGGCTTTTTGTAGATAGTAGATTTGTATTAATGAAAATTTGAGTTTTATCTTTGTTTCCTCTGCTACAGATGTACTTTTTTATAGTGTTTATAATTTTAATGTTTTACATGATTTCATGAGTTAATAAAGCAGACTTTAAAAAATAAAGTAGCAGAACAGTCACACTTGCCAATTTTGAATGTTGACACAGCTATTAGGAGGAGCTAAAGGTTAAGAAAGATGGGGTTTTTTTCCTCTCAGTTTGAAGAAAGTGTATTGTTAAAGAAACAGACTCAAACAATGTAGAACATTTTTGCATTAGTCAGAGCATCATCTAGTGTCAGATTTCCCCACTCTTCTAAGGAATAAGATTTGGGGAGTATTTTCTCTGAGAAATGCAGAATGATTCCAGATGTTGATGAAAATATGAAGAAAGATGAATATATTGTGATGGAAATTACCCAGTTTGTGCCAAAACTGTGTTGCAACTTCATGGAAACTAACAGATGGAAAAAGCAAAACATAATATGAGGAAAAAAAACCCAAAATAATTATATAGTGAAGTAAAAATTTGTCACTCCTAACAATGGGTGGTGAATTTTTTAAGAAATGATGTTGCTACTAATTTAATAACCCTAGGACCAGAAACCGATATGGATGTTGCTACACTTCTTTGCTGTGATTAAAATCACGGTTTGTCACCAATGAAGGACAGAAGAGTTGAAGAGGCCTGAAATGCACATGGCAGTAGCTTATGGTCCCAAAACTAAAGCCATCCATGGGAACTGCAATCTCATGCTGTGTATATACAATATAGAAGTGAAGAGGATGTGAGCTTTTTTGAGATTTAGAGCATAAGAAACCTTCTGTAGACAGTAAATCTTGCTGTATGTTACACATGAATGTGCTAAGGGAAAACAAAATGGAACCCAAGGATCATTTTCTTTTGCTTAAAAGTGATCCGGAGTTCAGATACAACAAAGTGTTCACAACCCCTTCATTTAGCAGGAGTTTTTCCACCATGCAGCTGAACAGTGTTTTGGTTCCTCAAGAGTATGTTTCTGTTTTCATGCCAAAGCTCACCTCAGAGAGAAGCTGCTAATGTATGGTACCAAAAAACCCCTTACTCTGAAGTAGCTCGAATAAGCATTGGGTGCTCAGCACTGACAGTTCCATACTAAGAGTGCTGATTCTTCCGATACTACAAGATCTTTTTATGTAGCCCAGCATCTAGAAATCAGTACAAACAAAGCTGACATGGTGAGGCTAAATTGCTGACAGATTTGAATCTTGCTTGGAAACTGGATGGGAGAGGTAACTAATCCCTGTGGGGCAAGAGATATTTTGGTGCAGCTATATTAAAATTAGCTTTGTGGCAGCAGTGTTTCTCTTTGAACCAAGTGGTGACAATAGCCAGCAGACTGGAATGCTGAAGGCATCTGTCACGTAGGAAGGCTCCTCCTGAGCATGCCTCCAGCACTGGTTATCTTCCATCTTCACTGAAAGTGGTTGCAGATGCTCCGTTGTTGACTCAGTACTTTCTTTCCATTATACTTTTGGACTCCAAATGCTAGAAAGGACAAACTTTTAAATTTTACATGCAGCTTGATGAGCTTTTTGCTTGCACAAGCATAACGTTTTCTTCTTTTGCTAGGAATGATTAATGTGGACGGTATCCAGAACCACTAGAGTGGATGAGAGCTTTGAAAGATTTTTTTGAAGGGATTTAAGAGTCATGACTGGAGACTGGAAATAACACTTCTGGCACTGCTGCCTTTCCTGGCTGCTGGTGGTGTCTGCTCACCTCTCCTAGATCTTGGCTCTCCCATGCTTGGCTCAAGTTTCTGCTCTCTTCTGATCAGCACTCGAGTTTCAAACAAGTGTTTTCGGGAAGTTTGAGGCATTTTAACTTTTCAGGCAGACTAGTGTTTGCTTTTTGTGGTGGACTTTAAAACTGTGGCAGTGAGGATACAGGTGATAATGGTCATCTTTGGCCAGTGTGAGGAATTAAATTTGTAAGCACAACATAAACAGGACATTGTGGTTACAAGGCTGGAGTAGATGAGGGCGTAATTTCTTCAGGTGGGCAGTTGTTTGTGAAGATTAAGTAAAGGAAATGTTAGTTTGCTTGGTCGGTTCTTTCTTTTAAACATTCATAGAAAGGAGCAGCCTTTTGCATGGTGTCCTTACTTCAGTTTAAAAATTATTTTGCAAAGTGACTCCCCAGGGCCCTTCCCTTAACCAGTAATAAAAGCACAGTTATTCACAGGCAGAAGGATTCTCTTGTGTCCATCCACTTCCTCTTTAACATTAATTATTGGAGTACAACAGCACATTTCTTCCTAGCTTCCCACCTGCCTGTAGTACTTCTCCTGAGGCCAGTGCATCCACGTTCTTCAGTTGCATTTTATGTGTGGTTATTCTGTGCCCTGGCTCTGCTGTAGAGACAAGGTAATGAAACCCCCCAAATAGAATTGCTTCTGATCTAGTTCCTGCTGCATCTTCTCGCTGTGTAAACTCATCAGGAACTAGGAAAGCATTTCTGGACGGAACAGATGTATTAGTCTGCTGGAAGCTTTGAAACTCCCTATTTTCAAGTCCTCCTTAATCTTTGTGATGAATTTGTAAGCTTCAAGATGTTTTACATCTGGTTCTGTTTGTCAAATTCCTTTCAAGTGTTCAGTTTTTTGTGATTATACCATCTGTGATAAAATGGTCATTAAATCAAATACTACATGAAGATGCATTGTCTGTTCAAAGCTATGCTAGGAATGGAATATTTTGTATTTCGTATCTTTGGTCCTTTTTGGGTTTAAGTGAAATTTTATAGATGTTTCAGAACCTGTGTTTATATATAAAACCCCAGAATGTTATGACAAGGAATCACAGAGACTCTGTCCCTTCCATCTCCCTTCCCAAAAGCAGATAAATCAGTGTTCCATTTTAAAGCTTTTTTTTATCTAATTGAGATTTTCCAAGCTCACAAAATTTGGCAGAAGACAAATCAAGTTTTTATGGTTCCTGAAGGCAAATCACTTTCTGATAAACACTCCAGTGTGTCTTCATGTGCTATTCAACATGGGAGGTGTGCAGAAATATCAAAAATATGTTGAAAGCTTTCTTGCTTGACCTCTTAACTCTTCACGAGGTCAACTTTTCCTTTGGCGTGAGTCTGGTGAAATTGTTCTGTATTTAAGCACAAAAAAAGAAATCCATGGTAGAGCAATACTTCCTCGGTGCATGCTCTGACCTTGCGTGAATTTTTTGGAAACAAGTTCTTCAGGCTTCTAGACCTGATAATATGTTGTATGAAATGTCTAGTTGCTACATGTTCACCTACTCAGAAATGAGAAGCTTTGCACTGCGTGGTGAATGGGCTTTTAATTTATGTACCCAAGGGAACCAATTATTTTCTGTGTTTCATGCTCAAGCATGGAAGGGCAGCACACCAAAATAGTATGAATTTTCAGGTCTTCCTTTTCCCATAACAGCTGTCTCTTGCTATGCTGCTTTGGTGCAAGTACAGTTCTTTCAGTTCCTGGTAAATAAGGTGGACTGCCCCAAATTTGTCAAAACAAATATTATGGTTTATCTCCTGGCAGCTACCCAAGTCTCCATAAAAGTGAGTTTTACTCCATGGGGACCCATAACTGAACCCAAGAGTGGCAAATGCTTTCTTAATGGTTTCTTTTCCTTTTGCAGCTTTCACAACTCTCATTATGTAATAATCCTAATGAAAAATTGAACCAACACAATTTCTTATTATTTGGAGGTGTAATATTGCTATGTTATAAACAAAGTGAGGAGTTGGATGGTCAAAGGTTAACATGAACAACTGTTAGAAAAACTGTGGATGACAGTCTCCATATTTGACTTTGGGAAGCGTTGCTGCAACAGGTCTTTAAGGAACACAAAATATTGCAAACCTTTGCTTTGCCATTGCTTATTAGCTGGAGAGGTAATGATTAATGATTAGGGGAGGAAACCGGCTGTGTGGTGCACTGCTCTGAAGAGGGAGGTAATGTTTCATTAATGTTTTTAATATCTATTCATTTGGTATTAAGCCTGTATTATGTAAGTGTAGGTTCATTCACTTACTGAGAAAGTGTTGGAAAGTTTTCAATTAATGATGACAACAAAAATCCCCACTCTTCATTTTCAGTGATTGGCCAGTCTTCCGTGGGGGTTGGAATGGAGGGCTTCGCTTCTAGGCAAAAAGTCTAACCTTACTTTAAATGCAGATAAAGTCAGAATCTGTTTCAATCCACTTCTGAATATTTGTCATATAAATTACATGACATCATACCCTGGATTTCCCCAAGGAGATACTTAGGTTGCAATCAAGTACTGCTTTCATTTCTGACGCTGCGGGTTGGCTGGATGGGGTTTCACTCCTCTTACTGGAAGTTTTTGGATCACTGTAACCTATTCTCTACCCTTTTCATGGGCTGCCTGGTTGGCTGGTTTACCTTCCCTCACTTATCCCCCTTTGCAGGGCTTCCAGCTAATCCATCCTTGTCCCAGCCCCGAGGTGGGTGTCTCAGAGGACAGGGTTTATTGCTGGGGTTTGGGTGTCTCACGGGACACTGCTGGGTACAGGGTTTATTGCTGGGGTTTGGGTGTCTCATGGGACACTGCTTACACAGGGTTTATTGCTGTGGTTGGTAAGATGTAGCCAAGCTGTGGTGGGCCAGCCCTGGCCAAATGCCAGTGCCCACCTCAGCAGGGCAGGGCCCCACTGGGTGACAGCTGGTGGGTGGCAATAAGAATGGGGACATCCCTCGCTGGGTATTGTCACAGGAGAAATGGACTCCACCTAGGGAAAATTAACTTCATTTCTTGACAATTAAAATACATTTGGGTGGTGAGAAACAAAGGGAAATTAACCCTGTTGCCAGCTGTACCCCCACAGCCTCCCTTTGCCCCCCACTCCTGGTGCCCAGCAGCGTTTTCCCGCCTCAGCCCCTGAGGGGCTCAGAGGGGCAGCGGGAACTGGCCAGAACCAGCCAGAACCGGCTGGAACCAGCTGTGACCCACCTGAGGCAGCCCTGAGCTCCCCTCACACAGACCCTCAGCCCCGCTGCTCCCCAGGGACCTGCTGCTGCCCCAAATCCCACCTTGGCCTGTCCAACGGGGGTTCAGGAGCAGCCCTGGACAGCTGGGACACAGAAGACACTGCCAGTGGCCAGGGTGTTGCCTTCAGCCAAGGAGACACAGCACCTGGGGCTGCCTCTCCCCTCACACTGCAGGCCAGGGAGCTGAGTGTGCACAGGTGGGGATGGCCCAGCTGCCATCTGGGAGTCGAGGTGCACCTGGAGGGGCTCCTGATGAGCTGCCCCCAACCCCTTCCATCCCTAGGCAGGATGGGGCTCCTCAGCACGGTGGTTTGGGGTTGTGGACAGTGTGGGAAGGAGCTGCCTCCACTGCCACAAGCTCCTGCCTGAGTCACCCGGAAAAAAAGAGTGCTGGCCCTGGTGAGCAGAGAGACGAGGCAAAGCAGGAGGAGCAGTGCACGCGGAGCACCCACAAAGGTAAGTCCTCTCTTAAAATTGTGTAGAAGAAAGAGGGTGATTGTAAAGCTGTGTGTCATCAGGCAGCGTGGTCCCTCTGTGCTGTCTGTTGTATCCATGATGAGGTGTTTCATATCAGGGGTTTGGATCTGCTGTTCCTCGGCAATATGTTGTCGCTGTGCTGGGTCATCTTGGAAGCCTTTAGTGTTTGACTTTGTGGCTGATTATTTGCCTGTATTTGGACCACAGAGGGACTGTAGAGGATATTTAAGTCTCCAAATGCTTGATTTTCCTTGCTTTAAAATGCTTCTTTGTAGCCAGGTGTATTTTGAATTGTATATCTGGCCTTATCCAAGGCTTGGCTTATCAGTGAGAGTGCAAATTCATGAAATCCAAGAGCACCCTGAGGAGGGTCCCCTGCACTGCTGTGTGCTCGGTCTCCAGCTCTGGGTGCTGCCTGGGCACAGGCAGGGTGTGTTTGTGTAGGATACTCTGTGGTCTGAAATTACATTCCAGTGCAATAACTTGTGTGATGAATTTAGGGCTTGGCTTTGGGAGAGAATCATGTGCTGTGCACACGGGTCAAAAGTCATCCAAATCATAGTTTAAAAAATTGGTTTTGTAAGAAATAGGTTTGGGGTAGGCTGTTGAATATATTTAGTTATTTGCTAGCTGTATAAATCTGACCTTG
This sequence comes from Falcunculus frontatus, assembly GCA_013398115.1. Classification (NCBI taxonomy): domain Eukaryota; kingdom Metazoa; phylum Chordata; class Aves; order Passeriformes; genus Falcunculus; species Falcunculus frontatus. Next base: position 860,163 of record VZRV01007869.1, on the reverse strand, counting down.
CATCTTTATCCCTTAATCTCTGCTGATTTGTTATGTTCGCATGAATATAAAAGTAATCCAAAAAAAGGCATGATTCAAATTGACACCACTTTAAAACATCTGATAAAGGAATTGCTTTCCCTTTAGCCACCGATATTTTTGTGAGGCATGGGATGAAAGGCAATAGCAGATGGCAGAAATTTCCAGCAACATGCAGTGTGAGATGTAAGCAGAGCTTTCCCGGCACCCCTGCTGCGGCAGCAGATGGAGGGATTGGCGAGGCGGGAGGAGCTGCTGCTGTTCGGTGCTTCGAGAGCCGGCTCTGCTGGGTGAGCCGGGGCTGGCAGAGCTGAGAGCGCCGAGGCAGCCAGGGCTGAGGGAAGGGTGACAAATGCCAAGGGAAGGGGTGCCAAAGGCACCGCAAATATGTAGCAAAACTCCTAATGGTGCTTTGAGGTTTTCCTCTCTCTAGACCTTTAATGGCTTTTTCCAAGGCAAGAGATCAGAATTGTGCCTTTCCCCCAACCTGTGCTGGCGTGCACACACACACACACAGAGGTGGCATTTCTGCGTTTTGTAAACCTCTGCAAAACATTTGGAATCTTCATAACCTTTCTGGTTTTTCTGAGACAAAACAAACTTAAATATACGAGAGCAAATCATTCAGTTAATTGCTATCACCTGCGTTTGCCATGAAGTGTTTAAAATAATGTCTAATGGTGCTAGAAAAGGAACCCACTTTTTTCTGTTACAGCCTTGATTTTTCAGAGCTGGTAGAAAATTAATTTTATGAACGCTTATAGGTTAGTTGTTATTTTACACCATGCATTGTGTTTTCTTGCAACCTATTTTCATTCAACACATCCAAAATGATAAGACTTTACCACTCTTTTAAAGTGATATCTATAGAACTGATCCTTGAAATCACCATTCCAATGGTCAGATTATTATGTGCAAATCTTTGCTTTATATGTTTGTGTTGATGAGGTTGTTTATTTTAGGGACCTTAAAATTTAGGGATTTCATGTTTGCTCTGGTATGGTGCAGTGAGAAGTGCACATCCGTTGTGCTGTTAGACTGCTATATGGGAGGCTAAAAAGCTCCTGGAGTCAACAAGGAGCACCAGGAGAGTTGCAGCTCATATTTAGGTCAGAAGCAATAAAAGAAACCTCCCTGAGAGTGTCACTGATTAATCAAAAAAGTGAAAGATTTTTCTTTTTTTGCGTAAAGCTACAGTATGTTAAAATTGCACTTGGTGCATTATTACAACACACTTAGATCTAGCTGAAGCTTTGTCTGAGGACAGTGACCTGTGAATTGTATTTTTAAATCTGTCACTGAGCTTTCAGGTAGCCAAGGGCACCGTCTGGACTCTTCAGGAGTCATGAAGCAGCTGTATTTTATAAGAGTCTGGAAACCTGCCGGTAACAGCCTCACAATCAACATCCTTTGGCTGAAATGATAAACTTCATTAGGTCAATATAACTACACACACTAAAGAATTTTAAATGTACTTTTACAAGATTACATAAAAACATTACGTGCTTACAGGCTTTACAACCAGTAAAGACAGGGGAAAATAATCTAGTGCTTATTAAACTTTCTTTCATCCTCTGAATTATGTAGCTGAAGTAGGTCAGTGTTGTTGACTATTACTCTCTTACTTTTTAACCAAAGAGAAGTTAAACATTTTCACAGTTTAGAAATTTCTATACTAAATAACTGCATTTTATATGGCCAGTGGAATTTCAGTAACAGCTGCTTCATTTTTTGTATTTGAGCACATGATTTCTGGAACTTCGGGAAGGCAGGTAAAAGACTTGAGGTTAGGGAGACAATGACTAATATTTTATTTCTGTGAATGTTGTATCGTGTTCTAAATAACTTTAGCTTTGGTCACACAGAGAAATCACAGGGAGCTGTTGGTGTTCTGAGCGTATTTATCCCTTCTCAGTGGTGAATACTGAATCAAGTGCAGCACTGGAGATGGGAGATTTCGTGCATCTCCTGTTGTTTGCACAAAAGCTTAAGGTAGATTAAGTGTTGTGATAAAAGCTGATTTCGAGAGTTAATAAAAGTGTGTGTGGGCTTTGGTTTTGTTATGTCTTAAACCACAGAAAGGTATTGTTTGCATGAATGTGGGATCTTAATGCAGGTTTCTACAACGTGCTACTTTTTGACTTGTTTTAAATTTAAAAGATTAGCAGATCGTTCATCTCTAGAAGACCTGAATTTGCAAAGAGGAAGATCTTCCTGACAGTACATGAGAAATGTATTTGTGCTCCCAAGCAATACAAAGAGGAGAGATAAAACTTTTATAATTGCAGTGTACTGCACAAATATGCACTATTTTATTTAAATTCATTTTATTTTTAGTACATACAACTGTATGTACTAAAACAAATCAACTTTGTAGAGCGGGGCTTGGTGGAAGCAGTCAGTGGCATACCTGGGAATGGCTGCACTGGGGGAGGTCAAGGTCCAGCTGGTCCAGGACTGTGCTGCCAAGAGCCATGAATATCCCCTAGGATTTCCTCTTGGCTTCAGCAGATTACTCAGAGGCTTCCACAACAGGATCAGCTTTCATTTTGATAGTTATGTTGAGAACATGGAAAAAAGATCCACCATTTGATTTTCTAAATGTCTTTTTTATTCTGAGTGCATGTGAGGTGAACGCAGTCTGGGTGTCTGCCTGGGGCAGCCCAGTGACCCTTTCTCGGGTGTCCATCCCTCTCTGGCCCTTTTGCAGGCAGGGGCAAATTTCCATTGCTGCTGCAACCCTAATGTAGCTCCTTCAAACTCTTGGCTTGGTGGGGCTTGGGGTCTATGGTCTGGGGGCTTCTCTGGGGAGCCTTTTTCTTTTTACATTTAAAAATGTTAACTTCAGTTGTTGTTCTCCCCTAGTATTGCCTGAGTAAAATACATGTGTGAATAAGGTATCTGGGGGCTCACTCTTACCCACATGTTCCTGTGTTGCCCATGCAGTAAAAAAGAGGTGAAACAAACTGCTCCTTCCTTGATGATACAGGTTGCAACATTCTATGCGTGAATGATGCTCTCAGTACAATGCTGGGAAAATGATGGGTTTTTCTTTTTTTCTTTTTAATAAGAAAAGTGTTGGTTTTGTTATTGAACACTACAAGTTTCCTTTAAAGTTCTCCAAGAAATCTCCAGAGCTTCCCCTTCCCAACAAATGCTGCCCTTGATTTGCTGTTGACCCCTGTGGGATGAAGTCATCAGGAGAAAGTTCTTGTTTTCTTGTATCTTTTTTCCTACACAGCCTTGTTGCTTTATTAAATTCACCAGAGTAGACATGTGTTTTAAGTCTGATGACTTGTATTACGTTAGAAAATCCTCCCACAGCACAGACCTTTCTAAATATTGTTTGTTGACTTACGGGAACAAGATCGTTCCTGTTGCTGGGGCTGTGTGTGGCAGCCACATGCTCTGGGAGACAGGGACAGCTTGGTCCCTTTCCTGTTTGCAGAGTGAAACAAACAACAACAACAGAGAGAGGTATTGTTGTTGTAGAGAGGGGTCTTTCCGTGTTCAAATGCATGTCAAGGCAGCTCCCAAAAGGCAGCACTTCTATTAAAAAGAGGTGTTTGCAGCAGGGAGGTTCCTGAGAGCCTCTCACGCAAGCGTTTGGGGTTGGGAGGCACGTCTGTATCCATCAGCCTGCCTGAAAGAGTCAGGGCAGGCATCCCATTGAAAATCAAACAGGCACCCCCTTCCTCTCATCCTAATCCGCATCCACTGAAAAAGAAGGGAAAAACTTGTGGAGTGGGGGCAGGGGGAGTATTTGGCATCTCCCCAAGGAATGCAATAATCCCAAATGCGGTGTGAGAGCACTTCACGATCGCACACTGGCACTCGCTCCCGGCGGTTGCTGCCAGTTTCCCTCCCACGCGTGCTCAGTCTCAGAGGTAATGTGAGTCTGGATGCTGGACAGTTAATCAACTGCAGGAAAATTAACGTTTTGGAGACGGTTCTTCTGTTGCGAGGTGCTTGCTGTTTAATAAAACACAGCATGCTGCCACGTATTGCATACTTGTAGGACCCTGCTGGCTGCCTGCTCTGTTGGCTTTTGGTTTTGGCTGGGGTTTAGCATTTCTCGGTGTTGAATTTCTCCTGTTGCCATCGCTAAGGGGAGGATGGGCTGTGCCGTGCCCGTGAAGGCAGGAGTCTGGCCCTGCCTGCTCTGGGTTTTCTCCAGGGCTGCGAACCCTCAACAGAGCAGCAGCCCATTGTCCTTTGGTACTTGCGGGCAACTGGGAGAAAGGCTGGCAGTGTGGAGGCCTTGTGAGGCTGTTGTGGGCAGAGGATGCTGGAGAGGTGAAGAGCCATCTGCTAAGGTGTTTCTTACGATGCTGTCTGTGAGAATGGGAGGTCCTGAAGGGTTTTGCTAACAGTGGCTACAAGCCTGCAGGTGTGGAGCCAACGTGCCCTCCTGTGGCAGACTCCATTCTTGAGGACAAGGATCCTTGCATGGCGAGGGTTCCCAAAAAGGGCCTGACCTTGGTGTCAGGGTCGCTCCCACGGGGGCAGAGCTATGGCAAGCACAGGCCAGCTGTGGAAAAGAGAGGAAAGGAGCTCTGTATGCCAATCTAGCACCTTAGGCTGTCTGCACCCAACAGTCAGGACCCTGGCAACCTGGGTGAAAGCCAACTCATCCCTAAAAAACCTTGACGGCATTCTTCTGCTATGATTAAATATATTTAAAAAATATTTTCTCTGAAAAATAACTTCATTAAGATTCCTGTGCAGTGTTTTGCCCTTTGCTGCCTAGAGTTTGGGTAACAGCAGTGGTGTCTCCTTCCAGTGAGGGTGATTTAGGGAGTGCTGTGCAAGTGATGTATGTAAATTCCACATCAGCAGTTATGCGCCTTTGGGATGTGTTGTTGCCCGATGTGGCCCGATGCAGGGACCCTGTGCTCCGGCCCAGCTCACGTGTTTTTCTCTGGAAAGGTGCAGTTTTCTCTATCCCACTGGCCAATACATGTGTACAGCTGTTGTAATTTTTTCCCTTGAGCTTTAGCTTGGGTTCATTTTTATAATTTAAGTAAGTGTATGGAAAGTGATAAAGAGTAGAATGTGTGTCCTGTGATATAATATCCAAAAGAGACTGCAAGTGATACACCCTGTCTCTTATGGAGGATTTTTCATGTTGGCTTTGCTCAGATAGAAATCTCAATTAATTTATGTTTTTCTAAGTCATTTAAATACTCTTGTCTTTCAGCCCCATGACATTTGAAAAATGCACCAGTAATCTTGTTTGCTCATTTACAGCTTCTTACAGGGCTTGGCAGCTCTGCCAGCCTTCCTCCATTCAGATTCTGATCTCTGTCTTGGTAAAACACCCACAAGCTCAGCACTGGAAATATGTAATGGACTGAAATTGCTCTTGTAAATGGGTTTTGTTTTGTTGGGTTTTTTTTTTTAATGTGGAATGATTTTAGGAACATTAGGAGAAAACATTCACAGAGCATATAAAAACACTGACCTTCACCTTCAGAACAGTTCTCTCTGTGCACTCTGGGGGAACAACTGGAGAAGTTCCTGCCAGCCCAAAGAGCTGGTTGATGCTGAGCAGTTGGGACAGTGCGGGCAGTGCGTTGTGCTCTGGGCTTATGCTCACAGACCAGAAATGGAAGCCGTAGTTTGGAAAACAGCAGAGTCATGTGGCTGGGAGAGGTATGCAGCATTAGGCTTGTCCAGAAACAACTGAGGTAAGGATTTAGAGGGGTAATTTTGCGAAAGGAAATCGCTCTCCTCCCACCCGTCACACACAGGCAGAGGCAGGGAGGGGTGGCCAGACAGAGGCAGAGGAGGGGAGGATGTTTTGTACTGACACGGCAACAGCGTTGTCTGGAGAGCAGGAGAGACTTTGTCACTGTTTCAAAATAAACAGAGAACTTTGGACACGGGAGAAAAACCAGCAGCTCCTCAAGAACACATTGAGCACTGCTGTTAGCAGAGCTGCACTCTCTCACCACAGGAAGAGCAAGGCTTTACCCCATCTTTCAATGAAAACTGTGAAGAGTAAGTCTGGTTTCTGGCATTGGTTTGCTGGCCAGGCAAGAGAGGAACCTCTGGAGTTTGAGCTACTGCCCATCTGGGTCTCTTCAGCCCCTGAGGGCCACTTGCCTTTCCAGACAAAAGCATCATGATGCTTTTGAGGAAGGACAGCACATGACCTCTCGCTCCCACACTCTAGAAGAAAAACCACTACGAAAGTCTGTATATAAAGGTGGTTATTTCCACCTTTAAGGAACAAATGGAAAATATGAGTGGGAAAAATTTTAACCTTTTCTCACCAATGATGCTGGTCCCAGTATGCATCTGGTCTTGTTAGGGAGCCAATTAAATTTAAACCCTAATGCTTTGTTTTATTAGGTATTTTTTTGTCTTAATATTTGTCTTAGGTGCCTCTCTAAAGTGATGTCGGTAAAGCAGATGGTTTTGCAGCCAGCTGAGAGATGCAGGATCTTGAGACTGTTCCTATAAGCTCAGCAGGGCTGCTCTTGCCTCGTGAAAATGCTCTGTCATGCTCCTCCTTACCAGAGCTGATCTGTGACAGCTTTCCTGGTGGTGGGTGCTGAGATTTGTTGATGTTTGGCCTTTCTCAAGCAGGGAAAGCAGGCCTTCTTGCTGAGTCTACCTGCAGTTTTGCTTAGTGCAAAAATGTAAATTTTGCACTGTGGCTCCCTTGTGCTTGAACTCTTCTCTCTGCCCCTATTCTTCAGCAGACCAGGACTGGCCAGAGTCTGTTAGACTATTGACTTTTTTTTATTATTATTTATTATTTTTCCGTTGCAAGGCTGCGGGCACAGCATTACTTGGTATTGATTTCTGACAGCATCACAAAGGGTGTGGAGGTGTTGTGTTTGCAGGGCCAACCCATCCCCAGGGGACAGGTGAGCCCCTGCCCTGAAGAGCTGCACATCTGTGCCTGCCCCCGTGCTGGAGGGGAAAGCACAGGGGGAGAGGGCTGATGTGAGAGGAGAAGGGCAGTACCCACTGAGGGGCTGATAAAAACATTCACTTGAATTTATCAGCTGGGCTCTCTTGGCCTCTAACTGCAGAAACCTGGAGTTTCCAGAATCTGAGAAAACCTTCACCATTTCTCAATCTGCTCCAAAAAAATAAGTTCCTGCCTCAGTACTTAATAGGGTCTGTGTTTGTTTGGCTCCTAAATAAAGACAAAGCAGAAGTGACTGGCACACCATAAAGCAGGTTGTTTTCAGAGAACCTGACCCCACTATTTTGGGTCATGCAAAGGTCTGTTCTCCTTTGACAGTTTTATCCCATTGGCAGTTGGACTTCCAATATTTGTCTGTCTGAATAATTTCTAATGGGGCCAAGGCCCTTGCAGCTAGGACTGATGCTCAGGCTACAGTGCTGTGTGCTTCTGCTGCCCAGAGTTGTGTTAGAGAGAACCACAGCTTGGCAAAGTATTTGATCTGCATCTGGACATGAAATTCAGTATTTCAGTGCTGCTTTTGGAGCCTGTTGACATACATAGAGCCCAACATTGATGAGGGATTTTAACTGACTCAGAGTTGAGAAAATCTGAGAGCTCAGAGTCCTCTGAGCTCTCTGAAATGTTCTCAACTCCAGTTACATCCTAGGGCTGTAAATATAAGTCATGGTTCACTGAGAGTGCAGCAGCAAAGGCCATAACCTGCAGGCTCTTCAGCTTAGAGCAAGCGACAGAGGTGCAGGCAAGAGCTTGCCAGTGGCTTCTGTGTTCCCAGCAAATCCAAAGTTTTGGTCTTAGGATGAGATGCGGTGGAAAGCAAATGTCAAAAGGAAAATACTTTCCCTGCTGTTTTTCTCTCCTCCTTTCCTTATGCCCTTCCCGTGTGCCATCCAAGCTGATATTTTGCAGAAGTGCAGGGCAGAGTTTTGGTTACAGGACGTGGGTGTTTTGTTAAGGCACAGAAGCTGCCAGGGATCACATGCCTGCTGTTCACCTGGGAGAGGGGCAAATCCTCCAGTGCTCTTTAAATCCTCTGGTGCAACAGATCCCCTACCAGCATTTACAGGTTGAAGAAAGATTAAAATCTGGGACCAATTCAAGCATTTATTCAAGTCCTTTCAGCAAAAGTTAAATATGTTCTCACATCCCTACTGCAACAATTCAGGGTGTCCATATAATAAAAGGCAAATTACTTTACCAAGTTCCAGGGAACACCCATGTGTATGAAAAGACCTTCATCTCATATACTTTTAATGTATCTCATGCACCACTTATACCACTGTTTTCCTGCCTTCCTGGTGGCTTCCTGACAAGGTCAACTTACCTGAAAATAAATAAGATCAAGTGTGCAACTAACGGATATAAGGATAGTTTTGGGGTTTTTTTCTTTGTAAAGCAGGAAATAAAATAATCTGTTCTCAGTTCTTCTGCTTAGGTGTGAAATTTGCCAGACAGCTTTCAAGCCGTGTAGACACTTAATTCCCAGGAAGAAGTGGGATTTGTCTCCATAGTAATGAACTCACTTTTTTTAGAAGATGTTGGTGATAAAAGATAAGAGGGTTTTCTCATCCAGGCCTGAATTTCCATTGCTGTATCATCCTTATCAGAGAGGCAACAGAAGAAAATTTAATGTAATAAATCAGTACATTTAATAAGCTAACAAAGGCTTTAAAAAAAACTCCGTCCAAACAAATCCCAAAAATGAAAATAAACCACCCTCAGTAAATCTAAGAATTTAGGCTTGAATTTTTTTCCTCCCTTCATCTTGTTTTGAGCTTCCTGATGTTCATTCCCAAAACTGTTTGGTCACTACATGTTTGGAGAACAAGACAGCTTGACTAAACGAAATTGATACGAAATTTCAGCGGCCTCGTATGTTACTGCTGTTTACAAAATGATTTTGAACTAACAGACATTGCAGAACTGTGACTGGTGGTTTGTGGTTTTTGGCTTTTTTAATGGAGACTTTTTAATGGAAACTGGCATGCATGCAAACGTGTGTTGTTTTGAAACTTAAGTTAAACAAAACTTGGGAATTTGGGCACATGGAACCTTTTTTCTACTTAAAATCTCTATCAAGTGTCACTTCATGAGTTGTGTATGAACTCTCACAAGGCAATTTTTCTCATGAGGAGCAATATCATCAAGATATTTGCATTTACCTTTCAATCTGAGCCCCTTAGATAAATAGCAGCTTGATTAATTGTGATTGCTTGTTCCTTGCACAACCATTTTAAAGATTTGAGGGCCTGTAAAGACACAGAAAGTTCCAGAGGTTTTTTTTTCACCTATAGAATAAGAATGTGAGGAACTTAAGTCCAGTTACACAGACCTCAGTGGTGATTTTTTTGGAGCTTCACTTGCTGCAGGTGCATTTGTTGAGCTTTCCACCTTAGCCCTGAGCAGCAGCAGCTCCTGAGCAGACAGGAATTTCCTAGCAACTAAATTTACTTGCTTATAAAGCAAACATGCTTTGGAGCCCCTGCATTCGAAGGTGGTAGCACTGTAACTGTGTCACTGGACGTGAGTCAGCCTAAGCTGTGGTGCAGGACTGAGTGCAGATCCATTGCTGAGAACAAGTGTGGTGGTGTTTGTGAAGCCTCAGAGCAAATCTGAAGCCTGAGATCTTTTTTCACTTGAGATTTTTGTGAATTGTGCACTGCAGTAATGTGTTGATCTCACAGCTTCCGAAAACACTTACTGTTAAGAATGAAAACATGTTGGTCTTTGAGGGATACTTGCTGCACTTCCAGAAACTATGTCAAGGATGGAACAAATTCTCATGTTATCAGCCAGGACAGTTTTATTGTCATTCATAATAGAGCTGAGAGTGCAAAACACTGCGTTTCATCAGGACTTTGGTATTAGCTTCTTTAGTGCATTTTGCTTCCCTTGAAATATTCTGAATAATTGAAATTGTACAAGGCTTGCACAAGTGAAAAAGAAAAATAATTACATATAAAACATGCGTATGAATATCATACAAACATTTGCATGCACAAAAAAATTATTTCTGATCTATTTGGTTTTTATCCAGTTTCTCTCATGTGCTAGGGAAATTTCATGGACCTGGTGCCACATTCCTGCATGCACTAGGAATGAATTTTATCCCGAGGATAAGGAATAAGCTATTTACAGATGTCTTAAAAGCAATTGTTTCCCAGTTCTTATGAAAACCCATTAGAAGTATATTGTTAATAAAAATTTGGATCCCTCTGAATGTTTACATACAGTATTTAAACCTTTAGAGAGAGAAGTGAGTGAAATTAATCTTGTCATCAAGACCAAGCTTGCCAAGATACAATTCTCTCTCAGTGGAGGGAGAATGCTGATGGCCACAGCATTGGTGACTGCCATGGCCCTGGTGTGGAGGGAGACAAGGAGTCTGCTGCTTTGCCTTCCTCTTCCTCATTGGTGAGGTTATTAGGGAAAACCCTCCCAGGAGGGTGAACTTGGTGATTTGTGCTTGTCTCCTCAGGCAGCTGTGAGAGTCTAGGAAGTTTTGCAGCTCAGTCAGCTGAAGTGCTGCCCTTTACAGACAGGCTCTTTCCCTGAAATATGGAAACCAGCCCAAAGTCCTCAGTTGGACTCTGTGGGGAGGGCACAGCACCGGTAGGATTGGGAGGCAGAGGGTTGCAGTGGTGCACACTGGTGGTTTCCAGCCAAGGATTCATCCAGATGAGGATGGAAAGTCCAATAGGCAACTCAATAGGGGCTGCAATTCCTACCATGCTGCTGATACACTGTGAATTGGTGTCAAAGGCTTTGGAACATAGGCTGGGAACACAAAATCCATCACTGAGAGCAGAATTGTTTAACTTCTTCACGCAGGAGAAATCTTTGTGTTAAATGTAGGATAAACCCCTAAAGCTCAAATAGAGTTTAGGCCAGCATGAGCCTTTCTCATAACTATAGAAAATGCAGTTTAAAGTTGGGAGGGGGTAACACAGTCTTCATTTCCCATTTATGTCTTTCTGTATTTCCCCATTTTCTTCTAGCTAGAGAATAAAGCCCCAAAATTATGAAAATATTTTCCCCACCTTCTCTTTCTGCTGTGTCTGCAAAACAAAAGTTCTGCAACTTTGATAGGAAAACCTGTTTTCATGGACTTCCCCAGCTGTACCCAGCTCAGGCACAGACTCAGCTGTAGTTCAGCAATAAACCAGTCTCCAGATGTTTGGGGCTGGTACTAATAGCTGAGTTCACCCATTTGATCTCCAATTACTTGCCTTTTGGCTGCTGAGTGTTTTTGACAGACAGCTGAGTATTGGCAGCCTGAGTACTGACTGAGAGGTCAGTGACAGCTGTGTGGGCTCAGACTCAGAGATACGTACATGTGTGCTACAGAAGGTGCTAGGTCTTGCATACACGAAGCAGAAAATATCAGCAACGTTAGCTGGTGATCTTGGACACAGAAATCCTTAAAATAAGGCAACTGTAGCTGCCCGGTTTCTGAGTTACTTGGCTATAGAATCCCCCTGTGCACTGAGGTGTAATTTGCTCTCTGGTGTCACAGCTAGATCGTCTTTGCTGTCACTGTTTTTGAAAACTGCCAGAGTTCCAGTCAGATTCCGTTTCCTAGACACCGTAGTGCAGGCAATGTCCCACACAAACCTTGCTTCATTAGCTCTGCCATCTCAAGGTCTTTCTCTCATTTTCAGCAGCTCCTTGAGTATTTAGCACCATGTCTGCTTGAAAATGGAAGCTTCTCCCAAACTGGCTTTTCAGTTCTCTTGTGCAGAGTCAGAAGGACCTGAGCTTGCTCTGTCAAAGCTCTAGTAGATGCTAGGAGGACTCTGGTTTACAATTATACTTTTATTCCTGAAGCTCTGTGGTCTTCTTTGTATTAATTTAACTGCATTTCAGAGCAAAGCAACTTAATTAATGGTTTCCCTCAGGATATCAAACAACAGTGTATCAGATTTCTTACTGAAATCCATAAACATTAAATTATCTCCAATTCATTTCTTCAGTCTGTAACTTTTTTCTAGTTTCTTTAAATAACTAGAATAAAGCTTGTTTGCCAATATTTTCATTTAATATTTAATGAACATATGTTGTTTTATTGTAAAGATATTAGTCACCTTGACCTTGTTTTCAATTAGCATTTCATGCTCAGATCTGAAGTTGCCACATCATCTGTTGAAAATCTACTTTTCATGTGAGACTTTTGAAATTTTAATTCCAAATTGCCGAAGAACCAGTTTTTCTACTCTCTTACAGACAGCCCTCTGTCAAGGAGCCTACTAAGCAGGGAAGGGTTGCCCTTAGACTCCTTAAAAATAATGATTTACTGCTGAAAAAAATTCCGCACCAATTTCCCTCTCTGCTGTTGCTATGCCAGCAGTTTCCTGGATTGGGGAGGTCTCACCTTCTCTCTCTCTCTTTTTTTTTTTTTTTTTAAGCTCAGTTATGAAGACATCCAAGCATTTGATTGTGTTTCCATTTCTGCCTGTGACCGTTGTGTTGCTGAGATGGAGGGGAGAGAGAAAGGCTGGTGGTGAGGGTCATGCTGAGGATGCTCTCACAGAGGCACTCAGGGTGTGACCAGCTGCAGAGCCAAGGTTAAGCAGTAAAGGGGGATACAGAGTTGGAAAGGTAGCATTAGGATGCAGAGTTTAGGTCTCCTGGAAAGTGGGACAGCATTTGGAGTAACTGTTTGCAAGAAAGATGGGCTTCACCTCAGCCAAGCCTGGTTGGCTGTAGTTATTCTGGTGGCATTATATGTCTCCAAAGCTTAGATGCATTTCTTTTTCAAACTGGAAAAGCCATTGTGCATGGAAGACTTCACAGTTCTAAGTGACACATCACAAGCATTTGAAATAATGAAAATCCTGTAATCCAGGATTACTTATGATAGAATATAATAAATTTGTCAGGTGATAGCAAATTCTATTATAAGTAAATAGCCCCTGTCAATCACAGCACATAAAACTGGACAAGAAACAAATACTGCACGTATAAACAAACAAAGGACATGAAAAGAAATGCCCAGTTTAAGTCAGAATACAGAAATAAAAGTTGCATCAAAAGCTTGGTAGAAGTGGAATGCTGTTATAAAAAGACACAAATCATATGGGCATGGCAGCTCACACCATGAGAGGGTAAACTTCCTAAGTTTTTTTAAGGTGGTGCCAAGAACAAAACCACCTACTTCATATAGTGTCTTTGGATGTGTAAAGTTACTGTAAGGGCTTCAACACATGTTTGTATAGATACTAAGCTGTTGTAGGATAACATGATTCTGTTTTGGTTTTTTTTCATTTGGTTGGGTTTTTAATGGATTTACAAACACAAATAGAAAAAGAGAGGAACACATGGGAATGTGATCTCCATTGAGAATGCAGAGCAATCCACTGTTTAATGAACTCACAGCTATGTGGGAAAACAGGTGACTAGTGAGGAACAGCATTTGCTGAAGGTGTCAAGTCATTTGGGACAGTTCAAGCAGATGTTACTCAGGATTATTCAGAGTGGTAGGACTATGCTTCTTACAATTCTGAGGAGCTACATACAAAAAGGGCAAGGACTTTGTATTGATAAAAACTGAATTTTAAATTCAATAGCAGTAGGAAACAGCTCCAGCCATGCTAACCCAGGGATGGGTTCCAAATGAGCTATTGCCTTTTTAGGAGGGAGTTGGTCATTACAGTAACTTGTTTGAAAATGTCTGCTCAGTGCCACTAATGAAGATATCCAATGCCATTTTCCTCCCTGATGACCACCAGGTAGGGTTTTCCTTATAAAATGCCTGTTGTTTCAAGTAAATGATCTTATTAATGCTATTGTGTAAAGTAAATGGAGTGCTTCTTCCATCCCTTTCGCATCTCAACTTAATCCTCTGGCATTTGGAAGTGTGTGCATTCCTATTTTAAAACATGCCATCTTGGTTTGGGTTCAGCCTAGTTTCTAATGTAAAGTTTTGCTCTGAATTTTCTCAAAATCTTTCTGTTGGTATTTTCTTTTAATCTGCTTGTATATAATTTTCTTAGTGTTAGAAAGCTTCACTCCCTCTAGATCAGGGATTTACACAACTTAATTCAATGCAGATCCAGCACTGGTAAAGATTTTATACAGTTGAGGTGATCTATAGTTTGAAAACTTGGTGGTATTTGTAGATTTTCTTGAAAGAATTTATCATTTTGTTTTATACACACTGGTTATCTACAGTAGACATTCACAGCTGCCTCTGTTTGCTCAGTTTTCTCTTGACATTAATAGGCTTGCATTCAGTTTGAGAATTACACCTGAAACAGTTGTTTAATAATAACAACAATACACTGATTTCATAAAAGTTTAATTTCTGAAGGATCAGTTCTTTAAGAACTTTCATTCAGAGATTGACTGCACAGTGCTTAAAATGAAGTTTTCTTAAATAATCAGAAAAGGACTTTGTGGTATAAAAACCCCTTGACATCTCCCTTGTGACTTAAACCATTTATTTATTTTGTAAAAAAATTAGTTTTTGCAGAGTCGTAATATGGACTTTAATATTTAAATTATGTTTGGATTCCTGAACAGAGCAGAAGCAAGAAATTCTTCTGTAATAGCATTCAACAAATTGAGAATTGTATAGGAAAATAGTCAAACCATGGTAAATCTCCATCTTCCTTTTCTGGATCATTACATTCACAGACACACCCTCCCTTCCCTCCTCCCCTCCAGTTCAAGCTCAGTTTTGCTAACCTGAGTGCTGGGTGGGTGAAATTTATCTTCCCAAGGAGCTGCTTTTGGGATTTGTGCCCAAGAGCAGCTGACCAGGTGCCCAAGAAGTGGGGCCCACCACAGTACAGAAAGCTCCAGGGAGTAGATTGTTTGCTTTATGAAATGTAATCATCGAAATGAGCTGTAGAACAGTTTTTCGTGATTGAACCAAGGGTCTATCTGCATATAGAGGGATTCATATTCAAATGTATTTCATATAGAAATATTACACAACATGCAAGCTTTTCCTTCTTACTGCTCAGCTACTCATTCTGCAGATTTTTTTTCTGCAAATTTGTTCACTCTATTGACCACACAGATGCATTTGCTATTCTGTGCTGAACTGATCCACATTTTAAAAACCCTCAGAGGGTTTTTCACTGAAGTTGCTTTTCATTAATTCTTTGCTGATAATATATGCAGAAGGATGGAAAGAAATAAGTCATTTATTGTTTCATTTGAAGTAGTCACTTAGGATTAAGAAGATTATTCTTTTTTTTTTTACTGGAAGTGTAATAGCTGACCTTTAAGAGAATGGGCTTATTGTTCTGACAAGATATTGAAGCCATTTTTAATGAAAATATTTTTTCGAAGCTTCACATTGTTAAATGAGAAAATATAAATTCTTTCATTCCTCATCATTACTTATGCTGCACCACTGAAATCATAAACAAGAATTTAACTGGAAGAAAGATTAGTGGCTGCTTCTCTCTTCATCTCTTCTTCCCCCTGCCATC
This sequence comes from Falcunculus frontatus, assembly GCA_013398115.1. Taxonomy (NCBI): domain Eukaryota; kingdom Metazoa; phylum Chordata; class Aves; order Passeriformes; genus Falcunculus; species Falcunculus frontatus. The sequence goes on along the minus strand of VZRV01007869.1, from coordinate 844,761 downwards.
CCCTCAAAGTCTGGTATCACTATGAACCCAATTGTACATAATAAATTTTTAAAATTAGTGTTTCTCGATTGCACTGGAGCTCAAGCAAAGTTTGACATCTAGAACACAAATACAGCCTTATCACTGTATGTTAATTGCTGATTCCTTAGACCTAAGCTGTGGAATGGTTGCAACTGTCACAAATATTTGTTTTAATATCTTTTAAAATAGAGTTCCTTCCCTGAGTGAGAACTGCATTGGTTCAGTTGAATTACAGATGGTTCCCCAGAAGAATAAGCTTGGTACCTTCCAGCAATTTATTTTCCTTCAATTAAGAAACTAATATATTTTCCTATTTTTACCATCCTCTGAAAATATCTCAGGAGTATCTTCCATTAAGTGAGAACTGAACTGAGCTGATATCAACTCTTTCCCCATCACTTAGATGGGAAGATTAATGTAATGTAATGCCTTGCTCTCAAATAGGTATCAAGTCAAAAGATCTTAAATGGAATCAAATAGGAGAATTTAGACTTTTATGCACCCTCCTCCAGCTGGGATATGCCCAAAAATTGCCCCATTGCCATCTCCAGAAAACACAGCAAGGGAAGAACATGCCTTTCCCCACATTTGGTTGCACAAACAACAGAGGCTCTTGCAGGTGGTGGGTCTGTAACCCCACTGGGAAGATCTCTGTTTTGCCAAGCCTGGAGAAGGATGCACTTCAGCAACTGAAACACTCATTTTAGCCTCTCCGAGAAAGGCTCCTAATGAACACCTCTCTCTCTACCACTGGACTATTGTTCTGCAGGACGAGCACAGATCATCCTGGGGGGTGGGGGGGAAAACATCACAGTAAATATTTTATTTCCTGAATGCTCCCTCCCTGCTGGTACCAATAGAATTCTCTGCTGTCCCTGTGGCCTGTGACTTCTGATTCCATGGTCTGCAGTGCGCAGCAGTCTCACAAAGAGGGCGTGTGGTTTCTCTTTGTGCCTGGAAAATACTTAAAGCATTTGAGGCAGCAGGCTATCAACTAAGCACGAGTTTATCTGCCTGGAGACCTGCACGGCCCATCTCATTTCAGGCTCCTACCAAACCTATCTTTTGTTTGTTTTATCTACTCATGGAGACCAACCCCACCATTTCATGGCGCCACCCTTTCAAGCTGGCTGACCTGTGTATATTTTTTACTTACATGTGTGTGTATATAAGTATGTATTAGTTTTGGGTAAGCTAATGCAATTGTGAGAATTTTCAGTTGTTGGGGTTTTTTTTATGTATTTTTATTGGCAGAGTTTGAAGCCATTTGAAATGCAGCCATGTTGGCTTGTGCTCTGTAAGGAACCAGGGGGAGGAATTGGCGTCTGCCAAATGGAAAAGGATAAAACTGGTGTAATGATATGTTGCAATCGCACTGCAAAACCTACCACAGTAAATTACTGCTGTAACAACCTCCTTCCTGTTGCGAAAGGCTCCAAACAGGCTTTCTTGTGTCTCCTTGACATTTCAGTTCTTGAGAGAATGTTGTCTCTGCACCCCTTAGCACTGAGTGACTGCTAAGCTTCTTTGAGGACAATCTGAAAAGCAAAGATGGAGGCCAGGAGGGGCCAGTGCCTGATTTGGGGCTGGGTCATGCTGCCAGATATGAGCACCATCAGTCTGTAGCAGCTGACCCGCAATGTTGTGGGCAAGAGCTTCATCTGGCACATTGGTCTCTACTGTGTACTGTCTTTTCTCCGCTGCTGGCTTGCTGGCAGCTGGTTTCAGTGTTTGTAGGTCACATGAAGGTTTCATGGCATCACCTCCACAACCCAGCCACTGGGACACTCTGCCCTGTGCCTGCGGCAGGGGTTTGGCCAGGCTCGGTGGCCCAGGGGGAGTGTTGCCCTCTGACGTGGCCTGTGGGAAATGAGCTGCAGCTCCTGATTCTGTCTGTCCCAGATGCATTTCCTCTCCACAGACACTGCGCTGTGTTTGGCACACAGTTGTGTTTTGTTAACACTAAATGAAGGAGTGAAAAGGGAGAGAGCCAGAAAACTGAATTACTGTCCTGGTTTCAGAGCAATCCTCCGACAGGGAGGGGAGAAGGTGACAACCTCAGTGTGGGAAAGTTTTCAGGCTGCTCTCTAAGTTGTTTATGTTCTGTGGAGAGAGTGGTTTGGGTCTTCTGAATCCAACTGCATGTTTGAGAAAGAATTATTCATCCACTTTAGGGGAAGGAGGAAAGAGCCTCCCCCTTGAGGGGAAAGCAATGAGATCCTGGTAGTTTCAGAGGTGTAAGGTGATGACCCTTCGACAGCGCTTTCCAGAAAAGCATCATACAAAACTTCATCTGACAGTTAGCACTAAAACAAGATAACATTGGGAGAAACTCAGAGCAGCCTTGTACTGGAAATGTACAAACCACCTGATGTGGTCTGTGTTGTTTAACCAGTCACAGGGGGACATCTCTTCCCAGAGGTTTCACCTCCTGCTTGTGAGATAGATGGTGAGTATTGAGGGTGCTGGGAGAATCTGTGAGTCTCTAAGAGCTAAATGGAATGGAAACTCCCTTTTCTCAAGACATTTTCCAGACTGGCAAATAAGGGGGCTCCCAGCACCCTGTGCTTTTCCAGGTGCTGCTTCAACTGGCCTTGGGCTTTTCACAGCTGAGCCTGCTGTGCTGTCTCCTTTGGATATGAATGAACTTCTAATTTCTCTTCTGTGGTGTGTACACAATTAAATTTTCTGAAAAAATGCCAAACCAAGAAACAACAGCCCCACCCCAACTCCCATCATTACCTTCTTGTACACCAAATCCTTGTGCTCCCCAAGTTCTCAACCTCTGCTGCTTTCAATAATAATAAAACCTGAAAAGGCTTGTCTTGTCCTCTTTACAGCTACAACAAAATGGATGTAGATTTAGCTGTGCTTTTCCCTTCAGCTATCTGGCAGTGCTCCCTTTCTCTCTCTCCAAGTCCTCCCAGTGAGGAATGAGCACAGCTGATCACGGGGATAAGGATCAGCTCAGGGGAGCATGTGCTGGCCAGGGAAATTTTTTCCCTTTGATGCCCATTGCTCCCCACCTCTGATGTCTCATGTGCGTTTCACATTCTCCAAGCCCAGAATCATCTGAAGTCACAGGCCAGAAGCAGCTTCTCTCCCTGGGCTGTGCAGACCAGATCACCCCAAGGGGATTTTCCCTTGTCAAAGTTGCCAGCAAAATATTTTGCATGGCTTGTTGAAGAATCAAACTATTTCCCAGCTATGGCCAGTTTGAACTGAAGGTTGTTATGAAGAAATGCTGTCTGTTACATTAAAGTGAGTGGTCCAGAAAAGCCCCAGATAAAAGTTCTGGACAGACAGGATCCATTTGGCCAATTTATTTCCTTTTCTTTTCTCTTGTGATTTTTAGCTAGACTTTCTCTCTTAAAATGGAATCTGATCTTTATGGGAATATCTCGTTCTCTATAAAACTATGATTTTTTTTTTTTCATGAGTAGACCAAGCACTACATATAAACTGCATTGAGCAGATAAGTTGAAATATGTTTAAAAGTGGGGTTTTTTATATAAGAGAAGTGGGTTTATCTCGCTCTTTCATGCACTGGATCTTCTCTATGGAAAATCCATAAAACGAAATGGGAGATAAGAAACCACTTCTCTGCTGCTGATGTAAAATGACTGAGAGAAGGAAGTTTATGAATCATAACGGGTCAAGGAAAAATACCTTCCTGACTACTCTTTCCAAAAGAAAACTGAACAAGTCAGAAATCCTGCGTAGCACCGGGATCGGTTTGGGCACAGATGCAGTCCAGTTTTGCCATCAAGAAGTTTGGTTGTATTGCTCGTAATACTAAATTCTCTTGGCTGTGAGTACCTTTAATCATTAATGTCACAGAGTATTCATCTCAAACTGCATTTGGGTAATTACTCAAAGTGGAAAACAAAGGGAATGGAGTGTGGCTTGGAGTTAGACTGGAAAGGGATGGCACGTCTGCAGCATGGGGTTTAGTTTCAGTGCTGTGAGGACCAGACACAGGGAAAAGGTGAGTGGCTGGAGGCAAGCAGGAGCCAGGGCTGGGATCTCGTTTTGTGGGGCTGTGCCATGAGGGAAGTATTTCTGCTTCCCCAATAGTGCCAAAAGTCAGCCTCTCCCCTTCATTGAGGGAATGTGATGGGAAACACAGTGAGAGTGGCCTTTACTGCCCTCTATCTTTGTGGCAGTTGGAGAAGTATCTGGGCACTGCTGCCCCCACAGAACCTTCAATGGGGGCTGCTTTTGCTCTTGCCCCACCCTTCATTCCTCAAAAAACTCTGAGAATTCCAGCTGGCAGTGAAGGAGGAGAGAAAGGCCAGGCACCGCTGCCCCATCATCCTGAATTACTTTAAATCCTGTCACAGTGAGGAGAATCATGGCAATGAAGGGCCCATGTAAACCTGTGATTCACAGCAGCTGAAAGGTGCCTTGCCAAAGGAATTTAGTTTATTACTTCTGCATGTTACTCCAATAGCACTGGCTATCAGACCTATGCCCAGTGAATAAGAATTTGAGCTCTAGGAAACAGTTTTGTTGTTGTCACAGCTAACAGCTTGTCAAAGTCTCCAAGGTAATTCTGATATTTCGTCAGACCAGTTTCCTGATTATTTCAAAATGCACTGGACTAAGTCCTGCATCAGCCTAAGGAATACACTTCTTTATACATCCTTTAGAGCATACTTCACTTGTTTACTTTGTCTGCTTTTTAAATTTTTGTTGTTTTGGGGTGTCTTTTTAGCAGGTCTGCATCCTGCTGTAGGGTTTATCTCTGTTTTTCTGCTGCTTTTTTCCTGCTGTTGGGATGGGCAGAGCTGTGGATGAATGAGCACTCAGCTGGGTGATGTCCCTGCCAGATGCTACTCCTCCATCAGCTGCAGGAGGAAAAGTGGCTTTTTTACTCTGCTGGACCACTAGATGGGGAAATTGCATTTGCATTTTTGGGTTGCAAAATGGATCCTGGCAGCTGGGCTGAAGCTTTTGATGTAATGAAGCATATCAAGCCTCTTATCTGCAAGAGGTGTGTGATCACTCAAGGCTTTGCCCTTCTCTTCAGCAATGCCACTGCATCTCCTTTGCTGGGAGTCGGGCTTTGCTGACCAATGCTGGGGCCCCAGGTGCTTTTGGGGAGGTAATTTGCAAAGCTGACCTTTACAGATGTCCCCTCCTTTGAAAGGTTTCTGTGGAGTGGAGCCAGCAGGTGCCTGCCCCACTGCCAAGCCACCCTGCATGTACCCCACAGCTTCACATGGGAAACAGGGAGAGAACATAAATATTTCAACAAATTTCTGAATGGGGAGCTCCTGGGGCCAGGAAACCATCTGAGCATCTGAGAGCTCACATCAGGTTCAAGGCAGAAACATGAGACAACTTGTGCTCAGGGCCTTCTCTTGCTTTCAGTACTTTGAACTGACTTTTTCATTATGAAAGTGTTTCTGAACAGAGTGGCAAAAGTGACACCTGTATGGTGACCCTGGCTCTGACAATCCTGCAGGCTGGAGACCACTGGTTATGGGGCAGAGTAATTAATGGGAAAAGATTGAGAAGATTTGGTCAGCACAGTAATGTTTCAAAGTTGGTTATTAAAGATCTTACCCCAAACATGTTGAGTATCAGTTCTCAACCATTAGAACATTCTGATTTAAGTAAAAACTTCTAGGACATAATGAACCCTTTTTTTCTTGTAAGAGAGCAATAAGACTGGTTATAGTCCATTTTGGATTACTCACAGCTGTAAGTCCACAAGGTGATTGGTGACATGGTGATGTTACCTAAAGATGCAGTTAAAAAAAAGTGGAGTGCGGGTCACAGGGATGTCTTTCTTTGCTGCAGGGTGTGTGACAGGATTGCAACCTGATGCAGTGCTTTTGACTCGGTGCTGCAGTAATTCAATAACAACCTTCTCTATGTAATGCTACTTACAGAGCAGATGTGCCTTCTGCTCAGGTATGTAAAGTTTTTCAGATTTTCTACAGATAATATAACTTTGGAAAGCAGCTTTATTTCTCTAAAGGTATTGCTGTACTATTTTGGGAAGATATTTAAAGCAGTGCAGCCATTGCAGTGTGAAAGCAGCTATAAAAACACGCACTTCTACCTGTGCAGGCAGGGAAATGAGCCGTAGCATGAGAAGTTACCTTCACGCTGCCATGGCCCAGTCCATGCAGCTCTCTGTTCCCACCTCTCCCTGCCAGGCTCTGTGGGGCACAGGGTCTGCATGGGGCCTGGGTTTCATCCTCAATGCACTGACCATGATGGGTCTTGTCACAGCTCATGGATGTTCTTGTGAAAGCTCGGTTACCCAAAAACAATGTCAGCTCAGAAGAAAGCCACAGGAATGTGTTCAAACAAGCACACCTGCATCTTTTTGGCACTTGGAGCTGCTGTAAAAGGCTTAGCCAAAAATATGGATGGGTTTATATCCTTACAAATATCACCACTAAGTAACTAGAGAGCCAATTTTAGCAGCACTTGTGTGCTTACTCTGCAAGTTCTTTATTAGAGAAATTATGTCTTTGGGTCGAAGTCTGGAAGTCAGACATTAAGGAAAGAAAATGCATGTGAGCAGAAGGTACAATCATCCTGTGGATGATTTGGGTTTGCTGTTAAGGAGGGCATCTTATGTTTAACCAGATTTGGCACTAGGACTCTACACTGACTAATTGAGGAAATTTTACAGAGTCCTTTACATCTGTGACTTTGGCTAGAAGAAATCTCTCGTATATATCACAATGTGCTTGGTGAAGGACGTCTTGTGGAAGTTTTCCCATTTTGATTTATAGAAATCCTTCTGTAAGGGAAACCTTAGGCCAAGCTCTTCACAAATTGAGAAAGTCCTGGTACAGAAGCAGTGTGTGCTCAGGGGAGCCAAGGTGCTTGAGCAGCAGCCAGACCTTTCTGTGCCATGGAATAGAGGTAATCTTTCTATCTCATTAAGTCATCTGCTTTTGCATTTTTACAGGATACAAGTTGGATTATTTGCATCTTAAATATGGCGAGACAGAGAATGTGCGTGCATGCACAAAGGAACAGAGCCTCTGCCTCCCCACCCCAACCTGTGAGCTGGCTTCAAATGGAATAAATGCATTTTCTCAGAACATCTCAGTGACAGGAGGAAGACGCAAATGTTCTCTGGGGCATCTGCTCTGATGTCATGATTGAAAATATTCCAGAGTATATTTAGTCTTCATCTCTTGACATACAATAGTATGGCAAGGCAGGGTTTTCTGCTAAGTCCCTTACACCAAGTGCTGGTTTGGATGAAAGGTAGATGAACAGCAATATCCCTTGCTTTGATCCCTCAGAGTAGTTTTTGGGTTTCTTTCTGTTGTGTTGGAGGGGTGACTGTGGTGTGCGTGGAGGTGCTGGTGGTGCTGCTGAAGGCAGCAGTGCAGGAGAGGGCTGGATCTCAAAGGATTTTGCAGCAGACTGCAAAACTGAGCGCTGGTCTGGCATCTCAGGAAGCCAGACTGCTTCCAGTCACATGACAGTGATGGCACTGAAAAGCATTTTCATACCTTCAAACTGTCTTTCACACTTGGTGATGTGCACAGGGTGCTTTCTGCACTTTAATTTTTTCCAGTCAAGTTGGGGTTACTCTGTATCCTGAATCACAAAGAGCCCTTTTGTGCAGAGACAGATGACGTCTCTTAGCTCCCCACCATGTCTGATGAAGCTGAGGTTCAAAGATACTGCATCAAAATTAGGTTTTAAAAATTCATCTGTGAGCCAGCATAGGGAAATCAAGGAGGTGAGACATAATCACAGTCCAGCGTTCCCTGGGATTGGAATGTAATAGAAGTGTTGTTACAGCCTTAGCTTGTAGTTTATGCTCTTTCTCAAGAACCTATTTGTCTGCTATCTTTATTTATTTATGGCCGGTCATTGGCCAGCATAGGAACTAGCACTGAGCTTTGCTGCTGCTTGCCACCATCCATTTGCAACCAGTGGTTAAAGGAAAAAGCTGCAGACCACATGCTCCCTGTACAGGATCCATACCTCAGCAGGATAGAGATAGGAGAGAATTGCTTATCCCTTGGGTAATATGGCTCACACAGGCTGGCTTTATGGACTGAATGCTGAAGAGGCACAAATACATGACTGACAGTTCTTTCAGTCCTTCAAGGGCTTCCCAGGGCTCTCTGAGCTCTGTTTTTTAATGGAGAACCATCTGCTGCAACATACACAGTTATTAGCAAATGCCTACCTAAAGCTTTCTAAGCAACACCCAAGGTAGATCAAACAAATTAAGAAAATATACCGCCTGCTTTTCTATTTGTTTAGTTCATTGCATTTCACAACACATTGTGTAAAGTCAGTTTTACTGTGTCCCTGCCCGGTCTGTCAGATTTTGGTTTTGTGGGGTTTTCACGTGTCTGGTGGAGGAAACCATTAGGATAGTAAAAACACAAAATAAATATCTGGAATGCAGAATTGCGGTACCTGGAGCTATCTGAAAACTGAAAATGGATAGATTTGTAGTAAACAGCAATGTTTCTTCAAAGCCCAAATTATATTCAGTCTGCAAGTGTAAATTTCTTGCCTTCTCCCAGTTGTTTAGGCTGAAATTCCCAAGCTAGTTGGGAATGGTCCCCTGTTGCTTTTGAGAGCTCTCTAATTGCAAATAATTAATTAAAGGCTAGATGTATCTCATTTGATTTCTGGAATCACTTACCAAATTCTCATCTTTGCTTTCAAATTTCTTTACATCAAGACAGTTTGTGCTATTTGCATATTCAATTAAAAATGATTTGCTTCTTTGACCTTTGATACACTGTGTGAGTCTCATTTGGCCACCTACTCTTTCATAGCCAATGTTATTAGCAAAAGGCTTTAATTGTTGAGATATGGTTGAATTCCTGTGAGCTGACGTTTACAAAGCTGAGTACCAAATATCGTGATGCTGCATACGACCATTCCTAAGAACTGAGACTCTACTGCTCTCAAACCCTTACTATACACAACGTGCACCTTCATCTCCGCAGCCTCTGCCTCATCAGGGCAAGCACCATTGGAAGGCCAATGTTTAGGCTGTGGGAAATGCCTGAGGTGCACCACCACTTGGAGTTATCGATCCCATTCCAAGCCATTCTACCGAATGATTGTGTCCAGAAACAAGAGTGAGGTACCCAAGTGTAGCCAGGTTGAGGGTATGTAATTTCACTACTAATTTTGGATGCAGGACTTGTGACTGTCCCTTTATAGTGAAACAGAAGGGAAAGGGATGCTCCACCTGGAACGGCCTTTCTGTGCTCCCTCCTTGCCAGGACATCTATGTTGGGTGGACAGAAGCATCCCTTTTTTCTCTTTTCCCATTAAGGGCAGAAGCCTGAGTTGCTTGGTCTTGGACAGCTTTGTATCAACAGAGGTAATACCTACAGTTTCCTTCCAGCAGTAGGTAGTTAGAGCTCTTCCCATCCCCACTTTGGGGAAAATTACAGTTCAGCTACACAAGAGCAGCTCAAAGTCATGCGCTTAATGGTACCCACTCTCTGACGAAGGAATCCTTTCTGCACTCTCTCTCTCTCTAATTGAGTGGGCTGTCTGCATGGGAAGCTGGTACAGAAAATGTCTAAGTGAAGATCTAGAAATCCCAGTTGGGGGTTTACATAAGCCTTTTGCTTTCTCTAGGCCCAGAGCTTGGATAAATAATAAATGCATCTCTGATGATGTGTCTATGCAGACCAACCCCAGACAAATGCCCACTTGTTCTGATATAAAATGTCCCAAGTGTCGTAGGCCAAAACTAAAACGTGTTGTTTTCTCTCTCTTGCTCTCTTTTTTCTCCTTTTTTTCATCTTCTTTCTGGCTTGGCTTTCAATTACATCAGTAATACACACAGCTGCAGTCTGAATAGGGATGCTCTATAATCTGGCCAATACAACAGTGATATTGCATGGCACAACTCAGAGGCAGTCAGATTTTCATGTGTCCCAAAACCTGCCACCTCCTCATGACTTTCCACCTGCCTAAGGACAAAGGGTGTGGCTTGGTGCTCTTAGAAGGGAACATGACATTCCCATTTTGAATATTCCACAGGGACTTTATCCTTTCAATTTCTTTCCCAGCTCATATGCTGGGCATCACAGGTAACATAAATTCTTTCAGATTGGCTACTCGTGGAATTTTTGGACAGATTTTTCTGTGTCCTGTGATTTCTTTGCTTTTGTGATCAAAATAGTCACCCTTTTTGTACCTGGTTCCCCCATGGCATACCCCAGGCTGTAGAGTGTCAAAGTGAGGCAGCTTGCACAGGCAGCTAAGCATGCTGTGCTGCATCCTAACCCTGCCATTCAACTCAGAAATTTTCTTGGCAGTTCAGTGTAAGATGGTTTGCAAACTGAGAACTTGTTCCACTTGATTCTTGCAGTGGGAATACAAAGCTTCAGTGGTTTCCTTGAACAGAAGAGTGTATTAATTATGTCTACCAAGTGTTACGGCATCATCAAAGCACCTGCGCTGCTCAATTAATTTGTCTTGCATCATCTGGTGACTACTGAGCTGTGCTTTGAAAGAGCTGAAGTTGCTCCAGGTATGTGCTGGGCCAGACTCAGCAATTCCTGGGCTGTGTGCAGCTTTCCACAATGCTACAGCCACTGCCTCTGTCTCCTGCAATCCTGTTTGTCCATTCTGGCTGAGCCTACGGAGAAGCTGACTGCACAGCCTCCAACTGCATGGGGACATACCTGCCATGCATGCTTTGGGAAACAAAGGCAGGGAGACTGTACTTGCAAAGGGTGGGTGGCAGGAGGGAGGAAGGGCTGGGTGTGCTCACCAGCCATGTGTGCAATATGCAGCCTTCAAGCACGTGAGGCCCTGGCAAAGGCTGAAAGTCAAAGAGAAACAGGAGAAAATAGACAGTGAGTGCACAGCTCAAAGCTGCAGACAGGAACAGAACTGCTTTTTTTTTTTTTTNTTTTTTTTTTTTTTTTTTTGCAATGTGGTCCTTCCCCTGTGCTGTCCTCAAAGCCCATTTTGTAAAAACAGCTGTAAAGAGCCTGTATGATTTACTGCTCAGTTCACTACAAAACTGCACAATTCGTTAAGAGAATTAAGGGATAATGTCAAACTAAAAATGTAAACTAAAGAGCTTGAAGGGATGGTTAAATGTCAGCACATCATGGGAGCATTTAATAACCACAAAAGCCATTTATTCCACATATAAAATACAACATGAAGAAAAATATTTTGCTTTAGCTTGCAAGAATTTGAGAGATCTAAACCACTGGCACTGGTCTCTCAGGTTGACTCTCAACATGGGCAGAGGAACAGGGAGGGAGGCAGCAGCTGGGAAGGTCCAGGGAAGTGAGAAATTAGTATTGGCCTTCATTTATGGGGAAAAAAAAGGCAGGTCACTGTTAGCTGACTTGCTAAGGAAGCTGTGACACTCAGCATCCTGTCCTGTGCTTATTTGGCTTATTAAGTACTGAGGGATGCACAGAGGCTAATAGTGATTGCTCTTTTAGATGTATGTACCCATGATTTGAGGAACTGAGGCTTTAAACCATCCTTGGAGATTATACTTGGCAGGAAAAAGAAATGAGACAGCTATGGGAAGAAAATGGGATTTTAGATGGTTGGAAGTTTCATGACATTTTAGGTAACACTTGTGCTCCCAAGCAGTTGGTCTTGCAGTGCTTCACAAAGGCAGTGTCCTGTGTGGCCACGCACAGCTGGCTGTGCTGCTGGCTGCCCCTTCCTGCCGGGTGCCCCGGGCTCTGCAGTGCCACAGCTGGGCCTGTCACACTGGGAGGTGCAGAGCTGCACACCTGGGCTGAGGGGCTGCCACTCACCTGGGGTCTGGTTCTGTGCTACTCTCATCCAGTCCCTCAATGGGCTGCTTTAGTGAAGGAACTCCTGAAATGCTTTAGGGAATAACAAATTCCCATGGATGCAGGCATCCACCCATTTGGTTTTGTAGTCTGCTGCTGCTTTTCTTCTGATCTTCCACTTTGTTTTCTTTCCTTCTGCCTTTGTTGTTTTCCTGTTTTGCACTTGGGCAGGGAGTCTCTTGTCTCCTTCCAGCTCGCGTGCAGCCCCTATCACTGCTGCCAGGAAGGAGGGACCACTCTTTGTCAGCATGTAAGGCTGTTGCTGCTGCCACAAGCCTTGCTGTGACTCTACATACATTGCAAACACTGTTTCAATTGAAACCGTTGCCTGGAGCCATAAAGAACTATGTCTGATGGGGATGTGGGCAGCCCTATGGCAGCATGGGAAAAGGGAGCTACACTGCATGCTTTCACCTCATCTTTGGAAATGGGTACTGGGTCTGCCCTGCAATCCTGGATGTGGCACTTCCATGATCAAAACATGACAAATCCTAGTGCTGATGCATGAAATAATGTAAAAGGATTTTTCACCTTCTCACCTGCACCCTGCTCTCCTTAGTAAGTGTCAGCAAGGTGAAGGAACTGAGTCATTTCCCTATGGGGCAGGAAGGAGCTGGGACTGAAAAACTGCCACTTTCCCATCCCCTGCCTCCCTCAGCCAACAAAATGTCAAGGTACATTTTCTTTTGTGAGAGGACAGCACACCATGGGGACTTCCTCGGGAGAAAACTGTGCTCAGGGTGTGAAGTTTTGTATTTTGTAACCAGTGACACTTTTCAACTGCAGCAATTATATTATTAACCTGGTCTTGGCTTCTCCAAGTAAAGCAATCTGCTTCAAAGCAGTCCCTGTCCTCAGGGTCTGATGAAAATGGAGTCCCAGTCTGAAAGGGAAATACCAGCTGTTGGCTTGTGTTTCTCATTTTCCGGTGAACATCTGAACAACTGTGCAGATTCAGAGCAGAAGTAAACTTGGACAAGTCTGTACACAATGGTGGTGACAGTGGAAGGAGCACAAGGAGGATAGCACTGGGCAGGGAGTACACACACTGCTTATGTATTCTTCAGGCTCCCTTATCTCACACACTGGAAAGTGCAGCTCTGTCTTCGGGCTGAGCCAGACCAGGAATATGCTGAAACCTCAGTGCAGCTCCATTGAGGATGTTCAGGTTCAACCTACCTGTGCTTTTACCAGGCACTGATTCAAAACAGCTATTGAAATCCCTGCCAGTATCTGCTGGCAGCAGCTTGGACAGAAGTACAAAAGAAGAAAAAGTCTTGCTATAAAAGCAGCTTTTCTGTCTTTCTGATTAGGGACAGCAGGTCCAGCTCCCCTTCACAGAGCCACAAGGTGCTGGATTTGCTGCTCCACTGCTGGCAGGGAGCATTTTGATCATTTTCTCCTGTCGTCCTGAGTAAAAACCTCCCAGTTCCTCTGCAGTGCAAAGCCACGAGACCAAAGGGTCTCAGCAAATGGAGAATTTGGGCAACTCCTGAAAATTTCCCCACTGGGGAAAGCAGCGTCTTGCCAGAGTGACATGGTCATTCAGTAATGGGTTACGTGACCACATGCTGACAAGCCCTTGGTTATTCCTTTAATCTGTCATTAGCACAGGAGATATTTTAAAAACAAAACCAAAGCCCTTCAGGACAAAAGAAGCCTTTGCTGCCCCATCAGGCAGTGTACAGCAGCTGGTTGTGTTACCTGGAGGCTTGAAGTTGCTTGTGTCTCAGTCTGGGCTTTTCTGACTGTAGACAGAAATAGATGTGAGGAGATATTAAAGAGGAGAGAGCACTGGGAAGAGAAGAGATTGAATGGTTCGAGATGAAGATAGCACTAAGCACTGTACAATACTGTAGAGAACAAGCCAATCTTTGTTTTCTCTAAGGGAAGTGTGTTCAACTGCTCTCTCCATCTCGTCTCTCTCTTTCCATAGCAAGGCTGGTGTTCCTCTTATTTGGATTAGCCTGCAGACAATACCAAAAGGAAACTTTAGCCTTTCTTGGAAATGGCTCGTTTAAAGAGGTTTACGCAGAAGTACTGGGATAAATAGGCACCCTCTGAACAGAACACAGAAGAGATGTAGATTTGAGATAAATGTGTGTGTGCTCTGGAGTAAATTATTCTAATTTTGGGGCAAATATAATGCTTAACAGAAATCATGCCTGTTCCTAGGAAGTGTAAACCCTGCTCCATTTAAAAACAAACATCCCCCAGCAGCAATATTGCTTGTCACATAATAACCACACACTTGGAATGAGTGTTACTTGTGTTAAACACTGAGTCCCCTTCTGTGTTTCACATGTCTTGACAAAACCGTAGCATGTGGGCACAAATCAGAGTAAATCCCAGCTGAGGACAAACTAAACTCTTGAGGTAAGGGTTGGGGTTTTTTTAATAAAAAATGAAAACCCCCTAAAGATCATGATGATTTAGATGTGTTGATGGCAGAGGTACAGCAATATCCCTGGGTGTAGTGAATTTACTGGGCTGGCCATGGTCTGTGTGCTCCTGGTCCCCACCAGGCAAGGGAGCAGCTCCTGGGGCACAACCACAGCCCATCAGTCACACTCATGGGGTAGTTGTATTCGGTGTGCTCCATTCAGTGTCCCTGCACCACTCTCAAGTCTGTGCTGGCCATACCATGGATAGGCTGTGCAATGGATTTTAAAGCAGTTTTTTCTTGCTTTCATCTGGATAAACCCCGATTTTGTGGGGTTGGCTTTGGCATCTGTAAAGCTGCATCGATGACAGGAATTGCACTTCCTGGGACAACAGAAAGGTAGAGGGAGAGTAAAGAGGTTGTTTGGGGTAGGGGTGTGATAGTGTTGGAATAGCAGACTGCTAATTATACCTTTCCCATCTGTCTGAGAGGGTTTGTCACCAAAAACACAAATAAGAGACTTTTCATGCAGAATTAATTTTGCTATTTACAGCCCAGTGGGCACATCTTTTTAATGGAGTCAGATGCACCTACACTGAGTGTGTTTACCTCTGAGTGTATATATATATGTATTTTTTACAGCAGTCTGCACTGAAGCAATGTTAACCTCTGTAGGAAAGTTCTTAAGTCTTCAGTGGAGTTAAACTATATTTAGAAACCAGACAGGGACTGCCATTATGTTATGGGTTGTCTCTACTGCCAGCACATAGCTTAGACAACCTGCTGTGCTAAGATTGTAAAGATGCCTTGGGTGCACGGACTGAAAGTCTGGCACACTCAAACTATGCTACCACAAATAATCTAGGCATCTGAACTAGGATTAAATTTATGGAAATGAAGAAATTTATAATTTTCAAAATCCAGATCTGAGTTACCTTCAGCTCCAGGCTTTGCAAGCTTATTCAACTTTGTTCATTTGATGCTGGAAATACTTTATGTATTTTTTAATTTTATTTTTACTGTTTTCTGCTAGCAGATTTTTAGATATTTATGTTGTCACTTGGGGCTATGATATTTCAGATAATTCCGGTCACTCGCAGCCTGTCCACAACCTGTGGGATACTCCGTGTCCTTGCCTGCTCCTTGGGAGTTCACAAAATGTCCTCATGGATTATAAATAATCCTTCTTAGGGCAGTAGATTATAGAAGTGATAAATTACTGGAAAGATACACATCTGGGATAAACAACATGAGGTTGTGCTTCCTGAGCAGGCAGTGTTTTGTCCCAGTCAGTGACAAAGCTTGGAGTACATTCTGTGCATGTGTGTGAGGTGCTTTCTGTTATGGGATATTACCTGGTGTTGGAAGTCCAGCCAAACAGAAGGACTCAGTGCCTTGCCAAAAACTGAGATCCTGACCATGGCAGAGGTTGCAGTGGGAGACTTTGGTGCATCACTAATTTCCAGAAGTACAAGCACTGAGCCTAGAGACCTCCAGTGGCAAGGGTGATGCATGAGGCAGCTGGAGAGCTGCCCTGGGAGCAGGGGGGGGTGTCTCTGTTCCCCCAAGCCCTTTCGTGGGGTGGGGCAGGACAGGGTGCTGTACTGAGTATGTGGGAAAGTCTTCCATGGGCTGCAGGTGGGTCTCTGCTCCACCATGGACCTCCGTGGGCTGCAGGGCCACAGCTGCCTCACCATGGCTGTACCATGAGCTGCAGGGGAATCTGCTCTGGTGCCTGGAGCTCCTCCTGCACTGACCTTGGCATCTGCAGGGTTGTTTCTCTCACATATTCTCACTCCTCTCTCTGACTGAAGTTGATGTTGTGCAGGGTTTTTTCTCATTCTTAAATCTGTTATCCCAGCGGTGCTGCCACCTTTGTGCACGGGCTCAGCCTTGACCGGTGGCAGGTCTCTCTTGGAGACATGGGCTCTATTGGACATTGGGAAGTTTCTAGTAACTTCTCACTGAAACCACTCTTGTAGCTCTCCCTTCTACTAAAACTAATAACTAATACACATGGAGACAATCATACTGGCAGTAGAGAAAATTTTCATATCTTTATATATATATATATATATATATGAATACCAGTTCTAAATAAACATGTTGTATGCATGAAATAATATGTTTTATATAAGCAGCTTTCATGTCAGCAGATTATAGGTATTTCAGTTTGTGTGAAAGTCACTGTGCTCAAACGGAAATCAGCTACCTTTAGAAGCCTGTACAAGACAGACATGAAGACTGAATGAGGTATTTGAAAACCTAGGAGGAGTTCAGTTCCTCAGAAATCTGTCCAGAACGCTGTATGTTACTACAGCTGCCCCAGCAGAAAGTTCTGCAGGAGTTCTGTAGCTCGGGGTGCCAGCCCTGCACGAGGCAGTGTGGTGATTCGTGGGCTCTGACTCAGCACTGCGGTGATGTGATGAAGAGCCCCATTTCCACCCTGATGCAATAGCCTGAGTGTTCCTGTGATACACATCTGTTATTTGAAGAGCCATATTAGCAAATTTTTTCTGAAAAATCAAGTTTCTTCCCCCACTTCCATCCTGCTTAGGTTCTTATCCTAGGTTCACCAGACTGAATTACAACAGCCTCATGCTCTAAATATTGTATCACTTATTTGTTGCCTGTGGTGATCCTCCCCTTCCTCAAGGAGGGAAAACACATTTGTGGGGATTTTTTTGTAAAAGAAAAAGTTTTGTGCCCAGAAAGGTGAGGACGAGGGTAGGGAGGAATGGTTGGATCTGAGGTGGCTCTGGCTCTTTGGGTACGCAGTGGCTGCTGTATGCTTGGCCAGGGACAGTGTCCACCACAGCCTGCATCCAGGAGTTTGTCTCAGTAATAGGATGTTACCACATAAAAATTTACTCTATTCAGTGTTCTCCCAGTAACTGAAAACCCTACAGTATATCAGTGTCTTAGCCAAAGAGGTGTGCTACTCTTTTACCTGATTTTAGTTACAATATCTATATGAGCAGTGCATATGTCTAAACCATGAGTTCCCAGTTCATCCCAACAGCCATAAGGCATTCCAGCACGGCTGTAAGAGCCTGGGCACAGCTTTGAGGGGGAACATTAGCCCGACCTGTGTGGTGTGGCTGCACTTCAGCCTCGCGAGGTGCAAAATGCAGAGTGTTAGGAGAAAAAACCAATAATCTCCAACTATGTGGTTTTGTAGAGTTGGGGTCAGGGAGCAGGTCCCCAGTGCCTGCCCTCTATTTTCACTAAAACAGATGAATTTTAGAGTAGGTGCTGACCTACAAAATGTGGGAAGCCTTGCCTGCTACAGTTCCTGGGAGATTAGCAGAGGAGGCTGGATGTGGGGTATGAAGGCATAATGAATTTTTTTCTTAACTTGTTAGCCATTTAGAGTTCCAGCCTCATTAAATCCATGCACTACAACTCAGTGGCCTTTGAATGAATGGATTAATTCTGTGTTATTTTATTGCTTTCCTCCTGCACCCTGCAGCTGGGCAGTCTAAAGTTATCTTGTTTTCTCATTTCTAAGTGTTGTAAAGGAAACTCCCTGGAGATGATGCAGTATGCTGAACACGAAAGCCTCCTCTGAGCTCGATTGCTGCAAACAATCATCATAACAACTCCTCAAAGCTGTAGCTGGGGTCACACTTCATGGGGGATGTATTAACTGTAGGAGTCCCCTTTTTACTGCTTCACCCCGGGGTCTCTGTGAAACACCTAGAAAGGTGCAGAGCATCAAAGCAGCAGTATTGATTTATGAGACTTAGGCTCATTTTTTGGGCTGAGATGACTGTGAATTGCACCTCTGGCAACAGTGTCAAAGCAGCTGCAGGTCCAGAAAATGGTGTGAAGAACCAGAATTTGTGCTCTTCATTGCTTTTATAGAGAAAATGCTGGATATTGGGATCTTTGTAAACGGAGATCTCTCACGCTGAGCACAGGATATCTCAGACCACTTCAGCTCAGTGGGCACTAGAAGAGTTGTGGTAATGTGTGCCGTATTCTAACAAAAATCTTCCATCTACTTTGACATAGCATTTGAAAGCCTTGCTGGCTTTCTTTTTTTCCTGCTGGATAATGAAAGTTTGATTCAATTTTCAGGTCGAGAGTTATTCAGGACAGTAGTTGGTAATTCAGCATGTCCATTAAACATCCTTGACTTTTCTGGGAAAGGGACCGAGCTGCAATAAATGTTATCTCCTGGCCCTGGCCAGCCCTGCCCTGGAGCCTGCTGGAAAGAAAGGCTCGCAGCATTTCTAGGGTGCAAAACTCTTCTTGGTGAAATTGTGCTGTAGGACCCCTCATCTCCCTCAGCCTTTTCTTTCCTGTGGACTTCATCTGCCACATCTCACATTCTCTGTATTTGTGTTTCAGGCAAAGGGGGACCTCCCCAGGGCATTGGGGTGGGGACAGGTCTCAACCAGCACTGCCAAGGCTGGAGGAAATGCAGGAAACAGAGGCTCTTCCCTGGAAGATGGGCATCGGGTACTGTTAAAGAGGGTGAAATTCCGTTTGTGGTGTTGGCAGGATGGTCATCAGTTGGAGGGAAGCTCCCCTGAAGCCACTTCAGGATTTCAGAAGCTGAGCAGTAATGTAACAGAATCCATGGAGCCCTTTCCACCTGGTTGTTGTGTACTGTATACTCTGACCTACCAAGGAGCCAGTTACATATTTTGCTTTACCCAGAAGTTTTATTTTAGTTCAAATCTCTCCTCTGATAAATCTGGGATAGCAACTCCCCCACTCAGCTTTTTTCTTCCTATAGAATTTTAATATGAATGATTTCATAGTTGGAGATTTTAGACCTCTGTGCAAGCTCCCCTGTGAAATGAGCACTCTGCCCACAGTCTCGGAAGCAGGACAGCCCACACAAGCAGGGGAATCACTCTGGTTTAGAGGACACTGGAGGCAGGAGAAATCTCAGAGATCCAGAAAGCTTGTCTTGGCTCCTGGTCTAAGGGATGTTGGGGGTTCATCATCTCCTCCCGGGAGGACCTCTGTGAACACACACACTGCACAGTCACAGGGCAGCTGAGCTCTCTGCAGCCTCAGTGCTGTGAAATTGGAACACTCTTGGGGCTGCCATGAGGGCAAGGATGAGCTACCTTTCCTCCAAACCAGCCCACCCACTCTCCCCTGCTGCCCAGCTGTTGGGCACACTGTGTATTTTGTTTAGGCTGGGTGCCTCATATTGCCTTGTAGGATTCATTTCTCTTCCCTACGGTTGACACCACTTTGCTCCTAACACTAAACCTGTCATACTCCTGCCTCTTGACAGCTACAGGTCCTTCCCTGCAGCAGGAGGACCAGTCGAGAAGCTGTGTCCCAGGAAGGCACACTCATGCTTGCTTTCCAGGAGTAAACTGCAGCCTCAATCCAGATGTGCTGTAACACTGCTTAGACTACTCCCTCCCTCTGTAGGCAATGAGTAAACTGCCCACTGAGATTATTTTATATTAACAAGTTTGAGTAACTGCATCGACCTTATGTTGCTTTGGGTTTGTTACCTGATAGCCTGACATCCACATGTAGGTAGATGTGGAAAATAAATTACTCACCAGTGCTCATGGGCTGTAACTCCAGGTCTAACTGTGTGTGGGCTGACAATGCTTCTTTAACAGGAAGCTTGTTTATGAGGAGATGGATGATAGATCTGCAGGAGGGAATTAGATGCAATGTCTCCTCTACCTGTTAATTGAATCAGGCTGAGGTGCTTTCAGGGAGGGTGCATTTAGACAATATCAGGGCTTGGTTTGCATCTGTGCAGCTCTGGCTGAAAGCTGGAGCGGCGCCTGTGAAATCCCGAAGGCAAGCGATGAATCAGCTCCATCCGCCCCTTGCAGCTGCTCCTGTGTCGGTGTGTGTTCATTCAGCAGAGGTGCTCTCAGCCCCGGCTCCGCTCGGCGCTGCAGAGGATCAGGGCAGGAAGGGCTGGGGGCGGTCACGCCTCTCCCAGGACCCAGGAAAGCCGCAGCAGACCCGCTTCTGCAAGGTCACGCTCTCCTGGGACACAGAGCTGTCAGCCCCATTTAGGGTTATGCTGGCAGACTGGCTCTGTGATAGTGCATGAGCTCCTGGAGAAATCCCTCCCTGCCAGGGCAGAGAGAGCATCCGTCTCTGCCAAAATTAGCCCAAAGAGAAGGGCCCTTAGTGCAGAACACCAGCGGGATGATCAAGCCCTTTCTTTTCAGGAAGGATATGGATGTCATCTTATAATTCAGTTCTGGAAAATGATCTCCGTTATTAGATGGAGTTTGTAGTGAGGACACAGGCTTGTGGATCTTAAATTAGTACATTAAAGCATGTGTGGGTAATTTATAAACAGTTGTTAAATACCAATCTTTGTGAAAAAGTTTAATGCAGCAGTCATTAAAACCAGTTTTAGGTTAATGCACAAAAATCTATTAGTGTAGCAATAGCTTTCTGGTTTTATTTTGGCTTTCTGTCTTACAATTACTTTTGGCTTATTCTTAACCTGGAACACTAACCTTAATATTCACAGATATAAATAGTGTTATATAGGATTTGGAGGGACTATCTGGAGAGTCTTCAATACAACTTTAAGACAATCTACTTCACCTCTGAGACATATTTGTGTAACCTCTTCTTAAAACCTTACACAAAGATTCTCTCAACCATCAGAAAAGAAAATTGTGTGTCAGGCTCTGGACTGTACCCATTCCAACTGAGGCTTTACCGATGTTGAAGGAAAAGGAATAATAACCTGCCTTATTAATGCAGCCCATGAAATCTGCCTCCTGCTCATCAGCATTGGTTTGCAAACTTCAGTTCGAGATGACTCCTAATGCTTTTCTATGTATTGCTGCTTGACTAGTCATCACTGACGTTGTGCTGCATATTTGATTTTAGTCTTCCTTGGTGTAGGGATTTGCATGTGATAAAACACTTTGAATCATGTCAGACAGAAAAGATATATATCAGAAGCAAATATGGCTTTGAAAGTCAATGTAGTTTCTAATGTACAGTCAGTTACCCAGTGATAGATGCTCCAGTAGCAACAGAGAGATTTCATTTCCGTTTGGTAGGTGCTGTGCGTTTTGTTTCTAACAAATATAAATAACTGCAGTAGATTCATTTTCAGTGTGCTGGGAAGCTACTGTGACCTGTTGTTCCCAGTACACACCTGAAGGTGGATATATTCATACTGCAGACCATAGGAAATTTTGTGCATTTATTGGTACAGTAATTTTGGGGTTTGTGGCATACAGGAAAAGCCCATGAGACAGGTTATATTCTGATTAGCAGTGTCTTCTAACTCATTACAATTAGCTAAAGTAGTTTTCAGTACTTGTTTTGACACAAGCTTCTATAAATACTAAAACTTGAGCCCGATGATATGTTCAGCTTTGTGACACCAACCAGGGGAGAGAAATTGCACTGAACATAGAATAATATTTTAAGTATGATTGAAAGATCTTTCCAACACTTCAAGAAACTACATGAGATAGCTTCAGACTTGCTTGAATTTTTTGATATATGGTCTCCATGCATGGAGCTTTTGTTCTGGTTTTGGGTGTAAAAACACCCTGGTAATGTGCAGATGTGGGTGTTAACTTCAGCCTCAGACAGCTGCAGTGATAGTAAATAGGAATAGGATGGGCCACAATAATTTATCAACAGTCTTGTTTTCAGCCTGCTCTTGCAGGCTGAAGGACCCCTTTGTGCAGCAGCATAATAACCAGCAGGCAGATGACTTTGACTCTCTCACTCTGAGGGGCACATGAATAAGACCTAATGAAAATAGCTGGGAGACAAGAGCAAGGGCTGCCTCCTGCTGCCGGCAAAGCCTGGCCTTTCTAACACCCCACACATCTGTAACAGGCCACATCTACAGCACACAGAGCCAACAACTGTAAACAACGGTGTCGGAGCACAATGTGGGCTGTATGCATGTTTATCCCAGATAAATTAACACAGGCCTGTTCTTCGGTGCAATAGAGAAAATAAAGCAATTCTTTGTCACTCTGCAACAGCCTGTTTGAAAAACAGAAGTTTTAACCAAGGATGTTTGAAATTAGATATTAGTGGTGATGAGAGGATCTCCCACAGTTTTATATTTCACTGTCATCCTTGTTTTCTGGAAAGATGGAGGGTACCTAAATATGCCACTCAGGAGATATGCAAAGGGATGTAGACAGAAGTAGATTCAGGCAAAATTTTTGGTGATGGTGTCTTTATAGCCTCTAATAGAAATGTTTAATTCCCTGAAATGATATTTGTATTTTTGCTCAAAAAAGGAATGGTCTTTTACCAATACTTAAAACCTGCATCCATTATTAAGACAAATAGACTGAGGAAATCCCTTCCTAACAAAATAAAATATCTTTAAAATGCTATGTTCAGTCTCATAGCTAAGCTCCCGCCAAATGCATCAAAATCAATGGAATGTTTGCCTTACAGATCTCACCAGCCACTAGCATGAGTAGACACAATACTTGCAGTATAAATTATAAAATGTAAGTGCAAAAATAGTTCCGTTTAACAAAATGCAGTTGTGATGGATGTGTGGTGTGATGATAGCCTATGCAAGAGTTATCCTGGAAAAATATATGATGCCTTCTTCACCCATGTGCATGAAAGAAGATGTGAAACAGGATTAGGTATGAGGTAATGACTGACATGTGAGGAGTATCATATGGGAGCAAGCCAGAAAGGCTTTATTTGTGCAGCTTGGAAAGGGCAAGAGGAGCTGTGATCACTTTCAATTAGATCAATCAGGAAAAGAAACACCATGGAAAACTATTTTGGTTCAAAAAAAAACTGTCATGAAGAGAACTCAGCATAAGGTAGCCACAAATATAAAATGGAAATAAAATCATGATTTCTAGCCTTCACCAAAAAAAAAAAAAAAAAAGGATGGGCAAATAAGACATTTTAAAGCAAGTGTTTATCAATTGGAGCAAAGGGCATAGTGGGACAAAACTCAATGGCCGGTCTTTGTTAAGGAAAACTTGAAGCCTTTTTGTTCTTTTAAAAAATGGCAGGTGCAGCAGTTCTTGAAAAACATTCACAGTTGTTTCAAAACATGTATTGCTTATTGAAGAACCTTTTATGCTCAAGGGACCAATCTACTTAACGTTAATAGGTCTGCAATAGCAGAGCCTGTGGTTGTGTCACGGTTCACACTGAATAACAACCCTGCCACTCTTGGAAATACGTGGGAAAACTTCCACTGGCTGTACTTCTAGTAGCCCTCCTCTGGGAATTAGGCAATAGAGCATCCATCCCTGTCGATTTTGCAGCCTCAGCTGCACTTGACAAAGCGCTCTGAGCAGGCTAACACAGAAGGGTTGAGGCTGCTGTGGCCAGAGCCTGGCAAAGAAATCCAAAAACCTGTTCAGCTGGTTTTCCTGCTGCTAATTGTGAATTATCTGTGATCAGATGGTTATAATGAATTAATACAGCCTTCAGAATTCCTTCATAAATGCTTTATAGCAAAAAATTTCAAGTTTGAAGCATTTACTTTGACTTTGTTCATCCCAATGATTTGACTCCCATCTCTGTGTCCTGGTTAGGAAGACCATAGGACTACAAGTGATGCTGCAAGTTATAGCCTAAAGGCAGAAGAGACAAATGCTTCAAGCATCATGGTTCCCATTTCCAGGTTTTTGGGAGAGAGACTCCTATACCAAATTGGACTAAGCATTGCCAAAGCCTCCATGTGAAGCCCAGCTGTGCACAGAAAAGCAGTAGTAGTTATGCTAAAATCAACTGAAAATACCAGCTGCACAAGCAAGCATATGCTGTCGCTGTGTTTTGATACTGCTGTTTTTTATGCTACTGTAAAAATTTATGGTAGCATTTAATTTCATTAAATTAATGAAAATCTAATTTCATTAAATTAATATGTATTACTGTTGTTTCTAGCAAATATTTCAAAATTGAACTTCATTCACTTTACTTTTAGTATGATTTTATTATTCTTATGTCAAGGTTTTTTTAGATCTAAGTACCTTTCCATAACAAAGGGGAAAAAAGCTTTATCTTTCTATCTTCTAGTCATCTCCTAGAAATTAAATTAGTGTATTCTGAATAGACACTTTGGAAGTAAGTATTCAAAACAAACTTGTCAAATGATTATTTTCAGGTGCTAGGGACCAGGCTACTAATTACTTTTCTTTTGCTCTCAAAGCTTTATCTGAAAATTGAGCAATGCATTTAAAGACAGGTTTTTCCCCACACCCCACAACTAAAGGAATATCCAGCATAACTTGTAAAAGATGATTAGCATGCAGGGAGTCACCTTTCCCTGTGTTAGCACAGTGCTCAGAACAATTAGGCACCTGAGCGCTACTGTAGCAGACATGAGTAGCAATGGTGTGATAAGTAGCCCATTAAAATGACAGTTGATGCCATATGAATAATTTCCTTCTCATTTGTCACCAGTCGCTGCAGGAACTTCTTTGTAAAGGCAGCTCCTCCAGAGATCTTCCCTGGATGCAAGGCCCAGAGAGCAGGTTTGGGCTGCAGCGAGCACCTGGCAGCAGCACTGCTGTGCAGCCAGCCCGTGAGTCGTTTTCTGTCTCCGGTGTCTTGGTGGCACTTCTGAATGCGACCTTGGGTCAGCCTGCCTCTGCTGCAGCTTATGTGTTTGTGTGTGTATAACAAACACTGCCGGGAGTGGAAGAAAACGATGTGTGATTTCCTGCTGGCCTCTGGGAACAGTCTGCTGACGTGTGCTATATAAAGCAGGAAAAAAGGTGGGGGTAGCTTGGTGTAGTTTACAACCACCAGGCCGAGGCAGAGTGGAAGGCCTCTTTCTGTGCAGCTCTGCGCACCTCACCGCCACCCCGTGCTGAGCACAGAGCCCCGGGGCCGCCGTGTCTCCTGAGACCGTGCCGAGCTCTCGGAGCCTGCCGGGCTCCGGGCAGCGCTGGGAGCAGCCCCGAGGTGAGCGCCGTGCCCGCCCCGCTCTGCCGAGCGCACGGGAAGCTGCTCCAGCCCAGCGGCTCCTTCTCTTGCCGGAGGCACGCTCTTAAAAGCCGGGCTGCTGAAAGTGTAATTATAACTCTGCAGCACAGTAAGAACTCCTGCTCATTTCCCTTTGTGAGCTGGGTGTAGTGCTTCTTACCAACCCAGTTAGTCTGGCACACGTAGGGATTGGAGCGGGAACCATGGTGGGATTGAGAGATAATCCCTCTGTCTGTGCATGGTCCTGGTGGAGTCTCAGCACAGCTTTTGGGGAAACCTGTGGATTTACCCCAAATGTTTTGTGCATTATATTCCTGATTTGTATACAACTCGGAGATAAGAGACAAGCTGTAAGGAGAGCCTGACTCTCCCCAGTTGTTAGGATAGCTCTGGAAGAAGTGGGAGACCTTGCTCCGGTGGCTGTTTGACATCTTAATTTAGCAGAACATCTCAACATCCAGGGTTTGGCAGGACCCTGGCTGCAGCTGCTCAGCCCCACCCGCTCTCTTGCTGAAGAATTGCCCGCTGCAACGAGGCATGGCCTGTACTCAGCCCAGCACACCAGGCAGTCCCAGACAATCCCATGCTCCTCAGCCCGTGCTCGGCAGGTGCAAGACACTGAGGCTGTGCAGCCTGGGAAGCCTCTGGATTGCAATTTATAGGCATAGATATATTTTAGTTCAGGGAACCGGTGCTTATCTATTGATTACAGCTCACAAACACATATTTTCTCAGCCATAATGAAGCTATGGATGCATGCTGCTTGATTTAAACCTTGAAAAAAGCAATTGGCTCTGAAGCTGAAACCCATATTTTGCAGAAATAAAGCACCTTTCCTGTCGGAGTTCTTCAAAAGTTCTAATTGTATAATTTGCCCAGATAAAAACAATATTCACTTTGTATGGTTTTTTTTTTTTCCAGAAAGGAGGGGTAATTATGTGAACATCCAATGCAATTAGTAGATAGAAATAAGTCTTTTGGCAATACAGAAAAGCAAATAATGTCCTTCCTTGATGTAATGAATCAGTTAAGAAATTGTAAAGCAATAAATGTATCAGACTTTGGATCTAACAGGGTGTACTGGGAAAAATGAGGCTGTTACAGTCACAGTTCTAGAATTGTTACATTTTTCTGATTTTGCAACAGAAAAAGAGAACTCAACTAAAAATAGAATAAACAGAATATCAACATTGCATACCTGATAATTAAGAAATCAATAACAATACTCAATGGTCATCTGCTCAGCTGCTTCTGATGTTTCTAGGACCTGAGACTTCAAACTTCTATGTAAACCTGGGTTTTTATTCATATCAGCATTATCGTTGTTGTCAGGGAGACAGTCACTCATGTATCGCTGCCACACAGCATTTTAATCATCCCTTCTGCAGACAGAATTTCTGTGTTTAAAATAGCAGACAAAGGTTCCTTTTTTCACTTACTTTCCATCTAGATATTGCAGTTAGACAAGAGTCCTGTGTCAGATCATGTGCGAAGAAGGGAAAAGTCATTTCAGAGAGAAAAGAGGCACCTATTATTAGTGTTCCCGAGACACTGTTGTAAGACAAAAAAATTGATTTTTTTTCGTTCTTAATACATTCTGTGCCAAGGCCTGTTATTTTTGCTGTTAGCTTTTCACATTTGCTTGACTGTTTTGTTATATATTTTTTATTACAGCTATAACCACCTATTACCGAAAAATAGATTAAAAAAAAAAGCAGACAGGTAGGAAGACTTTTGCGTCTCCTGTTGAATTCAATAGAAATTGCCAAAGACTAGAATGTCACAGAATTGTGGGAACCCTGACTGCTGCTCATATGTTTTTAGTATTACTGAATAATTTATATTTTGAGGGAAAATGTGCAGTCTTTGTCACCTTTTATTTTTGTCTTCTCTATAAATTTAAATTTCTCAATGAGACAGTGTGGAACTGCCAGAAACATAATCTGAATAGTACCATAATTTCAACCCTCGCAATTTAAAATTTGTGCCTGTCAGTGCAGAATAATTGCTTCCCCAAAAACTCTCACAATTCACCTGCAGGTTCAGCCTTTCAACCCCACCGCTGACTCCTAAAGACATGAGAGATGTGATGAGATTTGCATAATTCAGGGCTAAAATAAAAACACAGAATATATTCTGAAGTGGATGGATTCTCCTGTCCCTGTGCACTGTGTCAGTGCTGAGGTACCACGGGGCACCTCAAACTGCAGCTGCCCTCTCAGCCAGGGTCGTGTGCGTGACAGAGCCGGGCTGGGCAGGGCGGGGCTCGCACCCTGCATGGGCACCACAAGGGGGTCCTGGTGACAACTGTGCTACCAAAAGGTGGGGGAGAGGTGTGCTCTCTGTAGTCATTGCCACACCTGATCGCCTGCTGACCCCCAGCAGAGATGTGAATCCTTTTTCTAAGTGTGAATAAATAACTGATGGGCTCCTGGTGAGTGGAGCTGGGAAACTCAGAGTTTGCGTTGCCTTCTGCAGCTCGTTCTCCTAGTGGCCACTGGCAAGTCAGCCAGATCCTGTCTCCTACCTGTCTGTAAAAACCATTTATTACTTGTCTTGTGGGCACCTTACAAGGGTTGTTTAGCTGATACTTGTCAAATGCTTTGAATGCAAAATGTGTTGGACAAGAGCCCGTTTCTTTCTCAACTCTGCTTTCTGAGCTGACTATAAGCAGGTATTGGGAGTGTTTTTTCAGAGCTATGCAGTTAAAACAAATAGCTGTTTGTGTGCATTTACAGTTTGGGTTTTTTGTTCCCTTTCCTGCCCCAAGTTATTTGAGTAAGTCCTCCAGGAGGACGACAAAGCGGGGAGAATTGAGAGTCTCACAGGAGAAGCTTGTCAAAATGTTAAGGAAACTGGGCTAAACCTTGGTATCAGTGTCAATATTTCTTTTTAACACTGGTTTGGAAAGAAGGAATTGCAAGGATAAATTATTTAATTTTTCTTTCAGGGGTAAATCTGTAAAAAAAATTGTTTACTGCCTCAAAACTATAAATTGCATCATCTTAAACTCATATACAGTGTTGCTCAGTAGACCATACCAAGGAGAGAGGCTTGGCTGGTGTACTAAATTGATCTTGGGGGCACAGTGGATCTTGTGCACTGAAATATGCCATATGTGCCAGTTCCCCATAGAATATAATCTTTTTTCCTTATGCCCACTGTGTTTATCAGACTGTAAGATTTTTTTGATGTACACTCCCTTTTTGCCTGTTTAGGGTTTAAGGCTGTAATTCTACTGCCCAGTAACCAGTGATCATCTCTGCTCACCTACCTTCAATCTGACAAACTGATGCCAAAATTAATAGCAGGGTCCCTGTTACAATCTGCATGAGTATATTGTGGCATTCTTAGCAGATGAAACCTTTTTTCCCTAGACAGTAAACTTCCTTGATTACAAGGGTCAGAAAAAACCCAAACAGCTGTGCGTAAACAAAGCTGTCTCCATGTTTAGTTTGGATTTGATTCCTTGAGAAAACATATGTAAGGAGGGTTATGGGCTGAGACTATACAAATAAAATGAACTTTTATCATTCTGTTAGTGAACTGTTCTAATGAAAGACAAGGAAAGATCTGACGAGGAACAAAAGCTTGAAGTTCCATTTCAGGTGAAGCAAAATGCTTCAAATTACCTGACCAGGCAAGCATCAAAACCAAAAGAAAAATTTTCACTCTTTTCTACTCCTTATTTTTCTATTTTGCCTTCTTCTTAGAAGTAAAATATTCATGCTGTGGCACTCTGGCATACCTTTTGCACAGTATCCATTTTGATTATCTCCTCCAGGCAGACTTGTGCCCAGGTTCCAGGAGTAATTTATTGCTCAAGGAACAAGATAAACCCACGTTACTTGCAAAATGCACAGCTTTACTCATCCAATGTGTAATTTATCTCATACTAAGGCAAAACTTTCATGATTCTGAAACTAATAATATAGTCATCAAAATGTCTTCCAAAGTACATGAAGTGGCAAATGTCTCTGTAGATTTAATATAAACTGAGACTACTTTCACTAAAAAGTCACCAGAATTTTCCAAGCCAGTGGGGATTCACATACTGTGTAAAAGTGTGGAACGTCAATAAAATGAACTTGGCAGGACCATTACTTTCCATTCCAGTATAAAATCTGTTTTTGCTGATTAAGGACGTCAATAAGGAATTCTGAAGTCTCCAAAGAATTGTGGTTTTTGTCTTGGCTGTTTGTCTGAGTTGGTAACATTGGCAGACTAGGAAAGCAAGGCTGCCTGTACCTCATCATGTAACTGTATTCTAAAGTGCAGCCTAAGCACAGAATTTCTAAGTCATGTTGTATTTTATCAGGCTGGATTCTCCTCCCAATTACACTGGCATAAACAGTTGTAGCTTAATTGAATTAAGTTGAATTGAATAATTGCTGTGAGAAGAAAGCAGATCTCATTGAAGTCACGGTCCAAATTAATGTTTTAAAACCTAAACCAGTACACTCAGAAGTTATGCAAAGTGCTGAATGTTGTGAGTTCATGTAGAAGTTCAAAAGACTTGCATTGCATTGGTGACAAATCCTCATTTGGAGCACATTAGTAACCTGCTAATTCAACTGTGCATTTTTGTGTGATGTTCTATAAGCAATAGAGATGTATGAACTTTATAAATCAGATTAATTTGCTCATCTAGCAACAGAATCTACTCTCCTTAATTCTTCTGAGAAGCACATTAGACAACACACTGCTGCAAGGGATTTCAGGAGCACTTAAGGCATAAATTGTGCAGCTGGGACCTGATCCTTTGGGGTAGCCAGCTTTGGATATGGACTTGTCCCCTGTTTTCAGAGAGAGTTCTTGAAATAAAACACAACTTGGTGAAGGCCACCACAGCATAGTGACAGACACACAGCAAACATGGTGCACAAAAATGCATCATCAGTCAAAAGGAAAAGAAGTAGCAGGCAAATCTGTAAGCTGCAGCTGTATATTTTGTGCAAAGTGCTTTAAAAACATTAGTTCAGACTCACAGCCTCCTTGAGGAGTGAGGAAATATAATCACGTCAGAGATAATTGCTCCTTATTTAGGATCATACACTTAGTGGCAAAGTGAGGACTAGGAGTTGGAAACTCCAAGAACACAAAATGCTTGAGGATATTCCTGGTAAAACAGCAGTGATCTGATTAAAAAAAAAAAATTAAAAATCAAATATCATAGAGATTTGTGAATGACTTTTTAACATTCCCTTGAGATGCCTCAAAGTGAGTTTGAAAGATAAATATGGTACAAGCAAACTTTGCCCTCAGCAGATCCATTGTTCGCTCCCTTGAAGGCTCATCTGAGGCACTGAGAAGAGCTGGCAGGTTGCTGAAGGTATCCTGGGGGCTATCCCAGCACACACGCAGCTCTGGATGCTCCCCTAAAAAAGGAGCATCCCTATCAACAGGCACTGTGTTCCCTTCTCAGCTGTTCCAGCAGCAGCAGTAACCAGGGCTGCTCTCACACGGCTGCTGCTAATCCTTGCTGGGGCTATACATACCGTGCATGCAATCAGCTGCCATTCAAGCTCACTCATAGGACATCCCCCGTGGAAATAAACAGATAAATTATTTACTGTGCAGGCAAGATGATACTGACTGCCATAGCAGCTAAATATTGTAGTTACACTAAGTTCCTGTGAATAGGACATAACTTATTCATAGTCAGAAAGTGCAAGAACTCTTTCACAAGCTAGATTTTTGTCAGTCATGATGATTTTCCATGTGTTCTGTACTATAGGAAGTCCTCTTTGAAAAGGGGACAGTAAATTATTTACTGTGCAGGGAGGATGATCCTAAATGGTACAGCAGAGAAACCATGTAGCTGCCGTGAATTCACATGAGCATGATGTGCTCTTCACGAACCATTAATTTAGTCTGGCTTCCATGCCAAACTGGTGATCACCGACAGCCCATGTATGCTTTTCAGCAGGGAGACAGAGCTGTCTTCTGGAGAGCAGGCACAGGTTAGCCCTTCAAAATCTGCAGCACCCTCACATCAGTCCAAAAAACAAGTTACTCTTGCATATGTAAATTCACTGGAGGTATCTAAATCATTATGGTGCCTCTTGGTAGCGCTCTGCTTTTTTAATTTGTTGTCATCTGGGGCCAGACCCTGCCTCTGGTGGCCAAAGGCTTACTCATCGTTCTGCAAGGTGATATATGTGCTGCTGAGTGCTGGCTGCAGGACATGGCGCTCTCAGGGGTTGTTTTGAGGTGGAATTGCACCCTGAAGCTCATATTCAGCACACTGGGTACACGGTATAGGCTGCCATGGACACTGATGTAAGGCGACATATCGTTAACCAGAATTACTGTTTAAAAGGGGAGAGAGAAGAGAAGAGTACCAGCAAAGACAGCAGATGGTATCTTGAATACTGAAATGAGTGGACTCAAGTGTTCATCCACTGTAATGCCAGAATATTCGTTTTGAACACCAGACTTTCAAGCTGCAAAGGCTTGTTGTCGTCAAAACCATTTTCCCTTTGTTTTATACAGAAGTGTTTTGAGGTGTCTGTGATAATTATTGTGGTTCCTGCACCATGCTCTAGGGCACCTGCAACCTGGCTCAAGGAGAGAACTCTCCTTGCTGCAGCCCTTAAGCCTGTGCTTTTGTCCCTCAGTACGGGAAGAATATGAAATCACTGGTCACAACCTTTTTAAGGAATGAAACAAGGGAAGTTCACTTTCCACTTTCTCATGCCTGTCTTTATATCTCTTCAGATGCTTTCTCTGCCTTAAGGACTTTTGTATCTCCTGCCTCTAATTTGTAGTGTGGTGGTACTAACTTACTTGGGAGGCCGGGAGCTCCCATCTCTCATGCACAGGTGCAAGAGGTGGCATGGTGAAGCTGAGCAACACAGCTTGTGATTAT
The DNA here is from genome assembly GCA_013398115.1 of Falcunculus frontatus. Lineage (NCBI taxonomy): Eukaryota > Metazoa > Chordata > Aves > Passeriformes > Falcunculus > Falcunculus frontatus. The sequence continues at coordinate 812,765 of VZRV01007869.1, read as the reverse complement.
CTCTGGTGACTGGACAAACCTCCCTTCCTCCTGTAGCACTGCTGAGAAAAAGGACTTGTCATCCTCTTTATAATTTAATGTAGATAAAGCAGCATGAGAATCAGTATAAATGCAAATGGGAGAATGTTTACCTGCAGAGAGTTAAAATCTTCTTGTCCCCTTCATTCATGTAATCCTAAATATAAATGTGTTTATTGAAGATAAATTAGCTATCACAGTTAATTTATTCTGCATGCTTCTTGTTAGCTATGTTAATTCCCTTAACTTGTCCCACCACATTTCTTCTCTTTGCATCAATTCTGTTTTGATTCTCTCAGCACTGGTTAGAATAGGTTTAAAAACATGACTGTTGTGTTAAAATATTCACCAGAAACAGCGCTGTGCTTACTCTTACCTGTGTAGCATTGCTGTCTTAGAGCATGGACATCTTGTGGTTTGTTTTTACTTTATGGACCCTCTTGAAAACAGTGTTTTTTGGTTTTGCCTTATAATTTCTGGAAGTACCTGTATTTGCTTGCTTGTCACCTAATTTTATACAATAAAAACCTATACTGAGGCCCTGAGCCCAGTCTCAAGGGACTGTGCGTGCCTTTCTAGGATGTAGCAGGAAGAGAGATGCCTTGCTGAGTATTTGTAAGAAAAGGTGCCATTTTAAGTAGATTAGAAGAGCATGTAAAACAATGTTGAAGTCATTTAGTAAGTGCTAAGACACCACTGCACTCCATGCAGAATACTTAGGGAGACAGTATTCCTCTCCCACTTTGGAAGTTGTAAGCTGATTTTGCAAGTGTGCTTGTTGTTGGTTTTGACTGAATGCCTCGTACAAGCAGATTTTCTCAGGAGATTTCTGGGGATCTGTGTGCTGCTCACTCACCCTTAGGTGCTCCTGTGCGTCCGCTGTGGGATGCCCCCCCAGGCTGTGTCCATGCATGGTTTACAGCACAACTCTGCACCTGGGAGCTCTGGTTACCTTCCTATGGGACTGAAAACTCCATTTTGGATGTGAGGCTGCTTCACTTTTCTCAGGGAGCTCGCTAAAGCCTTGCAGTATGGAGTTGCTGGCTATGTGCTACACTGTCAAAATCTAATTGCTGTCCCCAGCGAGAGCTAAACTGTGGCTCTCCCTGCAGATGACAAGGCTGCTGGCAAGGAGGTCACCCTGGCAACGCCACTCCTGGCTACCTGCTGAGGATGGCTGATGAGAGCTCACCAGGCAGCTCTTGCACTGCAGCAATGGGGTTTTACTCACTCAGGCTATATCCAGCAGCTCAGTGAGAAACCCAGAGAGGCAAGGAAATCCTGCTTTCCTTAAGAGTCTCAGACCCTCGGGGTCTAGGAAGGGAAAGGAGAGCTAGTGATAACCATTGCTTTTCCAGAGAGTGTTGTTTCTGACCTGTCACTCCATTGGTAAAAGCTGTGACACATTCAAAATGCCATGAAAAGTATTTTAGTTCTCAGCTATTACAGACTTTCTACAGATTTTGCTGGAAACCAAAATCATCCTCCAGTGGGAAGAGGGCATTAAAGCATAGCAGGGGTCTGAGTCTCAGCTGGGCCACAGCTCTGAGAGGCAACCCAGCACCTCACAGCAGTTTGGTGAGTGACCAATGCTAAATGCTCAGCCAGTGCCACCAAAGCCACAAGTGCGAGACTCTCTGTTGAATACCTGGACAGCCTGACCTTTATAAACTGTAGTTTAATATTTTATAACTGTATTTCAGAAGCTTTGTTTTGCTTTTCTGCCCTTTTTTATTAGGCACATAGGTGTTTATTTCAAATTTTTGAAAGTAGGGCTTGAGGTTTCTGATGCCCTTTCCACGGGAAAAGAGGATTATTTCATAGCCATGACCCATACAACAGACTGTTATCTATTCAGGTAAACATTATCCTTTTGGTCAGTTTGAGCCTCCTGTAGTGCAAAGGTGTTACCCATGATCACTCCATGTAGGACATTGGACAGCCTTTCAGCAGAGCAGAGCTTTTCAGCTCTTTCTCTAGAAACAGTTAAACCAATGCAGACTCTGAGCATCTGAATGAGGCATCTGCATAGCTGCAATTTCAAAAGCATCTTCAGCTTCAGAGCAGAGATCACAGATGGCCCAGTGAGACACTTCAAGGCAAATCCGCACCGTGGAGCAAAGCCCTGCTCCTCCTTCAGATAGGGAATCTGCCCCTTTTTCAAGTCTGTTCTTACAATAAGCTAGAAAAAGCCAGTTGGGGTGTCAATTCATATTTGCAAAATATTTCCATGAGAAGGAAAACAACCCAGGAAAACAAGCAAAACCAATCAGCCCTGTGCCTGTCAGGTGTGTGTGCTGCCTGAGTGAGCAGGTCAGGTGAGGGAAAGACAGGTCAGAAGGTAGGTTTTTATAGGTATGATGTCAGCCGTGCTTAGCTGGCAGATACAGGTGCACATCTCTTGCCATTTGCCTGTTCTGAACGTGGCTCTCTGAGATCTAAAATCTCTTGCTGTGTTTAATTTACAAAACCCTCTGCTAATATTATCCCCAAATGCTTCTAATGGAATTACTTAAGCTTTGGTTTCACAGGTTGTTATCTGTCTGTAGAAATGCAGCTTGAGAGATAATTTTCCAACACTTGAGGCAAAACCTACTGGCTTGATTCTAACATGTACTTCTAAGCAAAGTAAGTGGTACTAACAGCTCTAATCTATATAGTCCTTATAAATTAAACACCCTCAAACATAAACTTTGATCCAGAGGTTATGAATGACAAGTGCCATATTTTAATGAATTTACAAGGTAGAACTAAGGACTGTTTGGGTAAACTGGAAGTTACTGCATTCATAAAAAGCATGAGCAGATGAATGGATTTTTTTTTTAATGAGATCAAACCCAATATATGCTAGAGGCTTTCTAACTTCACTGAGGAAATACATTTTGATCCAGTAGTGACTTGCGCATCTCTTCTTAAAAGGCTAGGCTTTAACTCTGGTTTTAATCAAATCTGCAGCAGCAAAATATTTTCCACGTGGATGTTTAGAAAGGTTGTATTCCAATAGTTAAACACTATACAGGACATAGTATTGATGATACCTTTATAATTATTTCTCAGAAAGTTAACAATAGCATAGCTTTCAGCAGCTGAATATTTATCTAGACACGGTTATGCACAGACCTCAGCAGAATAACTCTTTTCTGTCATTATAAAAAAGAAATCTGTTGTGTGCTTGGATTCATGGGCAGAGTGGGAAAGTTCCAAAACAGGCACAAAGCATTGCAAAAATTTAAATTGAGAGAATCACTTTGCAGGCTCCAGTTTTCACAAACAACACAATCTACTGAGTTAGAGCAATTAGTAGCTGTGTGAGGATGTCCTCATCTTTAATGAATCTCTGATAGCTGCTGCTTCTCCACAAGACCTCATTAAAGCCTTGCAGGCTTGGAGCTAGGAAGAGATTGGCTTTTTGGGTTGGAGTCTCTGTGAGTCCTTGCCAGATGACTGGCTGCTCACACCCCAGTAAAACAAGGTGTCATTCACAGACAGAATTGACGAAACGGAGCAGGGGTGTACCACCAACACACTGCACAGATTTGCCAAAAGGGAACATAAGAGGACAGAAGAACAGTGATGTTTGGGGTCAAGGCATTTACCAAAAAATTGTCAAGAGATGTGCAAAAAATTCTTTCTTTCCCTTGTGGGTGCAGAACAAATTTATTTGTGTTACTAACACAGCTTTTTTTTTTTTTTACTCTGGTGTAATAGGAGGCCTTTTCAGAAAGTCCTTTCCTGCTGTCCATCAGGAACTAGCCTGAGAGCAGGAGTTTGTTCCTATTCCTTGCAATCAGTGCTGACTTGTCATGCTTGCAGCTTGTAAAAGGAAATCAGCCTTTTCTGGTCATGGTAATTCTTCAGACAGCATGAGAGCTTGAGGAGGTGGGGATTCAAGACATCCTGCCCAAAGTTTGTCATGTCAGTTGAAAGTGTCCAGTTCAATTTGAAAAATCATAGCTGAAAATTTTCTGCAAACAGACAAAAATAACAACAGCCTTGAAAATCACCCATGTAGCTTGTTGTTTTAGAGAGTGACTGTGGGCTGTAGAGAAGAATGATATTTCAACTAATTACTGACTTCAAAAAGAAAATATGCTTTGAGTAGTGCCAATTACAGCAGAGAAATTTCATCTTGATTTTTGATCAGAGCATATATTAAAAGAAAAAAACCAAACCCCATGTTTATTTCACTTTATGTCTTCTTGCTGGCTAATACATATACAAGGTTTGGGAAAGCTGGGGCATTAAAAATTAGATCAGATATCTGTCTGCTCCAGCACATATTTTGCTGAACCCTGTTTCTTAGGACTTCCAATTTGTTACTTTGGCATTAGTGCTTCACCTTTTTATCGAATTGAATTGTGGTTTCCCAGCTAAAATGCAGACAGAACAGCAGGGTGAAAAATACATGAGAACCTCTTTGCTGTGGCTTTCTGTGGCATACACGAGTAGAAAATTTGATTTACTTGTCCAGGCATGCAGTCATTTGTCAATGTCCTTCCTTCATGATTCCTGGTGCAGGGCAAAGTGCTGATACAGTGATACAGGGTTTTCTGATCCAAGGTCTAGGATACTTCCTCTGGTATTCCCAGGGCTTCTTTATTTGCCAATGTACTTTGCTTACACACATTTTAAGTAATATCATTTTAGTTTTTGCTTGCTTCCTTTGGCAGTTTTTGCTTCAAACCTTCTCCTGCAGGCAGCATCATTAATCTTGCATCAGGTGCTTATACGTTTCTTGTCATGGCTCTCAATGAGTTCAGCAAGTCTGCAGTCACAGTCACTGGGCTTGTGTTCCCTCACTGCTTTTTCTGCTTCAGTGCAGATGCAGGTTCCTGTTCATTGTTAGCTACAATAAAATTGTCTCCTATAATGTTTTTATTATGGGTGTTCAACTCTTTCTTTGCCTATTTGTTGAATTTTATGCTGTCGGTTTAACCACTGACTTTAACCCCATGACACATCTTGATGACATGTCCTTGTCTGAAGCCCTGATTACATCAGGTGTTCTGAAACAGTTTCCTGGTTGATGCAGTCTCCAGAAAAACAAGCAGTGCACACCATGGTTTGTGTACGCCCTACTTGCCTGTCTCAGCTGAAAAGCAGGTAATTCTCAGCGCGTATTTTTTGTGCTTAACCTCTAAGCTGCTTTCAAACACAAATCTGCCCCAGGGCTCACCAGGCGGCAGGGTCTCAAAGCACATGCTGATTTCCACTCTTGAGGCTGAACAAACCCAGCTCTCTCAGCCTGCCTTCATAGGAGAGGTGCTCCAGTCCTCTGGTCATCTCCTTGGCCTCCTCTGGACCCACTCTAACAGGTCCATTTCTTTCCTGTTCTGGGTTCCCAGAGCTGGATACAGTGCTCCAGTGGGGGTCTCACTGGGGCAGAATTGAGGGGGAGAATCCCCTCTCTAGACCTGCTGGCCCCTCTTCTGATGCAGCCCAGGGCAGCGTTGGCCCCCTGGGCTATGAGTGCACACTGCTGTGTCTTGCATTCCCTTCTCTCTTCAGCTCATGTTTATAACACACTCATGTCTCTCCACACACTGAGTGTCACTCGGTGCTGAGAATGAAGGAAGGTAATTACAGGCAAAAATTACATTCCTGCTAGATCATGTTGTCTCTCTGCTCTTACCTTTACACACTGATCTGAGCCTCTTTCTCCTCTTCATGTTAGCTCTTCCCTGGGATCATTGTTTCCTTTGTTGAGCTTCCAGAATAACCTGCTTGAATACTCAGTTTTCTTGTGTTGTACTCAAAGCTGTAACAACACATTTATATAATCTGTCAACTGAAACAGGGAATAAAAATAGAAATAGTCACGCAATGTACTAGTCATTCATAAAGCGAACTATGCAGCTTTGCACCAAGGCATAGTAAAAGGGAAGTTCCCTGGAGGGTTCTGGCTTAGCAGTTTTCCAGCTGCACTTCACTTTTGCAAAAAGCACTAAGCACAGGTGAGGGCATGGCTGCAGAAGCCCAGCAGGCTGCTATGCTGCCAGGGAGGGATACAGCAGCTGTCCTCCCAGCTTCAGCTAGTGTAGGGAATTTTCTCTTTACCCCAAATGCATAAATAACCAGGAGACCCAATTCTAGCTGCTACAATTGACACACATGTGGATTTCCTCCAGAAAAACAGTTAAATTCAGCTGTAATCTAACATGACTTTCAAACTACCATAAGCAGCTTATCTTTTTCTTCTATGACAGTGTTTCTAAGTCATACGGATTTTGCAGATAGGATTTTAAGCCATGAAGAATGGAGCTATCTGCACTGAGGTAGCTGGAACCATTTAATTTGCCAAGTTTATCAAAAGCCTTTGGTCTGCACAAAATTCAGACAATATTTAGGGAAAATCAGGAACCTGAAGGGGGATGAATCTGGATTAGTTTTCTGATGATGCATGTGTCTGTTAATTGGGTATTATAGAGACCTTTGCTTGTATTAATTACATTGGCGAATGAGAGCAGATTAATTCTGATACAAATGCATTACTGCTGCAAAGCCAATCAGAAGATATTGGTGGAGAACCTTTTGTGGATCATAAATAAAATGACAAAACGTGATACATAATTTCCTAATTTCCTCTCCAAAATGTGGTGAAAAAGTCAAGGTTTACAGGAGAAGGCCAGTTTGACCCTTAAGCTCATATGTCATAATTCTTAGGCACCCAGTGTGGAGCATTATTAAAGTTCCTAATTCTAAAGGTACATTTCTATTTCAAAATTTCTTCCTCTTTAAGCACAGTAGCTGCAATTGGAGTCTAATTTCTAAGGAGTAAATGGAGTTACTTGCTGGGCCAGAAATCAGTGTTTACACAGAAGCTGATGATCATGTTCTGATTATGTCAGTAACAGATGTGATCCAACGGAGAGAGAACCAATCCCAAGCACTGTTGTCTATGGTGACTGACCCCCAAGGTCTGCTTTATCCAGGGCTGAACAAAAATAATGTCAGATATGACATATGTGCCCACAAAATGTCAAAGAAATCTTGAAAATCTCTAAGATTTTTCTAGGTGGCCGAAAAGCCAGTATTCCTTGGCTATATGAAAATGTTGTTTTGGATAAAAGGGTATCTACTTTAGGAGAAAACAAAGTAAGGAATTAGAAGCATAGAAAGTAAGAAGTGGTGGAAAACCAAACAGCATACATTAAAAGTTTTGAAATGCAAAAGAGGAGTGGAATAAATCACCATCATTCTATTAGAGCAGGGAATTTACTCGATGACATTTCCAAAAAATTGAGTGGTTCTCATTTTGTATAGAAAAGCAAGAAAAATCTTAGGAAAAAGTTTTCTCACACAGAGAAGTGAAGTCTAACAGTGTAATTCTTGTGGTCAGACAAAGCTGATTTCAACCTCTGAGTTAAGTTTGCTTTTTGACTGCGCTGTATATTTCAATCAGCATTGCAAAATCAAGTTTGTAAAGTGCACAGGCTCAATGGGAGGTGCAGCTTCTCCACAATCTGAGAGTAAGCATTAAAAATGGGATAACACAATGATTGGTAGAACACTAAATAACAGGAAGAGTAGAGTGTCAGAGATATCTGAGCCACCTCCTGAACTGTTTGACTGATTCAATGGAAGAATTCATCTTTAGGAACAAGGATTGCCAGCTACAGCTATGTGCTGTGTCTATTGCTGAATATGACAGGCAACTGAGACAATATTTCATATGCAGCTCCTAATATGTATTCAGCACTGGGAAAAAAATCCCTAGATGGCTAAAGGAGGCATAATAAATAGGACAAAATAGGACAAAATGTGTGATACGGTTTTGTATACTCTTGATAAATTGGTATTGGGGAAGATGGTCTGATCATGGTTTTAAAAACAGGACAAATTTAAAAAAAAAAAAAAAAGGAAACAAATAAAAACCCAGCAGCTAGGAGGCAAGCAGAGTGGGGAAAGAATTCCCAGGCTGACTTGAGGGCTAGAGATAATGCCTTCCATGGAGAGGTTTTTAAGGTGCTCAATCTATGCAGTACATCAGGAAGAGGCTTAAGGAGCGACTTGATTACACTATATAAATACTTTAATGGGTTCTAATGGGCTCTTGAATCTAGTGGAGAAAGGCATGAGGAGGATCATCAGCTGGAAGCTGCAGCCAGAGGAGTGCAAGTAGTAAGACAGGAATGTTTAACGGTAACAGTCACAACTGGAAAAACATATCCAAGAAAGTGACATATTCTGCTGAAGTATCCAGTTCCTCACTGGCTGCCTTTCAGCACAGCATACATTAGTCTAACAAAGAGTCACTGGATTCAGTTCTGGAGCTTTTCATAATCAGGTCTGGCTATAATAGTTGATTTTTTTCCCATCTGGCCCTTTGTTTATATCTTTCTAGTATAGATACACTCATAGTGAGTAAAGAACACTAGAAACATCACTGGCTATAATAATGAACTCCGACACATTCATTATTGTATAATAGGTTGAACTGGCTGAAATATGGGTTTATATTCTGAAAAAAAAAATTATTAAGTTAGAAAAATCTGGACCTTCCTTTAAATATGCTTCTGATAAAGTCCTTCTTCCTCTCATAAACACTGTGGTAAAAAATGGGATGTCTTGTGTACTGAGGTTTTTTTCTTTTTTAAGTATTTTCAGAGCAAAGACACCAAATAGGATCTTGAGGGATGCACTGGAGAATCTCAGATAGCTCATGATGCACCTGTGGCACGTGACAAAAGATATTTGTGGTGTATTGATTCTCACATTTCAATTTTGGGATCTGTGCCTTCTGCAAAGCCCTGTGTTTCCAACCCCAAAGCCAGGTCACCTGAGTCATGTGTGTGTTTGCAAAGCAGCTCCTCCAAGTTAGCAACACTGTAGGCTTTCCAGTGTTTCTGTCCTGACCACAATAAACCATCCATTGCACTGAGACAATTTTATAGGTTCCAGAAGCAGTCACTGGCTACTGCAGAAACTTGCAAGGCAGGCAATAATTCATGTTAATTGTGATAAATTTCTGTGTCAATGTTTTAAGCTAAGTGGTCTCAAGCAATGTGCTGCATCCTCCATGAGCCCCAGACGGTGTGTGCAGATTGGGAGCTGCACCTTGCCACAGGCTGGCAGCCCCGGGCTGGGGCTGGCCCTGCCCCTCCCGTGCCTTTGCCCGTCTCTCAGAAACATCACAGCACAGCAGCGTGCAGCCTTCGCAGCGCAGTAAATGCTCACTTTTGTTATGTACACTGTGAAAAGAGAGCACCTTCCACTGTGAACACACTGAAAAATTATTCAGCCAAGCTAAGTTAAAAGGCTCCATCTTATTGTCCTGGGTTAGTTCACTACAAAATGCCAAAGCACACCTGGGAATATGGGAAGAGTCAGTCCACAGGCTGAAGTCCATCCAAAAATTAATTTTGTTTTTGTTAGAAAAACCTGCACTTCATTTTTATAAGCCAGACATATATTAATTTACCAGCCATTTATCTTATCCAATATCTGCTTCCAGAAGTGAACAGGAAAACGCTGTTCCTGGATAAATCAGTGTCAGAGATTTGTGTGCCTAAAGGCTGAAATGGATCTCTTCTGAATAGGCTTGGGCTATGCACCTCAAACCTTTTGGGGTTTCATTGCAAGGCTCTGGTGCTGGAGGTCAGCCTGCTTGCAAAGCCCAGTACTAAATTTGCTCAGACCGATTGGGGTATTTAAGTAAACAAGAATGAATGTCGAAATTTCGGGAGTTTGAACGTTAGGCAGAATCTTCCTGCTAATAAAATTAATAGTGAATAGCTAGCTTGTGCAGGAAAATACATGTTAAAGCAATTACAGGACAGTAAAGTAAATGTTTACAGAGGTTGCTGGAAAAATCTGGCAGTGATGTCTTGCTCTGCGGAACAGACATTCATGGCAAAACTGTAGCAAAGTGATCTATTTAATCTGATTTATATGTACTTCTTTTAAAAAAGGCAACCAAACCAATATGAGTGTTATTAGAATCAAAATAAATGCTAAAAGGACAAATATTTATATGGGCTTCAAGTTAGAATTTTAGTTGTGATGAGGCCAAAATGAACATGGTCCAAGAGCCAGAAATTCTAATTGTATTCAGAACAATAGTTTTAAACAAAATAATCTGATCAATTTACTGTATAAAAGCCCCCAGGCTCTATCAGTGCCAACATTTTATGCTTGAAGAGACAGCATGTTTTCAAAGTACGAGATAATAGGGAGTTTTTCAAAAACATCCTAGTAGTGAAAATGAGGACACAGAGCTGTCCCTTTGCAGGCAGTGGAAGGAACTCGGTATTTATGAGGAATCAACCACAGCTGAACTCTAGAAACCCAGAAGTTCTGACTGTGCTGTGAGTGCAGAAAATGGCTGCCTGGGTGCATTATGTACCTCTTGCACACAGTCAAGCCTTTAGATGAAAGGTTTTGAGGACAAGGTAGAATTCTGTCGTTTCTCCCATGCACAAGCTTTCTTTTTGTTGGAGCACAGCATGGAGGGAGATGGCCCACTATGCAGGCAAGGGATAGAGCTGCAGCTGAAGCACAAATACCCAAAACAAGAAAGCAGGAAACCGACTTTTGTCAGCAGGGTAGCTAAACATTGCTTTGAACCCAGTTGACCCTACAAAGCTTTTTGAACATCCCATAACCTATGGTGACAGGTGATTCCTCTCCTTTTAATCTTTCTTTGGTTTTTATTGTTGTAATGGGCAAAACACCTCTTGGTAGTGCTAAATTTTCATATTACGCTGGTTAGGGGCTGTCAGTTCCAGGACTTACCCCAGCACATAAGCCAAAGTTCCTGCCTTGGTGAGGGTGAAAAAGGAGATATTGGGCTCTTTCACCTTCAAGTGCTACCCTGACAGCCTTACAGCCATCCTCTGCCTCCCCAGCTGCAAAGTAACAACTCCGGCTGAGCTCCTGCAGCTTTAAACACATTTCTGATATGTGTTTGTTTAAGCTTCTCTTTAAACACTGCAGTGTTTCTTTCCTGGGTCATTTCTCAAGGACTTTGCTTTCCTTGCTGTTGGAAACACTTTAAATTTTTTTTATTTGTAAAGTGGTGAAGAGAAAGGTTGAAAGTGAGTGAAGTGACTAAAGGTGGGTTCTGACAAGATTTTCCTCTTAATGTGTTTGCACCTCGATATGAGAACACAGAGTATCACTCCAGGATTTGAGGGTCATTCCTCAACAATCTCTAGAAAGTTTGAAAGGCAGTTTTGGAGCAGAAATAAAACCTACTCTTGGCTCAGGCTTCCTGTCCTGTGTCTGAATAATTACAAACCAAAATTCACATGTTCCTGATGCACAGACACAAACCACAAATAGCACCATTTAGAAGTTTTGTTACTGTCTGGGAAAAAAAAAAAAGCCACAATGCCCTCAGTGGTTTTGGGCTTTTTTCCTAGTTCTGCTTCATAATAAAGGCCTTGTACATTAAAACTGACACACACTTGGAGATACCATTTGATCTGCAGTTTTATTCTTGTAGACTATGGCAACATTTTCAGGCTGAGCAGTGATTTCTTGCCAGAAAAGCAGCCAAAGTTAGGCTTAAGATTTCATGGCTTGTCTGTTCCTATTTTCCACCAGTTGCTTGAAACTGAAACAGAAATACTGACCACCCAACTTGAGTATTTCTAGGACTGCTGTGCCTTTAAAAAGATAATGCTATGAGCACTTTATGTAAACCACAGTTTAGTAACTGCTTTTTTTTTTTCAACCGCATGTATAAAACATTTTGACCTCACAATATTCTCTACCAGCATCTGGCTTTTCATACAAATTATCTCTTATTATGTTGGGTGGGAGGGGAAGAGGTCATTAACAGACATTTTAAGCATAGGGCTAAAAAGGCTGGGAGTGCCCTCCAGGTAACTTCAGCTCTAAATCATTGAGCTCAAGCTCAGCAGCTAGTGCAGCTTCTTTGGTAGGTAATGCCCAGCATGGTGCTCTGGGATCTACCATTCCACACAGTTCTTCCATAAACCATGTCCAGGGAGCAGTGACTCAGAAAGTCTTATGGTCAGCTGGGTTTTGGTGTACCTTCAAGCGGGCAGGTGGATTACAGATCACCAAGGACATCATTGCCTGCCCGTCAATGTGGATTTGGCTCTTCCCGAACCTTCCCTTCCTTTCCCGAACCTTCCCTTCCTTTCCCGAACCTTCCCTTCCCCTTCCCGAACCTTCCCTTCCCTTCCCAAACCTTCCCGTCCTTTCCCAAACCTTCCCGAACCTTCCCTTCCTGAACCTTCCCAAACCTTCCCCCTTTCTGAGATCTTCCAGGGGCTCCAGATCTGCCGGCCCAACCTCTGCCATGCACACAATTCTCCCCCAGCAGTGAGGTGTGTGCGGGTGAAAACGCTGAGGGTTTCTGTGTGAAATTTTGGATGGTGGTGATGCTGCTGGGGTGCTCTCAGTGCAGCCAGAGTGCCCACTGGGGGCAGAGTGGGCAGTGTGTGTGTGTGTGTGTGTGTGTGTGTGTGTGTGTGTGTGTGTGCCAGGAGGCTGTGCTGGGTGCCTGGGCTCTCCTGCCCCACCACTGGGGAGCCTTTCCAGGCGCAGAGGTCGACTCTTGTTGTGGTATGATCGAGAAGCTTGTATTCATTGGTAGCTGAATGGTCCTGTGAACACTGCAGAGCTTGTTAAATATCTTTCAAACCCTTTGTGATAAGAGATGCTGTATAAATGTGGCAGACTGGTGCTTCCGGTAGCAGTCTAATTCTTCTCTGTTACTGAGGTCTCTCACTCCAGTAGGAGCAGGGCAGGACAGTACTTCTGAGGAATACGTTTCTTTGTGATCCATTGTGCTTGTGAAATAACGCTGCTTTGACTGGCTCTGTTTGTGAAAAAGAATAGTATGTTTTACCTTCATTCATTTGCTCTGAAAATGCTTTTGCTTTACCTTAGCAATGCACAATAATTGAAATTTTCCAAGAACTGCTGCCTTTGTGTTAATTCTTGCCCTGGCTGTGGACTTGGACCTAGGTGGTTCCCTTCCAACTCCCACACAGTGATTGTCCTTACACAGCAGTTGGGATTCAGCTTTTCTTTCCCCTTTCTTAGCCATGTGTTTTGAATATCCTTTTGTCTCTATCCTGTCACAACACCACCACAGAGCTGAGGTCACATTTTACATCTGAATGCTTTCCTCAAACAACTGGGTCCTGTTTTCCCTCCCGATTCCATGAATTGGTAGAAAAAACTTTATCAAGCACTATAGATAATGATTCCCTTTTAAAAAGCAAAATGTTTTTTCTGGCTCTTGTTTGTGTTACTCCTGGTGACTGAAAGATCTGTAAAGTCTCTTCCTGTGGCAGTCTCGCTCTCGGTGGGATGCTTTAGCAGTTTGGATGCATGTGAACAGACATGTGCCATTTTCCAAGGCAAGCACCCATTTGTTAGTGAGAACTGCTTGCTCTCCTCTCCACGGGAGCCCTTCCCCACTGACCTTTTGAACCACCAGAGCAAATCAAATTATGTAGCTCTACAAAATGGAAACCAGTATTTGGGCTGTGTGAGGGAAGTGTTCCAGCTTCATTGCAGTTGCCCAGGGAAGCAAAGCCAACAGAGAAACACATTGTCCTGGATGAGTAAAGAATAAGGGCCTGCTAAACAAGTTTTGTCTCTCAAGTTTGTATTATCTTTCTTGTGTCATCTCTTAGGCAAGACTACATAGGCAAGATGATAAATTTTTGCAAGATTTTTCATGTTTGGCTGTGATTGATGTAATCCATGCAGTACCTGCTAATAGGGTTTCCAGGGCTGATGAGATAGTGGGAAACCAGTGCCAGAAATAACAGCTCTAAGTTCATAAAGACCATATATATTTTCAGTCTTGTGACAAAGGAATGTACCAGTTCTTGCAAATGGGGCATTTCTGCACCTCCCTGCTTCCCAGGCTCCCTGCACACAGCCATTTCCCAGGCAAGTGATGTGTGCTGCCCTGTGAGCCAAGTAGCTCCTCTAAATGCATCAGGCAAGATATGGGGGCATGGCCAGCAGCCACAGAGAGGGGAGGGGGATCTTGGAGCAAAGGGCCTGGCAGGCAGGGAGTCTGTGGGCTGCCAGAGTAGCTCCTCTCCTCCCCTGGCAGTCCAAGCAGCTGCTGCAGCTGAGCAGAGGAGTACAGGAGCAGGGGCTGGTACCCAGCCTATGCCAGCAATGCTATGGGGATTCATACAAGCACACATTAGTCCTGACAGATCAAGTTCAGTGAAAACTGGAGGTAGGGGGGGAAAAAAGTTTCCATTTAAAACTGCAAATAATAATTGAAGAAATTGATTGATCAGCTCTTGTTGAAACAAATTCTTAAAAATATTGCCATGAAACTAACTTCCCTTTGGTGTATGTTTCAGACCTACCACTTCCCTAAAATGAACAGAATGATGACCACACCTGCCCTCAGAAATACTGTATGATTGGAATTGTGGTCCAAAAAGATCCTAACCAGAGGCATTTCTATGGCCAAGCTGGATTGTGAATTGAAGTAAAGAATACTTCTTAGCTGATCTTTGGTGAATTTCTTTTCCTGTAGCACATTAGCTCAAATCTTGTTGCGTTTCAAGTCTGTCTTCTTCAGAACTATGTCCTCAAGCTTGAGAGGATGGCACTGATTTGAGCAGGCTCATCTAAAATGTCTTCATCTTTCACGCAAAGATGCTTACAAGCTTACACAACTGAAGTGAGTCATTCGTACAGGATCATGGCTTTATTCACACAGCAAAAGCAAAACCAGTGTTCTCTGTGCCCAACTCCAGCACTGCTAATATGCAGGAGACATAGGATGGATGTGCATTATGCCCTGGAAAAAATTAATTATTTGTGGCTGATGACACCTCCTTAGTAGAAAATCATGCTGTCATTCATAAGTATTAACTTATTTTCCATGTTCCTTTTCCTTGTTTCCAAGTGGAAAGAATATGAATGATATTTCTACACTTCAAGGAAAGGAACAGGAAAGGTCAAAGGTGATAAAAGCCCCTCTCACACGTTAGAGGCACTACAGCTTTGTCCTTAATACTGCGTTAATTAACCCTGTTAAGAATGGCATATAATTTATATAGGGTTTAACAAGTGAACACCAGTCTCTCTTTTAGACTGAGGACACGATTCAGCAAGTCCCTTTTTCATTTGCCTGACAGTAAGAATGCACTAATCTCACGGAAGTTACCTGTAATGCCTGGCTGAAGGGAGGCACTGGGGCTGGGTCAAACCTGTGAAATTAAGCAGAGTTGATTTTAAGTAAAACCAGCAGCTTTCACTGCAGCTGGGACCCGTATCTTTTGTATTCAGCTTTATTAATTCCAGCTGTGTAGCCAAGGTCAGCCGTGTAGGTGGAGCTGGTCACTGGAGAGGATCTCAAGCTGAGGGTGGAGTAGAGTGAGGTGCCTTTCCTACTGCTTGGACTATAGAGGGAGCCTAGGCAGTTGTCAGACTAAATCTTTAACATGTGTATGCCTGTACATGGCCAGTGAGGTGAATCCTACCTAATTTCTGACTCTAGTGATAAACTCATGTCAGATGTATAATCAGACCACATTTTTCAGGAAAAACAAGAAGAAAAAGGCATATTAAGCAAAGGATCTATGGCAGCACAGTATGTGGGATTTTTCTTTGTTTAAAAAAACCCAGCTCTTTGTTTGTTTCAACTAAGGTAAATTAGATTTTAATTTTAAATTATTTTTAAATATCTAGAAATAGGACATCGTGTTTACATCAAGCAAGCAGCCACGTTATAAACCCCACAGGGCAAGGACATTCAGTTTTAATGCCTTTTCAGGGATCTAACTTTGTGCTCAAGTAGACATCTTTACATATTACAAATTTGAAATTATAAAATAAATATGTCTTGTGCCAATATCATTGCTTAATCATCTTCCTGGTATTACTCTGGTTTTGTACTGAATGACATTTGGATCTACAGATCTGCTGCATTGACTGTAGACAAAAGAGAAAACACGTGTGCTAAAATTTGATACACAAATCAATAAATCGTATGTCCCTTTAAATATAATGAAAGTAAAGGCTCGCATTGATCTACATCAACTCTGATTAGAGTTGCGTGGTATTCTCTTTGGAAAAAAAAAAGTAGAATAGCTGCTGATGAGTGAATTGTAGGCATCAGATGTTACATAGCTGGCTCTCACTGCAGTCAGGCAGAGGAAGCAAAACAACCAGGGAGCCCCAGGACTTTACCAGCTTCTATGAAGTGACGTCTGTTTTAAAGGGGGGGCTTGCAGTGTATTTTCTACAGTTCAAGTGTTCCTTGCAATTTTCATCAGTAAGGAAAAGGAAAAAAGAAAACATAGAAGAGACATCCATCTCTGAGCTGAAGAAATACTGGCATACATTGTCCATTGATTTAAGGCTTTGATTTTAGGGAAACTTGCTAAGTGCACACTATCATGCTGACAGCATATTCTGAGCAGAAGTAAAACTCTTCCCAAGATACAGCTATCTCCACTTTCCTATGACACATAATTTTTAAAATTAGTATCTAAATGCTTTGCACACTTACATGCTCTAATTTGCTGAAAAATGCTGCTCTTTCTGCCCATGGATGTTACCCTCTGCACCCTTCTTCAGCCCTCCCTGGGCAGGACAGTCCCTGTGGGTAAGGCAGCCTCCTCCAGCTCAAAAGCTTGTCAGCTGCCAAGACAGCAAGGAAGGCAGAAAGTCAAAAATCCTCTTTGGCTTCCTTCACAGTTTGTTAATTCATACTTCATTTTTATTTGGTGACTTTGGCTTCAGGATGTTATATATCCAGATTGTCTGGGTTGGGAGCACCTTATCATCAAAACTCACTGTTGACATGATGTTGCTTTGCCCTTGACTGCAGGTTTGTTTGATTGTCATCCCACGTTTTGTACAATGTGTTTTCCAAAGTGATGTTGCAAAGAGGACTGTGGAACAGAGAGGAGCCGGTTGTCAGACTTGTGGGGCACGTCACACACCCCTCTCTGTGTGAGAAGGGTCCCTGGAGCTGGGGATGGAGGGCAAAGTGCCAGCCCTCTCTGTGGGCTCAGAGTGCCTGCTTACCTGGGAAATTCTTCAGCTTCTGTATCCCAAACAGTCTGCAAATGCCTACATGCATGTCCTCCTCAACTTGGCTGTCTTGTACTTACAACAAGGATAGGGAACACTGTTAAAGAATAAACAAAAGCCTGGTGAGAAAAACAGGGAAGACAGTGGTTGAGCAGCACTTTTTTCTTCCCTTCATTTGCTTTTTCTTGTAAAGTAACAACCCTTACCTATGGAAGTGAGTGCTGCTTGGACCTCATAAATGAGCTCAGGTCACAATGGACAGCACCACATGCAGGACAATTACATGGATTCCAGGGGCACCCCATCAAGTAATTTACCATCACTTGTTCTTGTGACTACTAGCATTCCTCAGAAATGGAAGACTGCCTCTTCCCCCACACCAAACTTCTCCACGTCACAGAAACACTGAACATTCTGAGTTGGAAGGGACCCACAAGGATCATCAAGTCCAACTCTAAAGTGAATGACCTATACAGGGATTGAACCCACAGCCTTGGCATTATTAGTGCCATGCTCTAACCCAAGACCTTTTCAAAGAACATGAAACAAGTCTGTAAGAGGAGACTTGTGGTTAGAAAGCAGGTGAATAGAAAAGCAGATCTGGCTACAAGTTCAGAACAAAACCCTTTCCTTTTGAAGAAAACTACCAGAGCCAAGCATCTCTCTTGAACATGCTACCCAACCCTGAAGAAGATTAAGCATTGCTTTCCTCTAGCACTGGGTGAAGTAGGTTGGTGTAATAAATTTAGCCTCTCCCTGCTTCATCTGTGTGTTTTTCCTCAGGACTCTATCTCACCCCTTCCCTTGCTGTAAATTTAGAGAAGCAACAAATTTCTATCACACGTAGTACCCCCACTGCTAGGATTGTGCTAAGAGCCTTAGACTTTCTCCCAGTCCTGGTCTCTCACGCAAATTCTTACTGCATTAATCATTAGGCAGTACCATGGCTCAGTGCAAAGTGCTGTGCTGGCTTAACTGTGGTGCTGCCAGTGCATCTTGCTCTTGTTGATTCCTGTGCAAGCTCTGATTTCATGTTGCCTGTTATCAAAAGACATCAGGTGATCCTTAACACCCAACTTTTTCACAAGTTAAATCAGGGCATTTTTCAAAACAGGAGCAAAAGGCTCATTTCCTTGCTGTGCCCCAGCAAAACTGCTTTCCTGATATGGTGCAGGACTACTGAAAGCATTTGTAAGGATGGAAAAATACGTTGGTATATTTTATTGGCTTATTTGGAGCTTGAAATGGAAGAGCATGCAGAAAAGTAGGACACCAGTAGCTCATGCTCCTGCCTGACATTGATACAGAAAAACACTTTGGGATTTACTTTGGGAATGGACTATGTGAGTAGGTCTCTTCTCTGTCCATGAGAGTGCAGCTGAGGAATGCTGTACTCTTCATTCTCTGCATCTTCAGATTTTACTCATAATCCTCTAAAACATGTGGGGAAATTGATTAATAAAAGCTGCACTTTGGAAACAGTACGTCTTCTCTTCCTTATCAGAGAGAATTTTTTGTGCCATACCTTGCACAAAAAATCCATGCTTTTGTGTTGTTGCTCAGTGTTTGTGTGTATTATTGAATTGTTTTTTACACTGATTAAGAAGTACTGGATGCCCACAAAAGATTAAGAATCCATGTAGATGGTTTATCTAAGCTCAGATCTTGTATACAATTAAAATCCTTCTGCAGTTTTATCCACGCTTTGAAATTCAAATGGTTAAGAGAAAAGCTCCTTAAGCAGATTGCAACCAGTTAGATGTTTTATTGAATATGAATTGTAAGTACATGCTTACAGACAGAAATGCATAATGTGATAGTGTATTTTGCTTTACAGAGTCATGTGTGGATTGAGAAGTCTCCATTTCCAAACTAGCAGAAAGTTGCACAGCACCTCTCCCTGTGCTGCAGATAAGATCTGTATTGTGGCCTTGCTCTTGAAATGTCACAGATCCCCACTGTTTGTTTAAACTCATTACAGAGGCTGTGTTTCACGTCTCATAGCCTTCAGAGCTGGAGTTAAGAGGTGGAATGCTACTGAAATTCAATAAGAACTGGGCAGCTAGCTCCTTCAGACCCCTTGGAAAATCCCTGTCCAAATGTGAAGGAATAAACAGCTGCAAAACAGATCATAACCTTACTTGGAACAACTTTTATGAACACTGAATGTGAAGTGTTCTTAAGGCCCTTCCTGTCCCAACTCCCCCCTCTCATTCAATGCTAAACTCATCCTCAGCTTCGTGGAGCAAGATGCTGTTCTTTAAAAACCATCATGTTTTAATGTACAGAAAAGCTTTCTTTTTTTTTTTTTTTTTTGGCCCAAGACTGAAACTAACTTCTCTTGGGCTTTGAATCAGTTTTCGTTTTCAAAAAATTCTATATTTTTGTGTAGACAGCAGGCTGGAAATGGCAGATGTCTGAACCTGTTCAGCAGGATAAAACTTCTGAGTAAGTCTCAAGACAGAATGGTTACTGGCCAGAGACTAGAACAGGTAATTAAAGATATTTAATAGGTGAATTTAACAAATAGCTCTGTGGTTTATCACATAGCTCTACAGTTTATCACAGGAATATCACTTCCAGGCATTCCTGGCTGTATGTAAAATATTCATGTTAGCCCTGGCTTTTTTTACTGCTTGAATATAATGTTTCATGGGAACAGTAAAACCTGTAGAAGTCAGAGATCAAAGCTGAATGTTATTTCCAAAATACCAGTGATACACAGAATGCTGTCATGGAAACCTTCCTTACAGACCCTTAGCTGTATAATGGGCCATCATCCCACGCTGTGCCGTGGAACTATTCATCTGTCACCACACCAGAGTATGTGGTCTCGAAACTGTAGTCACAATAAAAATACAGATAGCATCACATGATGCTGCTTTTCATGGACAAATGGCAAAGCCTGCTTTTCATGCCTGGGTATCTGTCTATACATTGCAAAGATGTGGGATCAGATGGGCTTTGTTTCCTTAAGAAAACTGTAATTTCCTCTTTCCTCTGAAATCCATGTTAATATTAAAAGAAGATATGACATTTTCCAATTACATAACAAAAGGGATTAAATTTTGCCAGACTCATTTCCAAACCACGTATCTCAGAGAAAATCCAAATTCTTGAATGAGAGACTACGAAGCTCTGCAGATAGATAAGCTCTGAGAATGCAGGTATCAGCTTCCTCTGGGTTTGGGGTATTTAGGTGAGGGAGACAATACATTCAGGCACGTCTCAGTACGGTTTTAGTCGAGTCTTCAATTTTCAGGCGGACTAAAAAGACTGAATCAGGACATTTGGAATTTCTTACAAGGAGGGAAGAGGTAAATCATTGACCTTTTCTTGGTTTGGATTTAGATTGTTCCCAGTGGCTGATCCCTACAATATATAAGTGAAATTCTTTCTCTTTTGCCTTTCAGTGCCTGTGGTTCAGTGCCTAAAGGGCATTGATGAATATTTAAACAGCTTGCACTAATTACAACACATGTTAAACACAACCCCCAAACCCCTCAAAACCTGCATGATGGAAATAAAGCAATTCATTAGTCTTAGTTATCAAACATGATCAAAGAAAAATAGAAATATATGTGCTTCTCTACGCCCATATAGGCATTGGAGTTAATCTCTGTCCTTTGCAGGAACTGCATCTTCTCAAACAGTCTCAGGCAATGCTACAAGTTATTGTAACCTAAAACTCTGTTAATATTGTCCATTATTGTAGGTCTGTCTCAAAATTGAAAGCAAAGAGGACAGCAAACACTGGCTTTCTCATGCAGCATGTTCACAATCAAGTGCTAGAAATTTAGTCCTATAAAGTATTCCATTTGGTGTGGGACTTCCCTAGGTCTCACTGCTCAGTAAATAAGATTACAAGAAAATAATGAGATGGGCTACACAAAAACAATGACCATACAAGATCCTAGCACAAATAAGGAGCTGCCACAAATTAGTGTTCTGTGAGATGGGCTCCAGAGAATAATGAGCTAAGAGTAGGAGATAATGGCCTAGGAAAATCTCATGGAAGGTAATGGTACTTATAGTGCCATGTATCAGCCGAGCTTGTGGCCTTTTATAGGCCACCACAGGAGGGACAAGGAAGGAGATGTCACCTGCGCATTGTGGGGTAGTGAGGAGCACAACAAAGCCTACTTTTCATTCTTTTTTTCCTTTTTTTTTTTCTTCTGACATTTTATTTGTGACTCTGCCTCTTCCCCTAACAGATCTGGTTTTCAGGTGAATGAGTGCTGCTAAATTTTATGCCAAAAGTGTGAGGGGATAAGTTTCCCTCGTGTTTCTATACAAATTGAACTAGGTGAATCTTGAGAAAAAGAAAACTCTTAATGTACTTTCAGGCTGAACTGACATACCTGCTCTGTTCTTACTCCATGCTGTCATACTTACTCCTAAGCACAAACCATTTTTGATTACTCAGCTTGGAAGATCTCATTATGCTGACTGACCACTGACCCATACTCTCAACTTCTGTTTTAGTTATGTTATGATAATTGCAAGAAAATGAGATTTTAGGAAAATTGGAGTAATTTGTATGAGTTTCCCCTGATTTTGGAGGCTTTCCTCATTTTATCAGAGAAAATACTTCTTCTATCTGACTTAAAGCTGTACATGAGGTGTATTGGAAAAGAATATCTCTTTCTCAGATCACAAACATGAGTTTCTGACTTTCTAGACAGTATTTAAATTAGTCAGAAGTTCCAATATTTTTTGAAGAAGTCTTCTGCCTTCTGCCTGCATTTCCTCCCTTTTAATGGGAAACTTTGTTCCTGCATCTGAAAGTGAAGAAAAGTACACTTCATTAAACCTCCAATTGTTTAGAACTCAGAAGTGTAGATTGATTAGCAAATACTCTACAATAGCTCTTATAATGGAGAGCTTTAAATAAATGGGGTTTAAACTATTCTTACAGTTTCTAGTGCTTTTTATACAGTCCAAACATGCTGTGTACACTATTCTTTGACTCTGCTGTGTTCCTGGAGGGGAATGAATTAGAATATTCTGAATGCCTTATGTAATGTATTTAGAGAACTTTTTTGTTTGTATCTTTGTTTGAATTTCTTGGACGGCATTAATTAATGGCGAAGTATAAAGGCCAACTTTGAAATCCTAGCTGACTTATACACTAGAGCTCAATTTGTATTCTACGTCAAGGAAATGTTTGGATTTGAAAGAAGGACACCATTATCAAAAAGATTTCTGTAGATGGCTCTGTTCATCAGAGCGCCATCTCTTTGCCACAGAAGTGCAGTTTCAACATTTGGGTAATTCAAAAGGAAATTGATTTTTTGATCAGGGTACATATTTAATTTCTTATTAAAATTAAATACAGAGCTGGAAATAGTAACTGAATTGGGATAGGAAAAAATTATGAAGATTGAATTTGTTTAAAACAAAATTAATTTCAGGTGAAAGGTAGAGAGAATAAAGTCTGTAGCCTGTAGACTTTTATAGTTCTGTGGAAATCTGATGGGGTAACAGCTTCTAGGAGAGAGAAAGACTCTCTTTCTTTTCATATTCATATTTACATTTGTAACTATATTTCTTTGTCCAGTAGTACACTACTGCAGTAATACATAAGGAATAATTTCTTAGTGGGTATAAGTTTGTCTAGCTCCATTGAAGTCAGTGCTATAAAAATAATTTGCATGCATTTCCAAAGGGTTTAATCAGCTGGTCTCTGCAGCATTAGGGAAGTCGGCAGCAAAATTCTGCTTTTGTCTTTGTGGAAAAGGGGTTATTCATGAAATGCCACGTTGTGATTCAGACAAGTAAAGGTGTAGCTGGGAGTGTGTTACTGTGTGTGCCTCACCCCTCTGCCCGCTCCACTGTGGGGTGGGCAAAGGAGAGCACATGGAGGTCCTGCTCGCCTTCCTAGGTACCAGTGCTACAGGCAGGGAAGGGCTTTCCTTGTGGGCAAAGCAGCTCTGTCTAAGTGATAACAGAGAAAATGAAAAAAAACCACATCATCTGGGGCTGTAAGACATATACCAGCTTCTGCTAAAGCTGCTGGGATTTCCCCAGAGTTCTCTGCAGGAGCAACATGAGCTCCTGGTCTGGACATGGTGGGGCCCAGGGAGAGGTGGACACCCCGTGTTTGTGGCAGACTGGACCGGTGCCTTTGTTAGGGCTGTAGGAGGCAGAAAGCTCAGCAAGGAAGGCCAGAGGGTTTCAAGTTCATGCGTTAAGTTCAGGAAGCGCAGAGGAATTTTTTCCAGTCTAGAGATCTCAAAGCTTGGAGAGGGCAAACCTCGCTGATTTTTTACTGGTCTATTTCTTGTGTTCTCAGGCCTGGAAATTTGTGTGGTCACACAAATCCATGCAAAGTCAGCATAATGGTCCAGTAGCTCCCATATAGTAGGGTACTACTAGCCAGTAGGGTACTAAGACTTCTAGGTAGATGGAAGATCTTGTCTTTATGTTTTCCAGGATTATTCTCCCTATGAAAGAGAAATTGGACAGGAAGGAGCAGAGTATTGATAACATTGTTTATGCTTTTAAATATTTATAGTATAGGGAAAGGGTTAGTTGAGATGGTATTTTCTGGTTTCAAAATCATTTTTCTCCTCACACCAGCAACTCTCTTTTCTTCTTCTCAAACATTATGTATTTTCTGCCTCATTTTTTAATCTCTGTGCCACCTTGGCATGAGCTTGAGAAATGTTAAACACTGTCCAGCCTGAGTCTTTAGAAACAGTGGAGCATTAAAGACAATTCTTTAGCATCAAGCTCTGAATGAGAATATTTATCACAGTCACATCATACTACCTTGTCCTATTTCTCTGATACCGGTGAATTTCCACGTTCCTACTAGAGAAGGGGTATTAGGATAGGGACAGTAGCTGGTATACAGAAAGCCCAGCTTCTCTGGCCTATTTGACACTGGGCAATCATGGATTTCCTCCAGAGCTGTTGAGAGCACTGTGGACAAGCCTGTGTTTATACTCCTGCAGTACAATGTGAGCAGTGGCACAGAAATGCTGCTGGGCTCCTGCCAAAGGGCCACACAAAGGCAGCCAGATCATCTCCCTGCAATGCAAATGCGATGACAGTGGCAGCAGGGGAAGCCTGGCTGTGCAGCCACCTCTTCCTCTCCCCTGCTCACCCTCCCCAGTTCTGGTACTGGGAGATTACCAGGAGCACTGGCTGCAAAGGGATTTTGGTAGGCACAGTGCCTTCAGAGCTCAAAGCTCATGCCCATCTGACTTTGGGATGGGAAGAGTAATATCCCAGGACCCTTACTGACCCTTCACTTCAGGTGTCTCTGGAGTCTGGCAAGTGGCCAGAGTGGGCAGGACCATTCCCTCACGAGGCCCCAACACAACTTTCAACAAAACCTCTCTTCTCTGTGTCCGAATGAGGGGACTGGCAGGAGCTGGGGGAGGAGCACCAGCAGGGCAGTGCAGAGCCCTCAGTGACGGGAAGGGCCCACGGAGAAGTTGCCATCTCCAGCGTGAGCAAAGGCAGCCCCCAAGCCAGGATCCCAGACGGTCACTCTGTGCACGAGGTACAGCACTCCTGGGGCAGAGGGAGACTGGAAAGAGGGAGGAGAGGGAGCTAGAAGAGACATGAGCAACTAAGAGAGGAAGGGGATAAAGAGAGCAGAGAAACTAGGATGGAGGGGCTTGAAAGAACCTGACCCACTGCCTGAAGGGAAAATAAGATTCAGTGGGATGCTCCAATATGCGGAAAGCAGGGAGTGGTGATGCTGTGGGGAGCAAAAGGATAATTTACTGCACAATTAATGGCTTGATGCAATCCTGAGTATTCAATGACTGAGGCAATTGAGTGGGAATACCCACGTTAAGAGGAAAAATACAACGTGCATTTTACTTCAAATTTGTACTTTACTTGCATTTTTTTGTCTGGTTCCCACATGTCTCCAGAATTTATCAACATACAATTGTATTTTTCTACATTGTTGATCTTCTCATAAGCCATGAAGTCAGAAAACTCTCTAAACCAAATTTTCAAAATCAGAAGTTTCCCTTCTTGAAATCAGCAAATAAGGATTCACTGTGTCCCAGTCCATCGGGCTTTCCATCTGTTCAAAAGAATACGGCTGTTACCATGAAATGAGTACTTTTCAAATTTTTGGAGGAGGGGAGTACATGGATGTGATCTGGAAATAAAATGTAAGAGATGGTGCCCTATTCTGAAGGGATGGTTAGACCTGCTCTTTAGTATGAGTATTTGACAAAGCTCAAATATGGTTTGTTTTCTTGGACTTGAATGTCTTTGGAACACAGATGCTCAAGGATAAATGTTTACTTGTTTATTTGTTGCTTGTTTTCTGAGTGGAGTTTTATTTATTTATATATATGTGCAAAATGGGGATGTCAGACTATTTATTTTGGCACCTATTTTAAGAAATAGATGCTTTTACTCTGCAGATGAAGTGGTTTTGCTTCAAATTCTCTTAAGATTCTAAACCCCACCAGAGTAATGGTCCAGTACAAAACAAAAAGTGAATAGTACTTGGCTTTATGAATTTCATAAATATAACCTTCCATTTTCATCAATCTCACATTGGTCAGCATGCTTGGATTTACTGATCTTTCTTTTCTTTCATTTTAATTCTTATTGGAAGGTTTGTTATGTAGGGTATTAAGTTGCAGCTGTCTTTATTTTGATACAAGATTATTTACTGCTTGATTAAGAAAACTTTACCAAAATAACACAGTGTCGTGGCAGAGTACTCTCTATGCAAAATGCAGTTATACAGTATTTCCCCACTGACATTTCTGCCAAGACTTGTTGGGTGTTTGGAAGGCAGGCTGAGGACAGCTGGCCACCACAGCCGTGGCTGCAGCCTCATCCTGTCGTTATCAAACACACAAACCACACAACAGCATCCACAGCACAGATCTCCACCCAGTGACTGGCTACAAGCCAGGCCTAACTCACCAGGTCGGATCTGCTTGAGAAGAGCAATCTGAGCTGGAAGCAGCAGGCACGGGGCTGCATCTCAGCCCCCTCTGAGCAGTGTGTGAGCGCACGTATTCCCACTCTACCCTGTGCTTGGGGCACTGGGAACACCATGGGAGAGAGCAAGCAGGAGATTCACCCCTCAATTTCTCTGCTGTCGTGGTGATGGCAGCATGAGGCCGCTCTTTGACTTCTTTGGTAAATACAAATGAGGGAGCAACACAATACAGCTTTGCTCAACTGAAGAGAAGTGGTGACTTTGCAGAGTGCTCGGGTTCCCCACTCCTCTGTCCTTCCTGGGGCTGGCCCATCCCCACGAGCTCTTCACTCCTCTGTGACAGGCTGACCCCATGCTGGCAGGAAAAAATTATACCCACCTCTGCCTTAGCCTTTCTTGGCCACCTGCTGCTAAAATCAGCCTGCTGATGTCTCCCTTTCCGGAGCAACATTCCAGGATCTTCATTTTCACTCAGAAGGTGCCATTTTATGTTTGGGGTTTTGCTGTGAGGCAGTGTTGCTGTTTGATATTTCTCTACAGCTATAAATCTCAAGCTTTTAGGCTTAAGAGATAGGGTGGAGAAAGTATCTTCCCTTTTTGTGTGCTTATGCCAGTAACTGTGAATGTAAATAGCTGCATTAATGAGGCTTGTTGAGACTGTTTTATTAGGAAATGTGAAAGTCATTAACTTTTCAGTAAGAAAGTGTAAACGACCCTTCTTATATTTGCATGTGCAACTATAAAACTTAATTTCCTATGCATACACGAACATTTTTGTCCATCATAGTAGCCAAAGCACTTTAGTAAGGTATTTGTCATTTTAGTTTGAAATAGCACTGTCATTTAATACTGGTTTTTTTCCTACACCACCTTACATTCCTAAATTCTTTCTTAAAAGACAGTCTATGCGTATGTGTATGTAAAAATAAATGCATGGATGATGTTCTGCGGGTAGAATCCTCATTCTGGAGGCTGGTTGGAGAGTGAATAGGCACCATTAATACCAAATGGAAAATTTTCTTTACCCATGTAGCCAGTTGGTTTTACAAGTCATTTGGTTGGGCATTTTGTTATGCAGTATATATTTTGAGTTTGCTTCGGTTCCATTTGTTTTACTTGCATCTATAAATCAAGCTTTTTGAGGCTTCACAGACAAAAATTCTCAAAAATCTCAGTGGGTTTGACTCTTCAGAATGATGATGTTTCAGTTGTTGATGCTATGATAAATTTTTATTATAGAGAACTTTCTTCTAAAGGAATGGGGCTCTGGGATTTATTCAGAATTAGTAGTTGTGTAGGGATGACACACAGAAGATTAGCAGTGGTGGACAGAGGCAGGGAAAAAAGGCTTTTGAAGAAGGTGGAGAAAGGGTGGGCACACTCCTCACAGAGAGAACTGTCATGGCAAAATGTAAACAGAACGTGACTAGAAGACAGAACCGTAACACCAGATTTTTTTTCCCTATAAAAGAATGTAGTCAGTTGTTGCGTAAGGGTTGTAGAAAATCCACAGAAGGAAACCTCATGGCAAGAAATAGCTGTAGAAAAATACCCCAAAAAGGTCTAGTGCCATTTTTATCTACAATATCATTCTTTGGCTGCTTAACTCCAATAGTTAAAAGTTCGTGTGTAACAGGAACAATTTCCTCAGTCCTAGAACTATAATTTTAATGTCCTTCCTATTTCTAACAGCAACAAAAAAAGTTGGAAATAATTAAGTGCTTTTGTGGATGCACAAATACATAACACAGAATTCAAGTCACATAGTAAGGGAAATTGTCACATGCACTGGACAAGAGCAGGCCTGTGTGTTTTTCCTTGAGGCTTGAATCAGCTGAGAAAAAGTGCCATGTTGAGCATTACACTGTTTTTCTCTGGATAATTCAGTGTGTGAATTATTTCATTATTATGTCACTGCTTTCCAATACACTAGATTTCAAGAAAGCAATTTTATGTGTACAGTATTTAAGCACACGTGAAGGCCTGCTGAGATTTGTTGGGATTACACTTAAAATCCTGCCAGAGATGCAGAGAATCCTCAGCTTCTTCCTCCAAAAGGCTAGTCACATCTTCACATATGATGAGATATTTATTGAGTGCAATGTTAACAGCTACCATATTGCTGTACTCCCACGCTGACACAAATGTTGGCAAAAGCTTCTGTGCCAGCTGCCCACTTTACACACTCTAGTGGCACCTTTTCTCCTCCTCAAATCCATAAATTGCCATTATCATCCAATTAATGCTCAAACAGTGATATTTTTTTCTGCCTCACATATTTCTCAGAAAATAAAAGAAGATGGATACACAGGAGTCTGTAAAACCAGAACAAACCCAGCAGTTAAGACTTGTTCCATGCCAGAAAATACCCTGGAGTCCTCTGTGGGAATATTATTATAGAGAACCAAGGATTAGTGTAGAGATTGAGGAGATTAAACCTTAATTAAAATGAGCACTTACACACAGAACACAGAGCAGACAACTATTCTTTTAGCTGTAGTGGGGCAGGTCTCCCTGCAGCTGCCCAGGTCACACATCCCACCCTGCCCAAGGGGGGAGTCCTGCAGCAGCTGCTGGAGGACACATTGGTCAGGTCACTGTAGAGACACACAGCTACAGAAGGCTCCTCAAGGCATGGTGCTTCTCTGCAACAAGATAAGGTGACTTCCATAATCAGCATTTGTACCTAAACTGTACGCAAGGCCTTTGCCCTTCAGTTCACAGACTGTGCTGCTCCAGCCCATGAGGGTCTGTTCACTAACAAGTCAAAGCATGGGAGCTGCATTTCCCTCCTGAGTGCATAGAACTGGAGGTGATGATCATGTCTGGTAAGTTTTCATCTTTGAAGTATTTATTTCAGATCTAAGATAGTCTTCTGCATGCTCGCCTCCAAAATATGCTGCAGGGGTATATTCAAGACTTAAATTTGTGTCCCTTTTTACTTCTAAGGATGTTGACACAATTTTCTAATAGAGTTATATTTCTCACATTTAAAAACCAAATAAATCAAGCTAATTTGGTACGTACCATTTCTGTGATTGCATAATAAGTTTTCTCTGTTCCTAAGGGATTTTATGTTCTGTAGACTTGTGATGAACAGGAAGCATGCAGAGATCATACTGTGGTTTACTAATCATCAAAACATGAGAAAAAACTTCAGCTTTTTTTGTACATCCTCTCAGAACTTGATGGTCATTTCCAATATTTTGAAATAGAAACACAGAATACAAAAATATATCTAAATCATGTACCAAAATGTCACCAGTACCATTCTTGTCTGGAGTTTGGGTATAGAGTCAAGAAGGGTTCTTCTGGAGCGTCACTCTTTGAATGCTTTCAGAACTCCTGATGTTGTAATCCACTGTTATCCAATATTTTGTTATTCTCAGTAGGACATTTACTGGAGAGGTGAAACCTGAGTAGGCCACAATTAATCCTTTCAGCAGTTCTCGTAGGGTACTCACGGCTGCGTGGAACTATTTCCTCTTAAGTGGAGCCCTGGAGGATCGCTGTGTTGTGATGGTGTTTGCCAACATTCCCTTCTGACCTAATCTGTGTTTTGGTGTAATGTTATTTTAGGGACATATTTGATAGCTTAGAAACACTGTCTAGAAATAGATAGAAACATGTACATCTCTTAAAGCAGAAGGGCTTCTGCTGCTCAAACTCTCTCATAACTTTGTTCCTTGAATTTATTCTGGGTTTGCTGCACTAAAAGCATTCCTCCATATCATTGCTAAATTATTTGTTTATAGTTTCAAGGCATATTATTTTTCAATTACTTGAGATAGTGTCATAACAGGTATAAAGGTTGTGTTGTTGTTATTATTGTTATTGTTATTATTATACTGTTGAAATACAGTGCCATCAAATTCCAGGTCTATTTTTAGAATGTTTTCCTGTAGAAATCCTTCTTTGCTTATCCACTGAGAGTATTTGAGCTGAATCTCTCTGTTTCATCTCCTGTGTTGGAGTCAGTGAACTTCCTTTGTGCTGTCACTCTGGGAAGAAAGAACATAATCTCTGTCTTAGGTGACTTCATAAGAGATTTATCCTTGCAGTTTTCCTTACCCTCTCTTACTGGGAAAATATTTAGCTGTTTTAGATAAATAAATAATAATTATATTGTGTAAGCTATATTAGTGGGTGAATGAATTAAAAAGGCAACTTGGCAAAAGAGAGTTGAGAGGAGAAGGAGAACTATGACTTCAGTGCAGAAGGAAAAATAAAAACTTTGACGAACCAGAGGAAAAGAATTTTCCTTCCGAATTCTAGTAAGAAGTATTAGTGATTTTTAGAATAACAGTTTATACTGAGGCATGTACATAGGAGCGCTAAGAAAGCTCAGCTATCTGGTGACCACCAAATGACACTGATGTGCAGCCACTGCCTTCAACACAAACAGCTCAGCTCCATCTGAGGAGCCCTCCTGGAGGCAATCCATCACACATGGAACACAGCAGTTATAAATAAGGTCTGCTGTTCATATACATTCAGTGGTTTTTGCAACTAAGCTGTATTTGTGTCCAAAAGAAATATTTGGATGACTGAATGTCTCCCTCCTAGGAGTGGTGAAAAAAAGAGTGCACATTGTCAGCACAGCTCAAGAAATAAGTGAAACTCAGAGTTGTGTGCCTGGATGTATTTTGTCTTCTGAATCAAAGCGTCGCCACCCTGCGCAACCTTTTGAGAGACGTTGGCGCCTTAGGCTTAAGTACCTAATGTCACAGTGAATGAAGAGAGCCAGACAGCCAACTTACTGCTTGGGATTGAAAACAACACAGCAAGTGGGAGGAGGAGGAGCACTGGAAGGACCTTACGAAAATTGTTAATAGAAAAGATAGATTTGAGCAAAATGTTAGCTTCTTGAAATTCCCCTGGCTCTGTGTTTCTGTGTGATGAGAGCAAAATAGTTTAAAAACGTTGGGTTTTTGGTTTGTTTGGTTTTGGCTTTGGTTTTGTTTTTGCTACCATTGTCTGCCTCATGAAAACACTTTTAAAAATTCCAGTCAAGTAGGTAACACGATGAGTTACCAGCTCTCCAGAACTATCTTGAGGAGTCTGTCTAAAGAATGATGAACTTGGATGCTGATGTAGCGCCTGTGAGAGACACGAACAGATTCACTTGGTGGGCACAGCACAGCAAAGCAGCAGACTTGCAGCACTGGTGTGTGCAGCAGCAGCACAGAGCAACAGGGACAGAGCTCAGTGGGGCTCATGTGGTCACAGGGCAGCTCTCATTTACTCATTCAGTAATAAACACAGGAAACTCCATTTTCTTAACTGACTGGACCTAGAGATTATTGATGTGTCATTACTGGGTTTCCACCATGAAACAAGAATATACAATAGATCTTCACCTTGTCTGCATTTTTTTTTCCTCCTTTCTCTTTCTGGACATTCTCTCTACCAGAGCCATTCTGCAAAGGCATAAGAGAAGATGGCTGCATCTGTGGTGTTTGGATTTGTTATGTCTGTGTTTTTTCATTGCAAAGCCAATGTTAGGGGCTTTAACAAGTTTTTCCTTGAGTTCAGTCTTGATCTTACTGCCAAGGAAATGTACATCAAGCAAGATTTTGCATTTTAAGGAAAAAATGCAAACAGAATAAAAAAAGGCAAGTTTTTGATAAAATATGCATGTTTGGGCTGTGTTTTCCATTTGAGAGGCTGATCAGGTCCAGCAGGAAAAATGTTTTAATATTAATTAATTTCAGAATTACAGCTTTTAGAATAGGACAAAAACCCCTCTGGATAAGGCCTTTCGTTTATAACTAGTGCATCAACAGGGCAGAGGTGAAATTTCATTAGTTGCCTCTCTCTTTTAGGAATGCAGTCTTTACCAATGCATTATTCCAAATCCTTCACTGAATAATCTGCATAATGATTGCAGTGTCTGTGAATCTCATCACCAGCATATTTGTTCATTAGAACGTGTATGAAGGACAAACACAGCTAAACTGAATTCATTAAAAAGTTTGAGCAAATTCTGCTGGAGGGTTTCTGCAGTATTTTCTCAGCTCTTTTAAGAACTGGTACAACTCTCATCTAAAAGCAATGAAAAACTTCCATCCCTTACTGAGTTCTATAAATCTGTGAGCTCTCTATACCTCATGCTCAGAAGTAAAGACAGGACAGACCCTCTCCTGATCTTGACCTTTTTTCTGCAGGCATGAAATTTCTCACATTACTGCAAACAGCCTCCACCCGTGAACATTGTTCATCTCTTTGGTATTTTCAGGTCTTGCATGTGTTGGCTCTTTGCCATTGTATCTGAGCACAGTGTTCTCAAAGCTTGCAGTATGACACATGATCCAGCAAAGAAAGATAAAGAAAGGAACAGAGCAGACAGTAATCGATAGCAATGAAAAGGACAAAAGAGCCTCTCAGCATTTTCCACTCATTCTGCTACTTTTACTTTTTTTCCGTTCTCTTTATCTTGTTTTGTTTTTTTACATTCTTCACTCTCTGTCTTTAAGATTTTAAACATTTTAAGTCAGTCCCTCTGTCTTTACTACAAGCATAAGTTATGAGGAAGGAGCAAAAGGAGCTACAATCAACACGCTTACAGCAGGAGCTGCTGACGCAGCACGTGAGGAGACCAAATGGAATAGCATGGCTCAAAATCATAAATCAGCATGCAAAAAGTCTCAAAATGCGCGTGTCACCATGAGGTAGCTGGTTAGGAAGAACAACATGTTTTTCTCCAACATAAACCTACCCTAGGAACAACCCATTTGCAATCTCTAAGCTCTAGTTTTTGAAGCTTTTTGTTCAGTTTTGTTTAGTTTTTACTCAATTAAAATTGACTTGCTTACTTAGCTCCCATATTATTCACTGAACATCCGATTTCAGCTAAATATCACATAGTGGATTATCACACAAGATTCTATGGTGAGGTGCAGCTCTTGTTTAAGTTTCTTGTATGTATAAGAGGGTGAATTTTATTTCTGCTGACTTCTTATTAGCTTGGAATTGTAAGAAAAGATTGTCAAGATGTTGATCTCCAGATCCATCGCTGTTTTGATGTTCAAATTCTGCACTTCGCATGTTTTCTTTCTCAGTCCTTACGTAAGAAGATTACACAAGAGAAGACTGTGATCTCCAAAATCATTTACCATATTAAACAACAGCTACCACCAGTGGATCTTTATCAGCTGCCCGGAGCAGAAAGGAGACACGTGGCTGTACATTTGGAAACTGGTCATTTACAGTAGTCATCAATGTGTGCTGCCAGTCGTGGGCAGATGTCATCAACAGTCATTATGCAGCTCTGAAAATAGAACTAAACTTGACCTGGACAGGTCCTCAAATGATTGATAAACTGCCTCTGAGCAATGGAAATGTGTGGAGTCCATTGTCTCCACCAGCCTCTTGCTGTTCAGTGATCCTGCAGATCCAGTGCTATGGCAGCGTGGGGAGGGGACACTCAGTCAGGATGTACACGGCAAGAAGATATCTCCTGACTCCTCAGAGTTATAGTTTCTCTGTATGTCCCTGGCTGGGGACAGGAGAGGAGCATCACTACCATGTCCTGCCTGATCTCTGGAAATGGCAAGTTTTATTTACCCATTGTGGTTTTTTCCTTTTTTTTCTTTTCCCCAAGAGTTACTGGTAAGCAAAGACAGCGAGTGGGAGAAAGCACTTCGGGGAAGAGAAGGGCGAAGTGTTTTTAAGAGTGGGAATAGTCCTATGCAGAGCCAGGAGCTGGACTCAATGATCCTTGTGGCTCCCTTCCAGCTCAGCATTTTCTGTGATTCTGTGAGACCACTTCTGCCCTGTGTTTGCTTCTTTGTCTGTCCCAGGCACTGCACTGTGCCCTAGGAAGGGAAGGAACAGCATCAGGATGCAGAGGGGTTCCTGTGTTTCCACCTTGCCCACTTTCCCAGACTATGTGAACTCTGCATGGAGAGCTGATGCCGTGGCCCTGACAGCACTCCCTCAATTGCTGTGTTGCGTGGAAGTGGACAACCTGCCATGGTCTCACGTTCACACACTTTCCTAAATCTGGCTTCCTCTGCTTAGCTCCCACGATGGGATAAAGAGTATGGGGGGGAAGTTCCTTCCCCCTCCCTTCCCTGCCCTCACCCAAGGCTTGAGAGGAACACTGCCTTCTCATTTCCTTTGAGAAGTGCTGGCGAGCACAGGCTGTTACAGTGTGCGCACGCAGTCCTTGGCATCAGAAGTGGTCAGCTGCTCCCATGCTCCTGTTTGCTTGCTGGCGTGTGGCAGAGGGCATGAGAGAGAGGAAAGCAGTGCTACCTGCTGAAATGAGCTATAGCAAGTGCTGTGTGCCTGCAGCTCCAGCCAGCCTGCCAGGGCTTGTCTGCTCGTTAGTTAGCAGGTAGAACATTACAAGTGACTTGCACTTAGTTGCTCCCCTGTGCCAGCCCCTCTGATCTCCAGCAGGCCTGGAAGACATGACTTAAGGCAGTAAGAAATGTGTTGCTTAGCCTTTGTGGAACTGCACAGCCCGTGTTTGTGTGGTAATGTTATCTTTGAAACACAAGGGTGCTTTGTAAAGGTTACCAATACTGCTACATGTACTGACAACAAAAAATAATTTTTAAGATGTCTCTGCCAGAATGAGAATTTGATTGTCAGAAATAGCCATCAGCCTTCCCCCAATGGAAGTGCGGGGAACATCTCTTTGCTCTTTGCTTCTCCTTTGCAGTCTCCAGAAGGGTGTGTGCAGAGGGGCTTTTGTCTATGTCCCAAAACAAGGAGGACAGCACCACAGTAATCTTTTGGTGACAGAAATGACTGAATCAAAGTTTGTTATGATCTATATAGCAGAACACACTGTTATGCTTTATCTGTGCAGGGGGTGATCTCTTTATTTAGCAGCAGTTGCAGCAACAGAAATTTTTCTGACTATGGGTTTTGTTTTTATGCTTTTCCAAGTGTTCTTCCTTTTGGTTGTTCTTGAAGTTGTGACATGAGATCAGGAAAGCTTAAGAGCTTAAGTGACTTCTTAGAGTACCATCATTTCAAGATGAATAAGCATTCATGAAGACAGCCTGTGGGAAGTGAATTGATGTAGTATTTGAATGCCCTGACTTTATAATTCATACAAAACTCTCTCCACAGGAATGTGCCCAGTGCTGAAAACTTTGCCTTAGGGTTCAGCTGTATCAAGCAGTAATAAGACTCCATCACTAGTTGAGGGGGAGGAAGAGGGGAAAACAACTTTAAAGCGGTGAAAGAAGATACCCATGATCATTGTTGTAGCAAAGCTTTTGCTCCCACAGTCTGTGGAAGCACCACATAACAGGCTGGAGAACTGACCCTGCTCTCATTGCCTGCCTTGCAGCTGCATGTGGGATTGCAACCTTGGTTTGGGAACAGCTGGCTCAAGCAAAGGCAGCTGGCTGCTCTGCTCAGCTGTGTTTTGAGATGAGCTGTTTTCTGCTGAGGTCAGTGGGAGTTTGACAGTGTAAGGAGTTCAGACCACCATCCCTCAAGAGGGTGGAGAAATCCAAAATGAGAAAATAGGGATAAGACTAGATGTTCTCTCAAAAGCTTGTTGCATGATCTATTTCAGCCCGGATATATTTGTTGATAAAGTGTTTTTGCCAGCAAGATACAGGAAGGAGGTTTTACTCCAGGATGAATTCACAGTTTACATTGTATTTCCACTTAGATAGTGCTGTCATGCAGTCATTTTAATGAGTGCTCAAACCCCCAGAGTGACTGTAGTCTAACCCCACTACTTGCTCCTATTTCTTTACTGACACTCCTGCCAACTCCTGGCATTTGCCATCTGCAGCCAAACGGCCACACTATGGGAATGAGCATCTTTGTCCAGACTGACTGGGAGTTCATAGTGCTCTCTGACAGCAGCTGTTCGCAAAAGGGCTGTGTGGCACCATTTCAGCTGCAGAAGCACTGTACCAAAACAGAAGCAAGACCCAGAGAGCTTGGGTCTCCCTGCCTTAGCCCTCATGATCACTGCACATTTTTAAATCATTTTCTACAAGTGTTAACTATAACAACAGTGTCGAACTCCCTGGTGAGAGGAGTGGAGGGACCAACCTCTGCTTTGACAGCTGGACTTCCAATTTTTGTCTTATTCATCACTGAGCATCCCTCATGCCTCCTAAGCATGGGAGGAAGCCCTGAGGACATTCTGGAGTACTTTTCTATGTTTTGTCTCCGAATAATTTGCTGCCACATTTTTGCTGGACATCACTGCTCCTGTGCTGGGAGTGGGAAGGATTGTTTGCAATTCAGGTAGAGGCCAGTCATGTGCATTTTCAATGTTGTGATGGCTGTGTAATTAAGTCCCGAGGGCATAAGACTTAGTGGTCAGTCTATAGATAGCCTATGGATCTGATAGCTGCTAATCTCATTAACCCTTGAACTTAGTTTGATTTATACCTCATTTGTTTCACCTAGTTTATTGTGATGTATTATTCAACTTCAAGAAAGAATGATAAAACGTGGTAATGGAACATTTTTGCTCAGGCCTCAAACCGTCAGCAGAGAATGGAGGATTTTGCACTCATTTCTATT
This sequence comes from Falcunculus frontatus, assembly GCA_013398115.1. Taxonomy (NCBI): domain Eukaryota; kingdom Metazoa; phylum Chordata; class Aves; order Passeriformes; genus Falcunculus; species Falcunculus frontatus. The sequence continues at coordinate 776,302 of VZRV01007869.1, read as the reverse complement.
GCACTGTTAGACAAATGAGAATAGTCATTGGTCAGTGATAAAATATTTCTCTTTTCAATCTCTCCTTAGGCTGACTCTGTGTCATATCTTTCTTTTCTGAATAGCTTTGCTTGATAAATTTTATGAATAAAAACACTTATGTAGCAATAAGTTTCTAGAGGTTTTTATATACATGAACATTTGGCTCTAGTCCAGAAACACATACAGGGTTCAGTACTGCCTTAATACCAGGTCTAATTCATTCCTGGCAGGAGCAGTTTGGTGGTACACAGAAATTAGGAGGGGAAGTTGTCCTTAGTTTCTGTGAACTGTAGCTATATCACTGTGGGTGCGTATAATTAAGCTGGTGCAACCTCTAAATTAATTTGATAGAGCTATGGCATTAAAATATGTTTAAAAATGTAATGACTGTTCTAAAAATGCGAGGAATTAAATTGTAGTAGTGTAGCTATTGCCCACACAAAATAGTAGGGCTAATCTAGCTTGGCATTTAAAGCACAAAACTGTAGAGCTCCACCTCCTACCCTTCCTTCTGTTGCTGTGCTCAATCTAGTATTGGAAAACTTTACTGTCACTTAGGTGTACAAATCAGTACTTCCACAGCATGACAGGCAATATGCTATAAGATTGATAAAATCCACACAGACAACTTTCTTGTCAACTGGCAGCTACTGTAAGGAGCTTGCTAAGGACAAGAGACCCGAAAATTTATGTAGTGGGTTGACACAGGCTGAGTACCAGGTGCCCACCAAAGCTGCTCTGTCACTGCCCTTCTCAGCTGGGCAGGGGAGAGAAAATGTGATGAAGGGCTTGTGGGTCAAAATCAGGGCAGGGAGAGATCACTCAGCAATTACTGTCATGGGCAAAATGCACTCAGCTCGGGGAAATTAGCTTAATGTATTACCAATCAAATCAGAGTAGGATAATGGGAAATAAAAACTAAATCTTAAAACACCTTACCCCCCCACCTCTCCCTTCTTCCCCAGCTTCACTCCTGATTTTCTCTATCTCCTCCCCAACCAGCGGCACAGGGGGATGGGGAATTTGGGGTTTGGTCAGCTCATCGCACATTTTCTCTGCTGCTCCTCCCTTCTCAGGCGAGGACTGCTCACACTCTTCCCCTGCTCCAGCATGGGGTCCCTCCCACGGAGGACAGTCCCCCTTGAACTTATCCAGCCCGAGTCCTTCCCACAGGCTGCAGGGGAATCTCAGCTCCAGTGCTTGGAGCACCTCCTCCCCCTCCTTTTCCACTGACCTTGGTGTCTGCTGGGTTGTTTCTCTCACACATTCTCATTTCTCTCTTCTGATTGCTCTTGCACAGGATTTTTTTCCCTCTTCTTACATCTGTTACCTGGAGGTGCTACCTCCAATATAGATGGGCTCAGCCTTGGCCAGCGGTGGGTCTGCCTTGGAGCTGGCTGGCCTTGGCTCCATCGCACCTGGGGGAAACTTCCAGCACCTTCTCACAGAGTCACCCCTGTAGCAACCAAAACTTTGCCACACAAACCCAGTAAAATTTAATTTCACTAATTAAAATCAACTGCTTCAACACAGAAAGCAATTTTTTGCTACTTTCTACCTCATTTTCCCTCCTCACCCCAGAAATAACCAGGTGGATGTCATATGATCAACCCCAAAAATGTACTGCCGATGGCTAAATTGAATTTATGTGGAGATACATTAATCAGAAGCTGGCTCTCAGACAGATGGGAGTAGGTGAGGTTAGACTGGAAATGGATAAAACTAAGAACAGAGAATCAAGAAGAAGAAAAATTACATAATACTAGTAAATTTCATTTAAAAAATTAATGTAAGATATTGGGTTGGCAGTTAACATGGAATAAAGAGGAAATTAGAGAAAAAGAATTTACAAATGATGAGCATCAAGTGTGAGTTCAGCAGGTCCCAGATAAGCACTGATCGGACAAGTCTGAACACAGGCCCACATTCTGTCACACAGGAGCCACTGTCAGACCTCTGTCATTAGGCAACAGCTGTGCCTGCATAAATGGACACTTGTTCTGCTTTGCAGGCAGCCCTATCCCTATCACCATGTGTAGATTAAGCCCCCTGAACTTTGGACAAGGAGCTGAGGAGCTTGTGTTAGCCCAGGAGAGAGAGTTTTGCCGTATTTGTTTGCTGTTCTCATTTCTCACTCCAGAGTATGTTGCAGGTTATCAAAGATGACTCTTGGAAACACACATAGGAACAATTTAGGGGGCATTCACAAAGACTAAATTTAGCCTCAGAAGGTTTTTCTCCCCCTGCTTCCTGTAGAATCAAGAGGAAGCATTTCCTCTGGGGCAACTCTGAGCACCTACAGTGAACTCCCTTTGAGACAAAGATGAGGATTTTTCTACTCTCCACTGACTGTGGAAAGATCCTAAGGCAAATAAACTCCCTAGGCTAAAGATGGCCTTTGCAATTATCCTCCTGTGCAGCCTGGTTTAAGAAGCAGGAGCACTGAATCAGTCACTAACGGATTTTGAGTCAGTTCTAGGATTTTTAAGGCTCACAGACTGCTACAACTCCTCCACTGACCTTAAACACTCCAGGGCACTGCGTATGTACAGCAACTGGAAATCTGTAAGGATTGCTACACTATCAATAAACAACATACTGCAGGGCTGACATCTATTCAGAACACAAGTAACAGTGGTAGGACATAATTCAGAGCAGAACGTGGCTTAATTAAAATGCTTGTGGATGTTGTTAAAGAAGCAGTGCTATAGATGAACACTCATTTTATTGTCTATTTGTATACTCTACTCTCGTTATCTAATCTGCCCGTATATGGGTGCTAAGTGGACATGCATTCCTACCAGAGCAAACCCATGGAAAACACAGCTCTTCATTGCTATTTCTAATGGGAAATTGTTTCTGGTGAAATTTTGTGACATTTTAATTGCGGGGGTCTGCATGGCAAGGTTCTGGTAGCAGGGAGGGGACAGGCATGGCTAAAGGGTGGCTTAAGGGAGCTGCGGCTGAAATCTTCCCCCACGTCCAACAAAGCTCAAGTCAGCCGACTCCAAGACAGACCCACCACTGGCCAAGGCCAAGCCAATCAGAAATTGCAGTAATGCCTCTGTGATAACATAATTAAGAAGGAAAAAAAAAGTTACTGCGCAGAAGTAATTGCAACCAGGGAAGGGAGGACTGAGAATATGTGAGAGAAACACTCTGCAGACACCAAGGTCAGTGCAGGAGGAGGAGCAGGAGGTGGTCCAGGTGCCAGAGCAGATTCCCCTGCAGCCTGTGGTGCAGACCATGTCAAGGCAGGTTGTCCCTCGGCAGCCCATGAAGATCCACAGGGGAGCAGAGACCCGCCTGCAGCCCATGAAGGAGACCCATGCCAGAGCAGTGGGATGCCCTAAAGAGCGCTGTGAATCCGTGGCAAGCCCACGCTGGAGCAGGTTCCTGGGGGGGACTTGCAGACCTGTGGAGAGGGGAGCCCACGCTGGAGCAGGTTTGTTGGCAGGGCTTGTGACCCCATGGGACACCCATGCTGAAGCAGGCTGTTCTTGAGGGACTGCAGCCCATGGGAAGGGACCCACACTGGAGCAGTTCATGGAGAACTGTAGCCTGTGAGAAGGACTCAAGCTGGAGAAGTCTGTGGAGGAGGGTCTCCTGTGAGAGAGACCCCACAATGGAGCAGGGAAAGGGCTCTTCTCCCTGAGCAGCAGCAGAAACAATTTGTGATGAGCTGCCCATACCCCCCATTCCCGATCTCCCTGTGCCACTGACTGGGGAGGAGGTAGAGCCCAGAAAGGAGGGTGGGGTGGGGGAAGATGTTTTTAAGATTTGTTTTACTTCTCATTATCGTACTCTGATTTTGGTTGGTAGTAAATTCAATTAATTTCTCTAAGGCAATTCCATTTTGCCCATGACAGTCATTGCTGAGTGATCTCTCCCTGCCCTTATATCGACCCACAAGCTTTTCGGTATATTTTCTCTCCCCTGTCCAGCTGAAGAGGGGAAAGAGAGAGCAGCTTTGGTGGGCACCTGGCATCCAGCCTGGGTCAATTCAAAACACATGTAAATAATCATAGATCTGAAAAACAGTATAAGAGCTTGTAGTAAGTGACTGAGTCAAATGAGAGAAATTTAAGATTAGTCTCACTGCTCATCCAGTCTCTTGAGCTAAGGAGAGGGAAAGTCTTGGTGTTCCTACTGTCATTGATTTAACAGAATCTTCCTGGTGTTTCCTCAGCAGTTAATTGACTGTGTTCATGGTAGCAGCGGGGGATGAGACAACGGTGTCTTTCCTGTGTTGCCACATCACCTCAGTCATAGCAGATTGTGATGGTACAAAAGCAGTGACATCAGCCTAGATCTCATCTTCGGTGCTTATGCAAAACACTTACAGCTCTATAGTTATAAGAAAATGCGATCGGTAGATGACATTGAGGAACTAATCACTTAGACTTTCTTCCTTAACTTTATTAATGAACTGTACCTTCTTCTTGGCTATCGGAAGAGTTTTGGTTATCCAGTAAAAGGATGTAGTAATATGAGGAAAATCTCATTCACAGGATCAGCTAAGAGAGTTTCAGAAAAGGCTTTGTGGGAAGAGGAAGGGCAGTAGGGAGAACATGAAAAGATACTGTAATGAAAAGCCAGCAGAAATGTGTCTTGTTCCAATGAAAATGGGAGACACTGAAGAGAGAATGGGTCACTGCAGACTACTTAAATAAGTAAAACTAAAATATGAACTGCACCAGAAGCAGAAAACTGGAGGGTCACCGAAACAGGGTTTTATATTCCAAGTTTAGTACACAGGAGAGAAACAGGGACAGCGTGAGGATACAGTGAAACAGCTGCCAAGAGATTAAAGATAATATGAAAAGACTGTGTTATAAATCCTGAAGGCACAATAACACAAAATTACTTGACCAAGAAAATATTAATTGTAATTAATTTGTAATAAGGAGATAAATTTTGAAACCAGTCCTTATTCTCCCTAAAACTAATTGGACTTTTGCCATGGAGTTTATTGGGAAGGAGATTAAACTTTAAATAATGGCTTGCTTAAGAAATCATTGATGTAATTATGAACTGCTGGGAAAAAGTAACTAAGAAATACATAATGAAATATCATCACTTGAACAAATGCATCTGAGGTGTCCCTTCAGATATTTAAAGAACTGATGGAACAGCCAGTTGCTAAAAAACCCCACAGAGAATTGAAGAAGTATCAGGAGACTAATAAAGTGTCAGCATGCCATAAGTCTTTAAAAACTGAATTAAGAGTAACTATGGAAACTATTGTCTTTTGGGCATGGCTCCAAATTGAAACAAATACTATAAATAGTGAAGCTGAAGGGGGAAATGTATTTATATGGAGGTGAGTAGTGTAACAAGACCCTGATATGGCACAGGTGTACTGCAGTAAACCAAGCCAGGCCAGTTAGAATGTTTATCCCTCCACATCTTTTATGATGAAGCCAGAAGATTAGCAGAGGACAGAACAGCATCAAGACTTTACAAAGGCATTTGATGCTGTGCCACATAGTATCTTAAGGAAATTACTGAAACAAGTCAGCTGGGGCTAAAATTCACTTAAAGGTATCAAAGGCTGGCCACTGAACTGTAGACAGAAAGTAAATCTGAGTAGCAGTCAGCATTGCCAAGGATAAGCAAACAGTAGTATCCTTTAAAGGTCGAGATATGGTCCAATATCTGGAGGATAAGGCGCTAGTTAAATGTGAAAGTGGTTACAAAAGTAGGAAGGCTGATTAAAAGCACAGAGGAGAGAGGTTCAGATTGTTCTCTAAGGTTACTCTGGATCTCTTAAAGGGAGGCTAAACTTAAAATGAAAATAATAAGTGATAATGCTAAGCATTAACAGTACTTTATGCCCATTAGGGAACACATTTTATGAAATACAAATAGGAGTTCTTTTGTACATGAAAGAATTTGTCTTTCTTAGATGCTTATTCAGACTCTATATATAAAGCTAATCAGAAAACTGAAATTCAGAAAGCGGAACCATCAATAATATTAATGAAATGATAATTTGCTTGATGTCTTTCTTTATCTGAGAGGAATATTCCCTTTTAATTGTTTATGTTGCTTAGATTAGGTCAAGATTTCCACACCCAACCGGTACCATCAGAGGGCTCCATACTCTGAAGTTTTCCTTATGAAGGAGGATGGTGTGGCAGTGGTGGGTGATAAGGAATGAAGGTTTGGATACTGGGCATTTCTGTGATTGTCCTGGGTCAGACCGAGGACTTACCCGGGATAGTACAGTCCCTTTAGCAGTGGCTGAAAATGGGTGTTTACAGAAGGTGAAGGGCATGACAAGCACATATAACAGTCTTCAGTAACTCCTTCCTGGACTTTATTAGTTTTCGGCTTAGGGACTCTGAGTCACTTGTGGTTTTAGTAACGCTAAAGGATTCCTTTTGCATGAATTTTTCCAGCCTTCCCTTGAATGAACAAAAATTTCTAGCACTGGCACTGTCCTTCAGTCTTACAAGTGTTAGATCCATTGCAGAAGTACCACCTCCTTTCGTTTGCTCTGAAGCTGTTGCTATTAACTGCAATTGACAGTCTCTAATTCCTGTATTGGGAGACTGGGCACAATCAGACTCTGGTTACCCCATTTGTGCCACTTGTGCTGCAGTGAATCTCTATCTCATATGCCCTTGGTTGCCTTTTTCACGGACCGATTGTCCTTTAATCCGAGTAGTAGACTAGCTTTTGCCTACACTGAAGCCGTTTTTCCAGATTCATGAGTAGGTTCCCTGGCACCAGAAGTCACAAGATTGCCTTGGAATTGTATCTTTGATGTTTTAAAGTATGCTTTATGGCCTTGCAAAAGAAGCCTGAATGCATGAACTGAATGCAGTTGCTGAAATGAAGCCCTCTGAACAGGGAAGGAGAGACATTTTGAGATGTATGAGCTACAGCATGCACTTCACTGGAGAGTTCCCAGAAATTGTGGGGCTTCCCAGCATCTCAAACAACACCAAAACAGAAAACAACAGGCAGAGACATTTCCAGGAGAGCTGTAGCCTCACCGCTGGATTTGGTGTCAGGGTGCCTGGCCATGGGTGTTACCTTTGCAGAAAGAGGGAGAGAAACTCACTCTAGAGCTAAGAATAAGCACTGCTGCTCTGCCTTGCATTTTCCTAGAGTATAAAAGGGGGGCTACTGTCGTCATCCTTCTTGTCTGAGCATTTGAGGAGGCTCTTGCTTTGCTATCTGAGAAAAAACAAAGAGGTTCCTGGTTAGATGCTGTGCCTAGTGCTCTAAATTGTCGTACATCAATGTCTGTCTCAGCTAGCAAAGGATGCTGTGTCACACTGCACATTAACTCTACAGAGTCATGGCTTTCACTTAGGGTCTTAAGTTTTGGGGTGGTTTTTTGTCTTTCTGTCTCGAGTCTATGGATTTTACTTCATTTCTATGGTATTTCAAGAATATTTTGCACACAGTCTTTTTCAAGTACGGGGCTTTGCATGCTTAAAACACTTGACATGTCCATTAAAGACAGAGAATGACTGCAAAATTGCAAAGAATTTATTTCCGTGAAACTTCAGGGATTAGTTGCTAAGTTTAGTCAGTGCATCTTTTAGGACTGAACCTCAATACTGATTTTGATCCATCTTTTTATCTGTTGTTTAATATTTTGCTTTTCTCTTCAAAAGTGACATATTAATAGGAGGAAAAAATCCCAAAATGCTGTCTTTAATTCCTCCCTGGTTTTTCTTTCCTGAAAACCATGTCTGTAGCCTTTTTGCCTTCTGCTTGCACAGTCCACTGAGCAATAACACAAGTCATTTTTTATTCCCAAGTGGGAAGGCAAAGCTGGAACTCTGGGTCTTGCTGAGGTCTGAGAAAGGGGGTTTCTTTTATAACTTGCAGATAAAAACCTGCTACAATGAAATACAAAAGAGTTTTCAAATAGTGAGAATGGGGTTGCCCAGCTCTGTGCCGTGCTCTTCTGCTAACACACAGCAGTTTTCCTGAAACGGAGTGCAACACAACTGGGGCTGAACTTTGTAATTGTGTGGGGGGGTTGTTTGTGGGGAGGAAAGGAATACACAGCCCCTTTCCCCCTTGCTTTAGGGCATGAAATGAGGTTGTGCCTTTTAGGAAAGGCACAACCCCACACCTCTCCAGCTGGCTGGCAGCCTCTCTGCCTTTCTGCTGTAGAGTGGGAGCCCTGCAGCAAGATCTCGCTGACCTACCTGGGGGACTGTGAATGCCAGGCCGAGGCAGGAGAGCTGAGATTGTTGAACCTTGCCAGGCAAGAGCTGTGTGTCACAGCTCACGTTTCCTGGTACGTGCATCACGCTACAAAATGCTGCTTCTCTCTCCTTGTGTGAGGTTGCTGTAATAACAGACACATTGTTGTTGAACTACAGGAGTTGGTAAGATTCTGTTTGTCTAAATGTTGAAAGTCTGAGAGGTTGCTGTTGTGGCAAATTCTTTGCAAGCTTTTGCAGTTCTAAACACATGACCCTCTGCTGTCTCTAACGATGTGCTGCCATTGGCAGACTTTCCATTACATAATGTTGACCCATATTTGTGGTATGTGACATTTTTTGCTAAACACTGTCAGGGATAATCTGTCACAGAATAAACTTTCTGATTATATGCTGAGACTCTGTCGTCTTTTGGCACAAACATAACTTGTGCCTCAGACAATGCTATTCCTTGTTAAGACAAGCAGAGTGTAGTTCTCTCAGGTAAGAAAAACGCCATGAGAGCATTGTGTACTCTGAGAGTGAAATACCTAGGACTAAATTCATTGCCAAGTGATTGCATGGAATCACATCTGGGAGAAATTTGAGCTTTAAAAAAATGTTGATCCCTACCCAGGTGATGGGAGGAGTGATAGGCTGAAGGAAGCATGGAGTCTGATGTGTGACTCTGCAAAATACTGTCTCAGGCAGGTCCAGATTTAGAAAAGCAGAGCTATGGGAAAGATTTTTCTGCTCTACACTTGCACTGAAGTCTGTGCCAGTATTTGGAGAGTTAATCAGTCTTTTTTTTCTTAATGATGTGGGGAAAGAAATAGATATAGCTCAGCCAGGGGTTATTGCTACAAGGTAGCTGAGAAATGAGAGGCCTTTGAGGAACGGGAACACCCCCAAAGCTGTCCGCTTTCAAAGAGCTATGCAAAACCCATCCATTCTTAAAAACCTTATTTCAGTTGCATAGAATAAGATGTATAGGAGAGAAAGGTGTATAAAATAGAGGCAGAGGGAATAAAATGGGAATTCTCTCAGTATTCAAGAACAGCGTCATTTCAAATGGACTTTATATAATGTTATAGCAAAGAAGTAACAAGATTGTGTGAGCTGCTGAAGCGTCTGCCACATTGTGGAAAGGAATGAATGTGGAACATAAGGCTGGGAGACTAAATACGGCATCTTCAGAGAAAGAAATTTTCCAGCCTTACGTAGGAGATGACTGTGTGCTAAGAACAGTTGCAATATCAAGGAGAAAGGTTTTGCTTCAGTGCAGGGAATTAATGCTTGTCAGAGACAAAATTAAAACCTGATGAATGCAGTCTCACCCACTTTCATTTCTTCCCTCTCTGATTCTATATTTGTCCTCATTCTGTCTGTGCATTCATTCATATATTCCTCTCCCTTCCCACCTCCCCATTGACTCACACTCTCCCTTCCTGTTATTACTTCCTTTTCATTTTCTCTTCCTTTAGGTTCCCTTCTCACTCATTCCATTTCTCCTCTGCCTGACATCTCTGCACACATTTTGCATCATGATGAAAAACATCAGAGAAATAAAGAGCAAGAATAAAGAGATGAACAAGAAAGTGTGTGTGTGTGTGTGTGTGTGTGTATGTGTGTGTGTGTATCGAGTACACAATCCCAGAAGGGTGCTCAGTATTGCACTTTCTCCCTAGGATGTCCTACAGATTTTTGAAGGTGTCAGAGGAATCCAGACTCCTAAAACCTGTTCCTTGCTTCTAGGCTGCAGCACTTGGCAGTAGCTTTGTGAAAGGCAACATCAGAGGTCATTTTCTGAGATTAGTGTCCCCAGAAACCATCATAACAAATGGAAGGATCCCAAAGCCCAGTGGTAGTGGAATGACAGACATCTAGCTGTGCATGGGGCTTGCTACTGTGCCAGATTGGTGAGGACTGAGAGGACACTGGGTGGTCTTGGGACTGCAGAAAGAGAAATGGGAGCTTTAGGGACTCTGGACTTGCTGTCATGCAATGTGGACCGAGAAACATCACAGCCTCAGTCTCGATGGGAGCCTGTGTGCAATGAACTGCTGTTTCTCAAAGCAGCCAGTGCTGGTGTCTCGAGATCAATGGCTAAATGGTGTGAATTTTGGTTTGGTGAAACAACAAACTGGCACCAGGAATGCTCGTTGTAATGTGTGGTAGGAAATGGGCTCAAACAACTTTCCGGTCTGGAAACTGGTGATCCCATCGCAGCACGGAGAGCTCGATCCCAGAGTCAGTCTGTGACCTGGAGAAAGCGGCGCACTCCCGCAGCCCCTGAGGCCCAGAGGCTGCTCCTTTGTCCAGCCTGTGGTGGGGAGGGAGCTGAGCTGTCACACCTGATGATGGTGCAGCGCTACACCAGTCTAATCTATTAGTCTATTACTCTTTAAATTTTCTTCTTTTGTGGCCCTGTTCTTGTTCCTGAAGCTGGGAACTGATAAATAAGTACTTTTCAAAAAAGCTTAATAGGAATGGCACCGCTACCATGCAGATTATTTCTCCTTCCCACAAAAGGGGCATTTGGGAAGTGTGCAGAGCAGATAGCCAGAAATGGCTCGTTCCCATACCCTCTCTTGCAATCAATAACCTGCCAGCTTTTCTATGTTTATCAATCTAAAACCAGCTAATATTTCTTTCTGCAAATTCTTGCATAATCGAAGGATCAGAGTGGACGGCAGAGCCCGTGCAGTCGGGTGTGATTGCACACAGCGGTCACGGTGGGCTGTGCGCTCGGAGAAGGGGAAGTCGCTAACAGTGGCTTGGGGGTGGTTTTGCCTTGGGCGACTCTCTCGGGTTATGGAGTAACCTCGAAACAAACCACGCCGCGGCGGTGGGCAGCTGTGCTCGAGGCCGGCCGCCTGGAACCCGGACCGGCCGTTCGCAGGGCCTGACCCGGAGGGCTCGGACTCCCCGGGAGCTTCCCGTGGAGGCGCGGCCTCCGTTACATAAGGAGCGGAGGGGGAAGGGACGGTTCCGCGGCCGCGGCCCCTTTAAACGCGGATCCCGGGGCGCGCCGGGCGCCCGCCTCGCTGCTGCCCCCTCCCCGGCTCGCTGCGGTGACAAATCCGCTCCTCGCCCGCCTCCTCCGCCGAGCGCTCGCAGCCGAGCCGGGCGGCGCCGGGAAGCGCTGCCGCGCGGCTCTGCACCGGAGCCGGCCAGCCCCAGCCCCAGCCCCCGGCCAAGCCACAGCAGGCAGCGGCGAGGGGCGCGATGGAGGCTCCGCGCCTGGCGCACACCATGAGCAGCCCCACGAGCCCCTGCGAGGAGGTGATCAAGAACCTCAGCCTGGAGGCGATTCAGCTCTGCGATAGGGACGGTAAGCCCGGGCTCGGCGCGGCTAATCCCTACAGACGTAAGATGCTGCTGCCCTCATGGATGCTAATGCAAATTAATCCGCGCGTCGTATGGTCCTTTGTTATCCCCCATGAATTTGTAGGTGCAAGTGTTCCCCACCCCTCCCGCCGCCGCCACCCTCCTGCCATTGAGAACAAAAGAAGAAGAGAAGGTTGCACCTTGCTGGAGGGAAGGGAGGGAAAGCCGCCGCTCCCTATGCCGTGCCTGGCGTTGCAGTGCGATTACCCCGGGCAAGCCTGATGCACAACCCTGCCCCTGCCAGGAATGGACGCTGGGGCTTGTTCTGGGATAGGCAGCGACGAGAGCCAGAGCCCGCGCTGCGGAGAGTCCGGAGCTAGGGATGGGGTAGTGGCCCTGGTGGGGTTTTGTTGCCCGCGCTCTCCAAAGTCCTTTGTATTATAGGGCAATTCCCGTGCTTCATATACACGGGCGGATGTGCCGGCTGGCGTGGGCAAGCGACCAGACTTGTTGCCGGTCGCTCGTGAGAGCCATGAGGCGGCGAGCGGACCGAGCCTGGGGCTCTCAAGATGGGGCGCGGGGGGAGACGGAGAGGGAGGCGGTTCAGCACCGCGGACAGCACNCCGCCCGCTCCCCGCCGCGCTCCCGCCGCGCCGCGCCTGGCGCCCGCACCGCCGCGGGAGACCGCAGTGCCCTGGGGACAGCGCCTGTCAGCCCGTCCGTCCCCCGGCAGGCAGATGAAGTTTGGTTTCAGAGTTGCAGGTGCGGGTGTTAAAGGTTGTCTGTGTTGAAGCAAGCAGATAAATGTCAGGTGGTGACGAGGGACGGCCAAAACAAGTGTACGTGCTCGAAGCGACACTGACGGCTGACTAGGGGAGAAGAGAGACGTCGTTTGTACACAGCTGTGACTGACAAAACTAAACAGACTCACTGGCTGTCAAACAATGAACTAATATTTTCTTGTAGAGTGGCATATAATTTGTGCTCATATACCAGGTGATTCCTATCTTGTCGTTTCACATCGAATTATTAAAAATAACTTCTCATTTTTGGATGCAAAACGTGCTTTGGGTGTGGAATTTATGTTAGCTAGTAAATGTACCAAGGAATGGAGATACTCTACCAGTGATTGGTAGTGTTGAATTAATGAAACTATTTCCTTGTCGTCAGTGTATTTTTGGAGCACAACTGTTAAAGGTGATGGCTATAGAAGGAGTCAGGTCAGTTTTCTCTGTTATTTTTTACAAATTTTAATTAAATATTTCACTTTTTTTTTTTACCTAGGCAGACTCTAATATTTAAAAAGATGAATTTTTGTGAGGTCTTTATTTTTCTCGCAATAGTAAAAAAATTTATAAGGCATTGAAAAGTCTCAGTTATTATTTTTGTAGCTAAATTAGAAATTATTTGATTTTTATTCTTTTAATGTTTGAATTTAAATATTTGCACTTCCATCCATTCATGCCTTGCTCACTGCCCCAGGAAACTGAACTATGTTTATAGTAGTGGAGGTTAGACTGGTTTTCTGTTAAAACAATTTTTCACATCTATTCCTTTTAATTAACAGTAGATACAAAAAGATAAATTATGCAATCTTTCATATTTGTGTGCCCTAAAGGAGTGTAGTGAAGTACTCCATGTTAATCACGACAAACCCTATTTGGATCAAGATACAATAGTGAAGGACTGCTTGATTTCTATGAAATAATGTCATACAGACAAGCAAATGGAAAAATGTAATATTTTTCATTTCAGTTCCTTTTTGATTAGACTTCAACTGGAAAAAAACAACTTTCCTGTAGATGTGGCTTTACAAATTAAATTCATCAAGAAAGCTCCCATCATTCAGGGTCGTTGCTTTCTCAATACATGGTTGAATTTCCAAAGGAGGTGCCTGTGTTGAGAATGGGAGAGAGACAACTCAATGCCTCAGCTGAGCATACTCCGGTATTTCCTACAGGTGGCACTTATGCATCAAAAAGCTTGTTTTAATGGGAACACAAAACAAGGAAGGAAAGGTGAAGGCATTCATCTTTGAGATAAGCATACAAATGTATACGCAATACATTTAGATCCCCGAGTGTCTACATGGGTACATTTGTATTATAAATACTTGCAATTTATTTTAGGGTATCTATTTTGAAAAAGGTGATGTTCTTAAGGTGATTGGCATCACTGAGGTTAAACAAAGTTCTGTGATAAGTAGCAATGTATTACACATAGTAAATTATAAATATGCTAGATTTGTATTCTGAAAATGTCCTTGGTCTTTAAGCTGCAGTAACTGTACAGACAGCCAGTGAAATCATAACATTATACATCCAACTATGACAAATTCTGCAACACACTTAGTTGGAATTGCAAGCGATGCTGCAGTAAAAACATAAGCAGTAATGGAAAATTTATGTAGCAAATATTTTTCTTGTTTTCTAAGATGAGAGGATTAATATTGAGATGTTTTGTATTCAGCAAAGTGCATTATACCTTCATATTCTATATATAAAGGTATACCATTATATTCTGTGGAGGTATATATAGGAGCCACAAATCTAGAAACTGGAGTAAGCAGTTAATAATATCATGACAGTTCAACTATTTTTGGATTTTATTCTGGGTTTTTTTCAGCACTGTTTTTGCAGGCATTATCATCTCTCCTAATGAATCAAAGCATTTTAAAAACTTCCAAATGTTAAATAAGAGATAATAAACGTATGCATTTTGGAAATTTTTTTTTAGATTGAAACTCCTGGTAAGATTTGTTTCTAAGTGAATGGAACATTCTAAAGCCAGTTATGAGCTGTTATTTACAGAGGCGTCTTGCATTATTTGCTCTTATTCTTTTACATGGGTCTAATAGCTCAGCTCAGTGTTAGTCTGATGCTCAGGCTAACGTGTAGTTCCTCAGAACTCTCCTGAACTCTGTGTGTAGGAAAATGTGTAGCATTTGTTATTTTCCTTTGCCATATTTGAACATTGCAGCCATACTCTGTAGACTTAAGCCGGGAATGAATGTTTAATCAGTGCTGAACATTCCGGTGACCTTTTCATAAAATTTGTATCAGCCTCAGCTGGGGATTAAACCTTTGGTAGATAGATGGATGTCTTTTGTGTCATGAGCACGCCAACGCTATGGAAATATAGCTGATGCTTGGGAAAAAACAAGCTTTTCGCAGGCTTGGTAGAACAGTCTTGGATGTCAGCAGCTGAATTTACCGAAGCTGCACTGTGGCTGTGCCGTGCTCCCCCTACAGATGATGCACTTTGGCTGCTGGGTCCCGCCAGGCCGAGAGCGGTGACACCATCATCCACTCCCCCCACTCTCATGTTGGCATAGACAGAGGGAAAGCAGAAGACACCTATCAAAACAACACCTGTCAAAATGCAGAAAGGAGAAAAACAGAGAAACAAACCTTCAAAGAGGATGCTGGAACTTGGGACACACAGACGAGGGAGTCAGGCAAGAAAACTGGATCTGGAGGTGCTAACAGACTTGAGGCAGTGGCTGGTCAAGGGCAGAAGAACAGGAAAGACTTGCAGGCTGGGGATTATGTTAAATGGGAGGGCAGAAGTGGACAAAATAACCCTGAAAGAGAATGGGAAAAGAAGATAAAGGAGCAAGGAAGGCAATCTAAGTTCAGGCAGCATGCCCAGGGAAGTAAAACTGGAGGGAAAAAAGTGAGGAGATGTTCACCCAGATTAGATTAATTTGAAGAATCAGGATTGGGAACCTGTGAAGAGTAAACCTGGTGATCTGCATGCAAAGAAGAGGCAAAAATATACAAGAGGGGGGCTAGTGGGCAGTTTGGACCACAGAGCTCAGGAGTAAAGGAATGGAGCTAGGACTTGCTGAGCAAAGAGACTGGGACTGAAAGGACAGCCTTAGGAATGAAGAACAGGACTTCTGAAGTGTGACTGGGGAAGAAGAAGGAAGTGGGACAGGAACAAGTACAAGGAGTAGGGCAGAAGAGGGTGTGTTTTGGTGTGACCACCAGAGAAGGGTCGGTGTGTATCAGTGCATGACATCTTCCAGAGCCACACGCAACCCCAGGATTCCAAATCCTCCTTGTTCATTTGCCAGCAGAGAAGGGTACCATGGAGTACTCAACGGCTGCTGCTGACTTCAGTGAGAGTAGGACTTCAAAAAAAGAAATGCTTTGAGAAAGAACATTAACCACCTTAAGTAAGGTGGTTAAGGTTTCCCATGCCTCAGTTTTCCATGTGTAAAGTAGAAGCATATTGCTGCCTCCCCTCACAGCAATGTTTTTAAAATAAACTAATGAATGTTTGTTAATCAGACAGACACCATAGTAGCCTAGAAAACCCATGAGGTGCATGGAAAAACCCATGATGATATTCATAGTTTTGTCTTCAGAGAAGAATATGAATGATGTGTAGCAAATAAGTCCTGGGACTACACACTGAACAACAGCAAATAACTGTTACAAGAAAAATAGTTCATTATGTATGCACTGATCGTTATGTATGCTGAATGAGTCAGAATTTATGTGGAAAAATTAGTACGTAACCATGCAGTTAAAGGCTATATCATAATCTAAACAAAGTGTCCAATTTAAGGTTATTCAAGCATGCTTCATTCTGGTACTTTCTAACCATTGATGGCTTAAACGATACAATCTCACTGAAGTGTTTTTAAAGTGTTATTCTGTCTTCATATATTGAAGATAGTATTTAGGCAGCAGGATCAGAGCTGGAACTGGTGTCTTGGCCAGTTTCAATCAATTTCATCACCTTCCAAACACTTGGCACCATCACAACTGTTTAGTCTAACAGGCTTGTATAAAAACATTACATCATATAAGCTAAGATGTCATTTCTGGTTTATGTAAACAGCTTGCATCTTTGGCTTTCCATGTTATTTGATCATGTCTCATGTTTTTTAATTTATTTCAGGAGTTTATTATCATGCTGGACTTATTGGAGGATTCTGAAAGGTTTTTCTGGAGTTCATTAATTGGGGTTTTCATTGCCATATTGTGTACACGTTCACCTTTCAAACAGAAGGTATAAAGTGGCATCATCCAGTCTCTGGATGCAATCTTCAAATCCCCTTTTTGGCATTATGGAGCAGTATCACTGCTATTTCTGAAATGTCATCCTGTATGTCTGAGAGATGGGAAAAAATTGAATGTCTAGGCAGACTCCCACATGAAGGACAATTGAGAGATCAAAATTTCACAGTAATTCTTAGTGTCCTAAATCTTTGTTGTTGAATAGTTGCTTGGTTTTTCAAAAAACTATGACGCTTCTGAGAACAGTTCGTATTTTCTGTATGCAACATAATAGAGAAGTGCTTGTATTTGTGATATTTTGATAAGACATAAAATTCAGAGTTATGTTTTTTGGTTTTTTCCTCTCCCCAGCTGCAAATTTGGCGATTTAAGTTTACTCTCTTCAAAATGCAAACAGTATCACTTTTCTAGGGTTTAAGTGATGGAATGGCCAATTAAGAAATGTATTTTTTCCAAAAAATTATGTCTAACCTGGCTGAACTTGAACATTGTGATGATATTTTTTTGGTGACAAACAATAATGCTGCTTCAGGTAGGAGATAAAATCTAGTCCATCACTTCAAAAGCTCTCTTGCTGCAAAGAAAAATACTTATTACTGTTTTAGCTTTACATTCTTGGCGGAGATTAAGATTTCACATGTAATATTCCTCACTGTTAGAACAGAAAAATACTAAATGGAACCAATCAACAAGTCTTCATGAACGATCTTTAGAATTGTGGAGAAGTAAACTAATGATTTGCCAATGTCTTCCACTTCAGCGAGTATTTCATCCTCTCTTTGTTTATGTCATAAGTAATGATGTCTGTAACTAGTGAGGCTTTGCTGAAAACTGGCTATTCAACATCCTGGTGTCAAGAAATGTAGTCATCCAAATTCTTCCTTTATATTCATGAATTTTTAGGGTTATTTTCCTTCCTTCTCCCTTCTCATCTTCTTTTAGAGCTTTATGACCCTCAAATCTGCATAATGGATTATGAGCTATTTTGTCTGGCAATGACCAAGTTATATATTATTAGCTATTTATATTTGTGCACTTTTTCATTCAATTATTCTTCACTGTAACTCTACGAGATCCCTCATAAAGCTACTGAAATGCTTGATGTGTAATTATGCCAGATTCATCTACAGAATCACTGTTCTTTCCCAGTGCTGATATTGCTGGGTTGAAACTCAAACATATAATATAGCTTTTGTAGTTAATTTCTAGTCGTTTTTATACTTAAAGCATTTTAATCATCAATGTCTCCTGTATATGTCCCTTCTTCTTTGTGTTTGCTTCAGATTAGAGGTCCCAGATGCATTCTTTTATTTATTCTGTAACAGAATCCGTTGTAGCACTTCCTGCCTGTGCTTCTAAGCCATCTTGTTGTGCTTGCAGCTCCTTGTGTTTAATGCTGTCTGCAGTATACAAATGTGATCTCTCTTTAGATCATTCACGAAGACACAAAGCCTGGAACCAGCCACAGTCTCTATGGTAGCCCAGTGGACACCTGAGCTCCTTTCTTCTTTTGCCATATGTCAGTCTCACCTGTGCCAGCCCTTGTTCAGCCCTGCAGATCAGTAGTTCTCAGGGAGTACAACGGCAGGAGGAATCATTTAGGGAAGAGAAATCCTAACCCTTCCAACCTCTGAGAAGCAATCACCTAGAAGTAGAAGCCAAGCCCACCCCTCACTTAAAATTTCATATATCTTCTGCAAATCTCAAAGACTAAAGCTCTTTTTATTGAGGAAAAGTTAAGCCATTACTATCTAATTCATCTCTTTCATCTTCCATCTTAAACTAGATCTTTCTATTTTACTGACAATTTTCTTCTCAGCCTACTAATCTGGTGGCTCTACCACCTCTTGTAAGTAGTGCTCTGAGCTCACGTTTCCAAATTCACAATTTACCCTGCCATTCTACCTGTATGATCTAGGTCAGAGTACATACAGAGGGCCAATTCAGTCTTTCCAACAGCTTTCCAGTGAGGTTCCTGGTCCCAGAGCCATAGCTTCTAGAACTGGCAGAGTATCCCTTCTGTCATGTAAAGTGTGTTGAGGAGAGACTCTATCGTATTCTTATTTACATTTCTCTAGTATTTCGTCATTGATTTTTGAATGGATTCCGGTCAGGCGTTGTTGTGTTCTCTTGTCTCCAAAGGCTTGCTGAAGCCTGTCTTCCTGACCTTGGTTTTTCGTTCTGGGATTTCTCCACCGCATTAGTTTTCTATTTTTTCCCCCAGAATCTAGAAAGATCTCCTCCTTTACCCATTCCTTGTAATTTCCTCCATCTTTTATTGTTCATGTCTTCTAAACAGCAGGTTTGGAGGCCCTGCCTTTTCTGAATAAGGTAGTTTTCAGTCCCCTTTGTGCTGCTGAAGTAGTGGCAGTATCTTTCACCCCAGCTGAGGAGGTAATCTTTAAAAATCTTCCCAGTCTGAGTTTTTCTTAGACCACTCAGGACAGTAGGTACATCTTCCGTTCTGCCAGCATTCATGGCCTTTCGTGCTTTTTGTGACCTGAAGGCTATATTTAATTCTGGCTGAACACAGCCCACCATCTAAAACTACGTCTTCTGTTCTCTTTTGACAGAATTTTTAAGCATTTTTCTTGCAGACTGCTTCCTTCAAAAATTTTTAAACATATCTGGAGAAATAGTACTAATACTGCCAATGCAGGATATTCGTATAAAACATGTAACTGTTATAGAAAATAATGAAAAAAGACAGTGTTTAGGCAATTGGAACTAAAGAAAGCTCTGTTCCAGGATCCCTTTGTATAATTTCCTCGCTAGGGTTCGTTATACAGTGGAGCATTCCTTATTTGACCTTGACATTTTTTCCTACAGCACAGAAGATTTGGTTAGAATTCATTGTAGCATTTGTAACTGAATCAGTTTTCACAGTGGTGTTTGTAGTTGAATCATTAGTCAATTGTATTTTATTGTTCTCAGAGTGTTCTTGTTTTATTTCTGCTTGAATGAACAAGGTGTTTTGCATGGATGTTTCCAAAAGCAATGATTAGCTGTACTGTTTTCATAACCTAACAACTGTTTCTCTGAGCCTTGACAGGCCTAGCTGCTGCCAAGAAGGGGAAGCCTTAAAACTAGTTTGGTGTTGCTCTTTCATTCCTGCAGAGCGACAGAAAGTATTATCAGGGTTGCACGCTTAGTTCCAAGTGTGGAGTGGAGTCTGGAGTTTATTTCTCCAATACTGGAGAAAGTCAGACCCAGCTGGCAGCTCTAGGAGAACCACAGTTGAAGGAATTACCGTATTAAGCTTTGTTAGGAAAAGTCTTGTTAGAATTTTCTTGTTAGGAGAATTCTTCAGTTTGCAATGATCAGAAGCATCCCATAAATTTCTTTCCTGAGCTGCTCCATTGGCTTCAGTAAGACTTTGTGTAAAAACCAATTTGCATTCATAATGTGGCATGATTAAGATCTTACAACTAATGTATTTTCCTAGTCTTTGGTGAGTGTATTCTATCTTATTTCATACAGAAAGGCATCTAATTTGGAATTTTTCTCTCTAAGTTGCAGTTTGTCTGGATTTAATCTGTCTTTTTTTATAAGACAGAATTATATATTTCTATATATATTTAACCTGTATTTGCAATCTATATTTATTTCTTGGCTAGAAATAACATTTTAAAAAGATTATTCTGAGCATTTTTTTTACAGTGCACTTCTATGCACACTCATAGTTGAAAACATTCGGACTTCAAAATGAGCAGGATAAAAAGATGTTAAAAGGCTCTTTCAGTCTTGGCCAGCTGTAAGTCCTAGTGTACAAGTATCTGTGGAGTGACTCATGATGTGTCGTTCCTTTTAATGCAACTTATGCAAAGGGAAATTGTATGTGAATTTATATAAAGGAAGGGATAAAATTAAAAACAGGATATGCAGCAGATTGTATTTTTTAATGCTACTGAGGTCCATCTTCCATCTGATGACATAAAGTAAATATTATGCACTTAGACTTTCATGATGAACTTTACACTGGTAATTTAATATAAATGTTCAGTGGTAAACACGTGACTTTCAGAGTGCTAATGTTTCTGATGAACTTCTAGCCTTTACACTCCCAGTGTAATTCCAAGACATATCTCTAATCACAGGAACTGAAAATCCCCTCAGTCTGAATCCAGTAGACCATAGGGAAGTTATGTCCCTCTTATGTGGGACATACTGGAATTTTAGGCAGTGTTACCTATGCTCTGGTGACACAGCTACCACCTTACTCTTCATGAAAGGACAGGTTTGGGCAGTAAGATTCTCATGCCATTTATTGTGATTGTCTCACCTCTGCCCATGTGTAGAGGTTACTTTCTTTCCCCCCTGGAGGGACAAAGCTCCAGGCACAATTCTTTGTTTCCTCTGTCTGTGAGCAGCTCTGTGCCGTGCTTTGGGACCCTGGCACAGAATATGTCGCTTCTGTACTTCAGTTTGTCACTGTTTAGGTAGCATGGAGTTCTTAAATCATACTTGATGTACAGGGATCTGAGTAGAGCAGCCTTTTTAGAGCGTGAGAGTTTATTTTCAGGTTTAGTGACACATCAGGTAGCCAGATGGCCCAGCATGACTTGTGTGGTAGGAATATATCTAGAACTCTGTGATTTCTCATAAGTGGACAAGTGCAGGGAAGAACCAGGATCTTCATGTGAAAAAAATAAAACAGTGATTCTCCTTTTGCTGTTTTTGTATAGTCTGTAATGCTCAGCTGGTTTCTGTGTTGCTTCCTTGAGCAGACCATCAGGGAGCCCCCGAGGCAGCCTGGTGGGGCTGTCAGCCCTAGTGCAAGTGTGCAGTGCTGCAGATGGCAGCCAGAGAGGGAAACTAAATCCTTCCATGTATCTCAATATGCTTACTAGATTAGCTCACATAGTAGGGAGTGGGAACTGGAAAGCATTCCTTGAGATGCTTTTAAATGCTCTAAATCCAAAAGATGAAAATCTAAGCTAAACATGAATTCTTTTTAAGTACCATACCCAAGGGGACTTGTTTGGCACAGTGAATTTGTAGAAGGTTATGCAGCTATTCCTCTATAGCTAATCAATTTTTGTCTTGCCATGATCATGATTGGTGCCATTGTTGCAATTCAATGGCTGTTGATAGCTGTCATAATAAGACTACAGAAAAATTTGTAATGAAAACTATTGTAAGTATCCATCAGAGCTGTGCTTTTTTAAAAAAGCAATTTGAGAATTATCAAGGAGCATGGATTTGAATCTGATGTTTTTAGAATTGTTGTAGGATTATTTTAATTTAATTATATCAAAACTTCACTTTGAGTTTTCTCTTCTTCATTAGACAATTTTCATTAGATAAACTACAGGAGACTTCTGTCACAAATGCCATCAGGATAGGAAGCTGATGAGCTACAACTGAGACTTTCAATAAATACACACAGTCAATATGCTATGCCGTGTCTGAGTGAGGAGTGAATTCCAATGTGGTGAAGACTCTGCTGAAAGATTTCTTTTGACTACAATATTCATAACTGTGTCATCTTTATATTCTAGTGACAGTGAAAAGCTTGAACTCATTGTAGCCTTCCTCTTGATAGGGAGTGATTAGCAGGATCCTCTCATTTCTGCATGCTTGCCTGCCTTGAAGAAACTGGCAGCAACCTAAATTATCTGCGAGCTCTCTGCCCTTGTCAGAGGTTCAAAAGTTAGGAACAGTCAACCAGTGGCAGACCTACAGCTAAAGGCCTTGAC
Source organism: Falcunculus frontatus (assembly GCA_013398115.1). Classification (NCBI taxonomy): domain Eukaryota; kingdom Metazoa; phylum Chordata; class Aves; order Passeriformes; genus Falcunculus; species Falcunculus frontatus. The sequence continues at coordinate 754,048 of VZRV01007869.1, read as the reverse complement.
AATGTTTGGTTGCCCTAGGCAACCAGCTAAAAATGAAACAAAACAGAACAACTCCTGCCAAAAAAAGGGCTCTCAAAACCCCTATATCCTTTATTTGTCAGGGGCTGAGAGAAAGTCTGAAACCGGCATACAATTCTGAAACGTGCATACAATTTAAATGTAAAAAAAACCAGTACAAGTTACAAAGTAGAATTTCCTGAACAATTGTGAATATGTAACACATTTCAAATCACAGCTAAAAAGCACAATCTGGTGTAAACCAGAGCCAAATCCCATTCCTTACAAGAGATGTGTGTGAAAAGCACATAGCAATTACCCGTGAGCTGAAGTAAAGAAATGCTCATTCATGCTGCAGGCTGCCAGGGTGTCCAGAGAGTTACAAAAGCCCACTCATGCTGAGCACCCTACTTTCTCAAGGAAAATGCTTAGTAAAACTGTGTTCCCCAGCCTTGAGTTCTCTCTGCTGCCCTTCAAGTGACGAGTTTTGCCTTTCTGTCTGGGCTTCCCTTTGTTGAAAGGAAGTGGATTTTAAATGAAAAAAATCCTTGTGTGATCAAGGCACTTGCAGTTTTCAGGCAAGCTGGCAGGTCACATTAATGCTCATGTGAATACAAGGCTGCCTCATCTTGCTAGATTTGAACTCACATGACTTAACTTGAAGTAGAGAACACGTTTTGGTTTAGATGAAGACACAGCTGCAATAAATGGCACAAGTCGTTGCCAGCCAAAGAATGAGGTAAACCAGTATGAATGAGGTTCATAGTAATAAACTAAAATGGAAGTATTTGTTTATCTCTCTCTTTTGTTTAGTGACATGTGGAAGCACAAATCATGAAAGGCCACTCACTTCTCTGATATACAGTTAATATTAAAAGCAGTGGAAAACTAGGGGCAATGCTTTGCCTCAATTACACTGTTAGATGAAGAGCACTGGAGCAATTAGGCCAGTGACCCAGAGCAGTGTAACTTGGATCGGAATCTGGCCCCAAGCAACTTGTCTGGGGTCATACAGTCAGTGCCTTCATCTATGAGATCTGTTTTCCTTTGTCCTGGAGACATTGGCAGTTCCACAGTCTCGGACACAGCTGTATATTTTATTCACCAGAAGAGACAAACCTCATGCCATTAAAAGCTTTGTATCCCTTCCTGCTCCAAACTCTGCCCCTTTAGGAATCAACAGGGTGGGAGTCTGCTGAAAAATTTTACTCTCAGTTTTCAGCAAAACAGCACTGAGATAGCATCCTTACAAAAATACACCACAAAATGGGCCTGAGTGCAGTCTGAAGTATGGTCAGAATTTCACAATAGACAGACAAGAATAGATAGATAATAATAGAGATCTGACAACACAGAGTTCTGCTAAATGAATGAAGCACGTGTGATAGATTGATCTGGAATAGATTTTATAGTTAGTGTTTCTGACATACTTACTTGCTTTCCAAATCTGGAATTCTGTATAACTGTAGGTATGCCTTATACTCAAATTGTAGTGTATGTAAGTGGCTGCAGAATTCATTTTCATTTTTAAATGGCATTTAAATTAACCTAGATGGTGGTTTAGAACCTTTTACGTCCCTTGTTACCTTCTTTCCCTTTCTGCAACTGAGAAATGCACATTTTAATTAAAATTTGTTTTTCAAATGTGTCTTGTAGCCAACACATGCTGAGAAGAGCCACTTACCACCCATGTACTGCGAGCTTGCTGTGCTGAACAAAATGGGAGCATTTAATTAGGAGTAAATGCTGTGGTGGCTTAGTGTTTGTGGCCTGCTATAATGTCCTGTTCAATTTCCAGAAGACAGAATTGCCCTCGCCTGGCTCTGATGGCAGAGCCATGAAAACCGATGGTTTGCCAGTAGGAGCTGGAGTGCAGCTGGAGCTATTTTTGCCACACTGCAACTCACATTTCACAGAAGGTCACAGAGAAGCTTGTTTAGCTTTACATGACAAGGTACAGTAAAAAAATAAAGCCGTGCTTAATATAAGCAGTCTAAGAACTTTAGAGGGAACTGAGTATAAATTATTTTGCATGCAGGAGTCACTCAGTGGACAGGATGAGGAGCAAGATGCTTATGGTTGGTGGTGACATTTGCACTCAGTCTCAGCTTATCTGGCCAATTCAGTTTGTTTGCTTTTGGTATTCGTGGGTCATAAAAAGAGATCCCAGCACTTCTCAGCTCTTTATCACAAGGATTTGGTCAGTCCTTAGCGCATGGTAGGGTCAGCAGATCTCAATAGGTCTCCACATCTTAGATACAGGAGAGAGTAGACATAACACTGTGGATGTCAAGTTAATCTTCTGGCCTAGGTGGTTTTTCAGTCTTACAGTTTTCCTGGTCCTTAGTGAAGAAATATGTACCTACGTGATTATTTACAATCTTCCAGTTCCATATTTTCATCTGAAAATAAAAATCCTCCTTTTTCATATTTTCTCCGTATATTTTTAACACAGTGAAAATTAAATTTTGTGTGAATATGTGTGTATTTAGCTTAGCATATTACTGTGCTAACACTCCTCAACTTACTTGTTATAAAATGGCAAAAAGGAAAGAGGAAAAATTTGATAATAGTGGCCTAGGCTTGCGAGACACCAAGGACTTTAGAGAGGCATAGTGGCATCCGGTTTTCGTACAAATAGTCTTCCAAAAATTATCTAAAAGGGGTAAGGGGAGCTCTAAAAAAGGTAATTGTATCAACAGGGACTTGCATCTATTTCCATTTCAGTACTCAGTCTAGGGGTTTGGCTGCTATTGACATTCTGAAAATGTGGTTTAGTTTTGAATGAGTAAGGTATAAATATTAAATACTTCCAAGATGTCAGAATATCAAACAAGAATTAAATCTTAGTGAAAGAATAAGGTCAGCCTTGCCAGTTTTGCCATTGATCTGATTTGCAGTCAGGTTTTGCGTTATGCTTTGGGTTTGTGAAACTTGTGTACGTAGTTGCAAACACATTTTCAGAAGTTCCTGAGTAACTCGGCTTAAATTCCGTTGATTTCAAAAAGACTTTTCCAAATCATTTAGGTATTTCTGGAGATGTTACTAATTGTTACCTAAATTTTTGCTTCAAGTAAGGATAGGTCAAAAATCAAAAGAAGAATTGGCACTGATCTAGACAATTTGGCTGATAACAACAGAGGACAATGTACAGTGATATATCTGAATTTTCTGTATGGTAATAGCAAGAGAGAAAACAATTATTCTGAGGAATTTGTTTAATGATGCAATTAAACGCATTATTTATTTTTATTTAAAATTCATTAAACTACAGTTATTAAATAATTTATCTATAATTGCAGTTAGCAAGTTATAAATTCATTCACATTCGAGCTTAAATGGTCCTGAGATGTTTGAGCCTATCAGTGCTTTCAGAAGAAATATTGTGGGGATAAGTGCTGAGCTCTGATGTATTTGACACAGAAATTCAGAGAAGTTATTCTTGAAAAGTTTATCCATTTTAAAGTATCAGTCCAAAGGATATTCCTGAGTCAGTGACATGTGAGATTTCTTTGCTAAGGAGTTCAGAAATTGGCTACAATGTAAAAGGTACTTTTTATCCCCGTGTTATTTTTCTTTTTTTCTCTGGCAGAAATCTTGCAAATTATCAGAGGCTGCTGTTGCATCATGAGAATCTGTAGAATTGTCAAATGTAATTCAGGAAATAATTATAAAGGGTAACTTCAACTAGCTCTTAACTTCTGTGACCTCCCTCTCTAGTCTCTGGAGAGAATTGGATTCCTCTGAGGCAAAGTTAAATGTGAGAGCTACCTGTAGGTGCTCAGATTATCCCATCTACGAAACTGCCTTTCTTCACTGGATGCAAAGTGAGCCTGAGGAGACTCACTGCCCAAGGGTGATGGTTTTTGTCAGTATTTTTGTCTTTCTTAGCATAGTAAAAGTATTCGTGGTTTCCACAGTATCCTGGAAAATTCATATATATACATATATATACATATACATATACATATACATATATATATATATACACACACACACACACACACATATATATATATACACACACACACACACACACATATATATATATATATATATAAATTCCTATATATATTTCATATACATCATATGAAAATTGTACCTGAACATCATTGCAAGTCATAGGCATAAAATCTTTTGGGCAGTAGCCTTTGCTTTTGGATTAGCAGATACATATTTTGTATCAAATTTATTCCAGGTGTAATTCCAGATATCTGTGGTCTTATTGCAGGAGTGAACATTATCGGATTTTTTCTTGTTACTGTTTCTACTGTCATATTTAAGAAATATTTGGGTTTTATTATTAACTTAGAAGGAATACATATGGCCCAACAAATCCACTGTTGAGAATTTAGTATCTATGCCAAAATTTGTATTCCACAGAAATGTTATAGTGGGACTATTTAATTTCTGCTCACTAATTATAGTAACCTTTTCTGTAAGATACACTTTATTTCCTGTTGCACATAATGTTGCATTCAGTGCCCGCTGAGAGAATGACTGAGCTGCGAACCAAAGCCCTTGGGTTCTGACGGCATAACCGTGTTCCAAACCATATCCCGGTACCTCTGCCTGCTGCTGTCAGGTTTGCCACACGTGTGCTGTGTGTTCCCACTGGTGCTGGTGGAACACACACGTCTGAGGAAACCAAGCCCCTGAAGTCCCATCTGCTTTTGTTCGAGGGCTCGTGAGCATCTCGGCCGGGTCGGTACCGGGGCACACGGCCCCGCTCGCAGCCCGTGCCCGATGGCTCCCCGTGGGCACGCACTGTCCCCAGGCTGCCGTGCTGGGACACGGGGGCTGCCTGCAGAGCCAGGCTTCAGGCCCGGGGCTGACAGCAGGCACTGAGAAACCAGGCTTGGAGAGAGCGGGACAGCCCTGCTCCCTGCGAGCCTGCACGTTTCTCGCTGTCGTGGCAGCAGTGAGAGATTGGGCTGCTCCTGATCTGAATCACGGCACCGCTTGTAGAGTACATTCATCCTCCGTGTGAGAAGGAGGAAGAATCGAGTCCTTTGTAAGGGGCTGAGACAAATTTTTCAGCACAGAAACCAGGCAATCCAGAGATTGCTCAGTGCTTTGTTTATGTGGCCACACTTTGGGGGCATTCTCAGCTGAAGAAGATGCCTGTACTGAAGGCACATTTGTACTCACAGAGTCAGTTGTGTTCTCTTGGTTTGCATGTGGAATATTCCTGCTGAAGTCAATGTCCTAGATTAGCAGGAAACAGCTAAATTAAGCTGTTAAAACCAAGTAATAAGAGAATCTGAATGTATATGAACATATCAAAACCACTCAGTAAATATAAATATACATGTTATAGCTAAGTAATGCTTTATTTTTGAAATTATTTTTTAAAATTTTGCACACAGTGTACATTTCTTACTAGAAAATGCACAACAGTAGTATCAGACAATGGGGAGGAAATGAGGAGAAGGTTTAGAGGGGTTTATCCCTCTAACAGGATTTCGAGGGTCAGGCGTTCTCTCTTTATCTAATTTAGGGATTGGTTTTACAAGGCTACTTATTTAGAAAATATTCCTAAATATGCTTAAATAAATATAAAAATCTCTGTTGGGAGGTAGTTTACCACGATTCTGGGGGAGAGGAGAGAGAAATACTTAAGAGTATGAGACTCTTCACTCATTTTTTTGTAGGTTAAAAGAGGCATGAAAAAACATAAACATTATTTCTTGTATCATTATTATGGATAAAAAATTGAGCTTTGAAATAGAATAGCTATCCTAGACAAGTGCACTTACAAAGCCTAACAAATAACAGTTCAATTTAATAATTTTTTGAATGTTGTTGCAATTGTGTTTCCTCTGCGTGCTTTCACTGTCTCTCTTGAACAAGGTGTTGCAGTGAACTTTGAAATTGTTGGTATTCAGGTTAATTTTTTTGCTTGGTGGGGACTTATGTCCTGGCTCTGTAAAACAATTCTATACAGCCAGCAGTTGGACAGGGAGCCATTCATTCCAGAGCTCAGGAGAAAAATATGAGACCATATTTTCGCTTAGTAAATTTAAAGTATGCAGCTAATATGTAATTTCCTGTCACTTCCCTGTCATTTTTGATTGTTAGACAGAATGAAGTTTTCTCCCTTCTGTTGAATTTTTGAGGAAATTAAATACCATCTCGGTAAGTTGGAGAATCCAGTCTCAATTACAGCGCTTAAATATTGTCAGTCTGTATCAGGTTTCTGTAATTACAATATTTTACCTTAATAGATCTGATATATAAACTATCAGCTGAATTATCAAGACAAGAACAGGTAGAAACTTTTGTATTTCAGGTGTGTTTCTCTGTTCATGTTATGGGAGTTCCTGTTTGTAAATGAGTTGTTCGCAGTTGTTGGCATCCACATCTAATAAGAGGATTTCTTATGTCATGGTATCTGTGTGCTCTTAAGAAGTTGATCCCCCCTCATCAAACATTTCTACTTCAAAATACCATAGCTAACATCTCTCACTGTATTGAAAATATTAACTTGAGAAAACCACATTCTGATTTCCCCAGTGCCTACATTTTAAGATCTGAATAAGATGAGATTTTTTTTTTAAAAATGTGATTCTTATTATAACATTCTGTGTGTTTATTACGTGTGCTGTTGGTATCTGTGTATATATAAACCTGATCTTTTAGGGTCTCAGAAATTGCTTCTCATTCTCATCTACACATCTTTTGATTTTCAGATATCTTCCCAGGATGTATTAAGAATCTAGCATTAGCTTTTCATTTTGTACTGTGTGAATACAGTCTCGCCTTGCTTACTTCTGGCTCACGAACCTGAGTCACGTTTCCCTTATCACATTGCTCGGTTTTTATGGAGCTGACACCTCACAGAAGTAACTGCAGGGGTTAATGTCTTGTGTGTCTTCCCAGAGACAGTACACCCAGCACTTGGTGCACTGTCTTCTGCGTGACAGCAGCCCAGATCAGTGAAATTACATCAGTGGAGGGGAATATTGTGGTGACAAAGAAGTGGCATCGCCACGTTTTCCCTGACTTTCCTCCCAGTCACTGGTTGTGGGATATCACCAGGGCTTCCTCATGCTTTTGTCTTTCCCAATTAATTCCGTGGCTTCTGGATGTCTCACCCCCCATAAAAGGATTGCAGCAACCTAAAGGCTGCTTGGAGGTGCTTGAGCACAGACAATGGTTTGGATGAACAGAACAATCACCACTGAATCTGGGCCTTCTTTTCTGTAGCAAACTTTCAATTGTGGGAAAAAAGCCAGTGTTAGAGGTGGAGGTTCTTCAGGAGCTTGGCATGTTAGGTGTGCTTAGTTTTCTTTTTTGTCTTTGTACTTCCCCTAAAGTATGTGTATTGTATCACCTAGTTTTCTGTCCAACCACTACCACTACCCAGTACCTAACAATTACCCCTAACCACTACCTACCCTAACCCTAACCCTAACCCCAGCACCATGGGTGGTCCAGACCAGAAAGATGTAGGAGCAGCAATGTTGGGGCCCTGCCAGGATGGCCTTGGCCATGCCTTTTCCAGCCCCAGTGTTCCTGGAGCTGTAGGCTCTTTGACTCTCTCAATCTTAGTCCTAACCCTAACCCTTACCCTAACCCTAAGAATTACCCAGAGGTTTTCTGCTTGACATTTACTTAAGCGATTTATTCACTTCAAAAGCAAAGAAATTAAAAGGAATGAGAGTCCAGGTATCTGAAGATGTGTGCCAGATATTAATACCAAGAAACACACAGAAAATGATACCTATTTCCAGAAGCACTTTTGCTCTTTGCCATTGGTGTTCTCAAAAATGCTTTTTTCTTTCCGTTACTTTGTGTCAGTGGTCATTCCTGCTTTGGACTTCTCCTGAGGCTTAAACCACCTTGGCTGGGTATGGAATACAGAAGCTCATTTTAGGCAAATAATTGGCACATTAAGGAATTGTGGATTTATGGCTTGGGTTTCCTGGCTGCACATCTGTTCAGGACGTTATACAGCGTTCAGTGTGCTGGGGTCTCAGTGTGCCCAGCTCTCCAGCACTGAGAACCTCAGCAGCAACGCTCCGTCTTCTGCTTAAACACAGAGCCTCGCTCCTGGAAGAGCCAATCATACGAAGCTTTTTCAGCGTACCTGGCAGAGCTTTCAGTCATCTTTCAAATACAAATTGCTTGCAAAAGAAAGCAGTGCCATTTTCTCCCTGCTGGCTTTCTGAAATGTCATGTTGGGAAAAGCACTTACCACGTCTTTCATATGAACAGAAAGCTTTCAGTAATGACTGGTATTTCTGAGTCTGTTGCAGCCAGTGCAGCTGTTGAAAATGTCATTGTGTATGGCACAAATAGGGGGGCATTTTGAGCAAGACCATGCACTAACTGATTTTGGTATTAGTTGAAAAGGAAAAAAAAAAAAGCCATAGAATGAAGAATAGACAACCTTTTGGATGTAAATGCATAAAATAAAAATAAAAAATAGTTTTATTAGTTCCTGAAGTCATCCGTAAAAATACATTATTCACAATACTAGCTGGAGACCTATGAATTTTGCCGATTCTGTGATTGAATTTCACATATCTATGAGCAGAATTTTGACCAATCAGGCCAACAGTAATATTCCTGCATTGAAGTGCTGGAATAATTCTTTGGCAGAGTATGTTGAGAGGCTGAAATGTTCCTAATATTTTCCAAGTAAATTTTTTCTTTTATTACTACCCAAACACCTCTGACTTCAGTTTTTTTATCATTTTTTTACCAGTTATGATGAAAGTGTAAATACTATCTTTTTCTATAATTAGAGGTGACTATGAATAATTCTGACGACGCATTGCCTCACATCCCTGCATGAGTTTTCCATCTTCCTCATCTGGCCAGAATTTGGGAGCTTTCCTTTTTCTTACACAGGCATTAGCTTTTTTTTTCTCCTTTGTTTCTATCTGTCCTTATCTATGTTCAATATTCATTGCTTTTTCTGTTATGTTTCTTTACTTCTTCTCTTACATCACCGTGATTTTTTCCTTTTTTGCCCAGTATTTTTTCTCAGCTTTCTGGTTTTTTTTCAATTTGTTCACTTTTGACTTGAGTCTTACGTAAGTGCAAGAGCACCTAACGTGTCTGAGTTCTAATGTTCATGGAATGCTGAACTATAAAGTTGCCTTGGGAGCTAAGGGGAGACCCAAATTTAGAACCAGTGATTCTTTTTGGGGTCAATGGTCATTTGTTCATCTCCCATATGTACTTAGAGACATTAGAAAAGAACTTCCCAAGAAAACTGCAGGGTCTCAGCTGGGAAAATGGAAAGAATAAAGAACAGAAAATGAAGTTTTCTTGTGTATACCTTTTGCTGTGGCTCATCAAAATGTTAATTGTTTCATTTCAAAGGAGTTGTTGTTTTCAATATGTGTGCACATATGTGCACATGCATCCACCATCTATAAACCTTGCAGAGATTGGCTGTGCTTTGTGCTTGAAAAATGGTTTAAGGATGACTATGATTTCTGCTTGTGTTTGTTTCACTGACAGATATGGATAGGGCCATGATGTTAACTGTGGACATTGCTGGCTTCTTAACTGAACCTTGGAGCACTCGATAGCTTCAGCTGGGTTCTGCTGTCAGCCTGCAAACACACGCAGTGGTGATGCCAGCCACTCTGTGCCCCCTGCTTACGTGGTATTAGTGCTTATTCACCTGAGGAATTTCATCCCTTTCCAATGCTTTCCATCACTGACATCCAGACTTGCCTAATTGTACCTCACTGGCTCCTGAGTACCCCCTGTGAGCCTTCATGAAAGGCTGTTCAGGGATGTGCTTGTACTGGAGCACACAAAACAGTGATCAAATGAGTCCTTCACTGAACAAACCGTGCTTATTTTCTATGCAGGGAATAAATCACAAGATAGTGGGATTGCAGAGATGGAGGAGCTTCCAGTCCCACACAACATCAAAATAAGTAACATCACGTGTGATTCCTTCAAGATTTCTTGGGACATGGATTCTAAATCCAAGGATCGCATTACCCATTACTTCATCGATCTCAACAAGAAAGAAAACAAGAATTCCAACAAATTCAAACACAAGGTAATTTTCATTTAAAAATTAGGGTACAAATACTTTATTTTAAACAGATGAATCTCTGTGTTTTATTAACCTTTCAAAGTCAAGCCATGGGAAACAGGAATTGGACATCCAGCAAAGGTAGGTTTTGATTGATCTGATGGAATTTTGGTTTACCCAAAGTACCTTCTCTGTCTCCAGCCTATGTGCCATGTACACACAAATACATTTCCTTTGCAGAGTACTGCACATTGCTTTTTCTGTTTCATTTGAAAGCACCTTTGGAACCCATACAACGTAGTGCAAGACAGACATTTTTATTCCTGGACATCATCATTATTTATAAAACGTGTGTATGCTCTGCCTGTCCTTGTTCAGTGACAGACTCCTGAGAGCAACACATGTCATTTCAACAGAGGAGCCACAAATTCTAATGCACTTCAGGAAGGCTTCCAGCAATTTTAGTTTGCAGCATTCAGCACTGTGACCTGAATATTCATCTGGCCTCTTTCCTCAAGCCTCTGGTGCAGGAACATGTTGAAGGCATTGCAGAATCTGTACTTAGCAAATCCAGCAAAATTTGCTTTGACCTCGGAACAGTTGAAATACTGAGATGTCTAGAGAAACATAGAATGAGATATAAAACAATCTGCAAATTTAAAACTAATGTTGGCATTATCTAAAAGGTAAGATTTGCCAAGGCACAAATAACCATCCAAACAAATATAAGGACTGTAATTCTATCAGCACCTAAATAACTGTTGGTTTCTAAGCCAGTGGGATAAACAGAAAATATTCCCACCAATTTCTCTGAGACTTTTTATTGTGAGAGTATTTTTCATGAGATTTCTCTTAATAGCAGGTGTGTAATTTTCTTATTTGACTTTCTTTTTTTTCTGGTCGGAAGTAACATATGCATCAAGAGTAACAAAAAATCACTTAATATTGCTTGAAATTGAGAATTTTGCATGTTTGGCCATGGTGTTGCAGTTGCTAGGAACCAGTGTGGGAAGGACTACTAAAACTAACGTTATAATAGGCATGTATTATGCCCCATTTTTAATTGTAACAGCAAATAAAGTAGGGTATGTTTGGTTTTTCCTTACTCTTAGAAATTTTGGACTGACAACCTTTGAATTGAAATTCCCATTTTACACTTCAGGAATAAATATACCTTCTAATGTAAATGCTTACTGCAATGGATTCTTTTTAATTTCATTCATTTTATTATTCTACATGTTTATTCATTCATGTGCAAACTGATGTAAAATTGGAACAATTATTTTTATGAAAACTAGAGCCATCTTAGTAGAGCAAACACCACATACACTTCAGAATCTTTATCGTAGTGATGAGACTAGACTTAAAATGGAGAGGGGGGTAGTATAATAAAGATAAGCTATTAGATTTATTTTGTGTTTCTCAGCAATTCCCTAGCTTTTTACTGTGCAGTGATGTTTAGTCAAAGGACAGAGGTAATTGGTTTTGTATCAACAGGAGACTAAAATATATCAATTAAAATGATTAATAAGTTGGATGTCTTGTCAGAATTAACTAAAAATTGCTTACTACTTATTTTGTTAGTGCATTGGTTAAGATTTTTTTGGTGTAATTTTTGGGTGGTTTTTTTCCCAAGCCTGAACAATGGAGATCCAGAGAACAGAGAGGGTGGACAACAGTAAACCACAGACTGAACACTCCGACTCTGTGCTACAGCACTTGAGCGTTCACTTTCATGCATCTTTAGCACTAAGCAATTTTTAACACACCTTCTAGAACGAACTTTTGTTGATGATTGAAATGCTCAAATTCCAAGTGTGTAACACAGGTGGGGTTAGAGACAAGCATCCTTCATCCCTCTAAGGTTGGCCATAGGAGTATCCCAGCTGAAGCTCAGCAGCAGGAGCTGATATCCCAGCAGCTGCAGCTCGGGGCTGAATCCTCACAGCAGGGAACTGGCTTCAGCCCCCACCCATCCGTTGACTTCCTAACAAAGCTTTTGCATAAAGGTGAGGGACAGCACTGCCCTTTCTCCTAGCAGAACTTTTTAGAGAGAAAAGAGTGATTCCTACTGCCTAGATATAAAAAAGAGCATTGGGCTTTACTCCTAGGAGTCATCCAGCACCCTGAAGATGCCTGTGCAAGGAGCATTCATCCTTACTTAGCTTGTAGGGTAAAGCACTACAAGTGCTCATCTCTCTCACAGGTGGTAACCCAAAGGACTGCTCATTTTCTAACTTATACAGAATTAACATTAAATATCAATTTGCTCAGATGGCTGTGAGTAAGTGACTTGGGATGTAGACTTAACCTGATAGATACATCCATGCTGTTCCTCAGGAAAGGGAGCTGTTTGTTTTCTTTTGTATCTGGGAGAGCATCCGTGAGTGATTCATCCTTTCAATACTGTTTCACTTGGTAAATATATAAAGTATATTCAGCATACTTAGGGTGCATAAAGTCTTATTATTTATGACTATTGTCATCATCTCTGTGAAGGAGCAGGTTTGTATTGGTAGTTATGTGCAAAGTCTAGAATTGTAATAAGATTTTGTCTTCTTTTCGATTCATTTTGCATACCTCCTGTCTTTTTTAAAATATGGAAATATTATTACTCCCGTGTAATAAGAAAAATGCTCAAATATTTAGCAAAACTGGGACTAGAATCTAGGTGTGCTGAGTTCACACAATGTGTTCTACGAGCAGACCTGGCAAAGAGAAGGGTAACATGAAATGGGAGAAAGTTGAAGACTGAAAGGTGCCTCTTTTCCCGAAAAGGAGAGTAGGGTGATTCATGCACCTTTCTGCTTAGTTATTCAGAGCTTGCAGGCTGTTCTTAGAAATTATTGCCATCTAGGTACCTTTAGAGCTGTCTGGTGGGTGCTGGTAGTGGAGCAGCCATCTGCCACTCCAGAATCCTGGCTCCCCTTGAGCTGGCATAGTACCTACTTTGCACTTCTTTTGTGGATCAGCCAGGAATGAGAGCTGAGCAGAAGAGACATGAAAGGGAGAAATGGAGAATTCCCAGAGGAATCTCAATATGAACATTTGAACGTTTTCTCTGTATAGTGGCCTTAAAAAAAATGGTGTTTGCTTAGAAAAAAACCAGCAGATTAGAGCTATGAGAAGCAGCATATCTGCCCCTCCTCTCCAGCTGTGCAAGACATAAACTCCTCCATTTAATGTGGTGGTCTGCCCCTTTCTTTCTACCCTTTTCTTTTTGGTAGTCTCCCCCTTTTTTTGGTACAATTAAAAGAGGTTCCTGGTGCACAGCTGGAAGGTAAGGCTTTGACACCAGGGGGCAACAAGGCTTTTAATGTTACATGAAAACTGACAAAATTAATGGGGGAAAAGCTACCACTGGGGTGTGAGCACAGAGATCTGACCCAGGTGGAAGCTGTTATTACCATAACCAGAGAAGAGGTGACAGGAAGACCAATGATGTTAACTGTAGCACCTGCTGACTGCATTAGCAGTAGCAGACTCAGTCCAGTGGGATGCCTTTCAGGGTGGTAGCTTTAAATGTCATTTGCTGTTTCTTTTTTTTCCTTTGTAATTTTTCTCTACATATTATTCATTGTAGCATGCACAACTGTCTCCTTTTCAGATAAAGTTTTCTCCCAGCTATTATTTGATTTAAATGAGAATTGGCAAAAGATAAATCATGACAACAAAATTTTACCCTTGATTATCACTCAATTACATCAGTTCTTGTAATATCCCAAGCTGCTAATTTTACAGTTTCTTAATACAGAAGCTGAAGAAATTTTTTTTGTTGATACAAAAACAAAAGGAGAAAGATCTTTTTCCATAATAGGAGACAAGGGGAAAAAAATCCTTCAGACCTTGCTTAGAGATCATAACCGGAAAATACCTCTCTTCTATTTCTTTTTTTCCTTAAAGGACTACTATGCTAGTATTTATAGGTAGATGATTGTGGACTTGTATTTATAGGTGGACAGTTATGGATGTCATTTAAAGTGCCCACTTTTCACACGGCAGCCATCTTACTGTTCTGTTACTACTGGTGAATATTTAATAATAAATATCTCTCATTCTATCACAGCTCCTCAGGTACACTACAGAGAATCATTCAGCTCCATCATGAGTCCTTTCACCTGCAGTTTTAGCATAGACTGTCCAGTTCTTCAATTTTTTCTTCCCTTTGTGGTCTGTACCAAAGTCTTTGATACTGTAGAAATCAAGTATTTCAACTCCAACAAGCAGCTATTTTTCTTTGTTGCACCCTGGGGCTATGATATACTGGAAGAGCAAAACAGAGGGGGGGAAAGCAAGAGGTTCAGTGATAGGCACACGCTGTTTGGCTTCTTCTGGCTATTCCTGTACAGAAGGGTATTTTGATAGATGTAAACCAGCTGTAGTTACTCTGCAATGTGTTTAATTTTCTCTGTTGAAATTGAGTTTGGAAGATAGCAGCAGCAGTGTAGATGGACTGATTGATGGCAGGAGGAATTTTGTTTGATTACATTGGCTGAAAGAAAACAATTAGAGCACAAGAAGCTCTTAAATTAAAATAGTAGCCTGTCTTTCTTTGTTTGCGTGCTTAAGCACAAATGGCCCTAGTCTGAATTTTATATTTGGGCTATATATAGCAGTATTACCCTACAGTCACTTGGAACAAATCATTAATTCGTACATGCAAGTTATCCCCATGTCTCTTAGAACAGGCCTTACACCACTGTCCTCTGCCACTGCTCACTTTACTGCACCAACAAACTGTGGGAAGTAGTTTGAGTTTGCAGAGAAGAGCCGGGAGTTGGGGACTACATTGCAAAACCAGTGGAGGAAAGGGTGGCAGATTGGTTTGGTTGCACTGCTGACTCATGTGTCGTTCTGTCCTTTTGTTCGTGTCAGGATGTACCCACTAAGCTGGTGGCCAAAGCTGTTCCTCTGCCCATGACAGTGCGCGGGCACTGGTTCCTGAGCCCCAGGACAGAGTACACGGTAGCAGTGCAGACGGCCTCAAAGCAGGTCGATGGCGATTACGTCGTTTCGGAGTGGAGTGAAATCATCGAGTTTTGCACCGCAGGTAACGCTGCCGAGGGATCTCCACAGGCTGGAGTCAATTAGTGCTGGCTCTGCTGCCAGGCTGGGCTGGTCACCTGCCAGTGCCGACTGTGCTGGTAGCCTTTAATAGTCACCCCCGGAGACTGGAATTCGAACTTTAGGCTTTGTGTGGGCCGAGGTTTGCACGTCAAGCAGAGGCAGCTGGACTGCCCTTTTCTTGTGCAACAGCTTGGCTGTCCCAAAGTGCTGTGCCTGGCAGCACTGCTTGTCTCAGGCTAGGAAAGGGCCAGTTGTGTGCCTGTTTCTGGCTACCAGCATCTGTAGGGAAAAGGCAGAATGGCAGCTCCCTGACAGCTTAAGACATTCTGCTGCTCTGCCTTCTCTGCATGCTGCAAAGCCTCGGCACCATCAACACCCCATCTCGAGGGTCATTTTGGCCTGTCTTTGATTTATAAGGCTTCCTTTGGGTGTTCATGACCTGCTGCCACTGTGCATGCCTGTGTGAAAGCTGAAGACTGAGGCGAGACTGAACCCCACGTTGGTTGGGAAGCCATTGAAACTGGGTTCTGAGCAAGCTTTGTTCGTTCTGTCATTGGTTGTTGGCTCACAACCAGGTGTATTGTAGTAAACAGTTTGTCAACTGCTACGAGCCAGAGAGGGCAGTCCTGAGCTCCTCTGCAGTCCCAAATACAGGGAAACCAGCTCTAGCATAGGAAATCCTGAGCTGAAAGTTGCTGTAGGCTTGCAGAGTCCTCATGGGGGAAGGAGTGGGGACAATCACAAATGCCTGCTCCTGCGATTTGCTTTGCTTTGCCACTGTTGAAAACTGGGGGCATGATGTGATGTATATTACCAAGACTCTGTTCCCAGTTTTCAGTCTGCATGTCTCTGTGGCTTTTGGAGAGCGTTGTGGTTTTTCCTGCCCCCATACTAGGATTTTTTCTTTCCTTTCCAGATTATTCAAAAGTTCACCTAACACAGCTATTGGAAAAGGCTGAAGTGATTGCAGGCCGTATGCTCAAACTGTCTGTTTTTTATCGGAATCAGCACAAAGAATACTTTGATTATATCAGGTAAGAAACTAAACATGGTCCTTTGACAAATTAGAGGAGTAATGAAAATAGAGAAATGGAGACAGCTGTGCTAAAGCTAGAGCGGAATGTCTGTATGCTTTATAGCCCATTCAGAAGGTAAAGAATAAAATACAACTCATTTCTTTCACCTTGCTTAACTCAGCACTTCCATTAGGCAGTGAAAGTTTGTGTTTTGAAGCAGATACTGAGGTACTCACAGGGCCTCCAGCCTGATTAAAGTGTCTATAATCATAATGGAGAGTTTAGTAGCCAAATATTTCTATTGTACTGAGAAATTAAGAGTGAGGTGACTGAGAGTAGGAGTGTACAACGGTGGCATAGGCATTTGCCTGCATGTAAGAGTTCCATCTCAAATATTTGCTCCCTACAACCATCCCATTTCCATGTCCAAATGCAATTATATAGATTCTGCAATCTGAATGTTAATTTATAGATCATGTGGGGAGGGAGAGGGCATGATGTTTAGACAGTGTTACAACACCATGCTTCAGTTGGAAGGAAAAAACAGGATAGCTGGAGTTAGGTTCCCTGTTCCTGTTGGGAGACCCAGTGTGCCTTCCCACACATGGCCAGAAGCATCAGTACAAGAGAAAAGCAGACTTTTTGATAGAAGGAGTCAAAGCTCATGTGCTGAGTGAGCAGGAGCAGCTGCACAGGGTAACCTTCCCCTGTTAGAAGAGCATGGATGAGAGGTAAGCAGTGTGTTGGAAGGCTGCAGCACTGACTCTGCTTCTTTAATATTCATCGGGAGATGGGGCTCCTGCTGGGCCACATAATTTCAGTTTTATGTGAGTGTCACACTAGTACCTGCCTAGAATGGAAAGGTTTTAAAACAACTCCAGGCAATCCAGCTTCAAAGGACAGACTCCACCACCCTTGGAAACATTCCCACTTTGTACTCATGGGTATCTGATTTATTCCAAGGGTGTGTTGTATATTGCAGAGCATGGGCTTGCTCTTCCCCTTCTGTGTTTTGGAAGGATTACTTTATTCCGCATAGTGACAAAGCTGCAAAACTCAGTGGAGGTAGAGAATGAATTGCAGTTGTTGGGGCTCTTTGAGGACCTCATAAACCACTGCTGCCATCCTGGGCTGGATACCACAGAAGGGAAATGCCTGTGCTGTTCTGATTTTCACGTTGCTTTGTTTTCAGCTATGTAATCATAGTGCATCTACCTTTGTGTTCATTAGTGTTGAAAATTACCACTGTGGGTTTGGCCTTGTTCCGCCAAATATGACTCTAGTTGATTGCACTGTTATCTTTCCCCTTCTTCCTGTTACATTCTTTCTTGGTTCAACACCAATAGAGATGAGTTTGTTTCAGTGAGCTGGAGACAAAAAGCTGTGTTTTACCAGATCAGTGGGAAGCTACAATGCCAGTAACTGGCTGGTGGTCACCTCTTTTGGTCGGAAATAGACTAGTGCAGTCACAAGGGCTAATCCTTCCACAATACACCCTTCTGCATGTTATGTTAAAAACCCTAACCATGTGCTTCCTATTAGGGAAAATTCCTTGTCATCCCATGCCTGCCAATGGCCTCTGTGGTGTCATCACTAGTACACAGCCTGGAAAAGCTCTGGTAGCATTGGCATACAGGCAGCTGTTCCCAGTGCTAAAGTAGCAGCCCCCAAATGAAGGGTTTGAGGTGTGAGCTCAGAAGGGTGTTCGTGTCACCACAGCTTACCTGGGCTGGGAGTGCCACAAAGCAGCTCAGATCCCCCAAAAGGGCGACCTATAATTAGCCTAATTGGCCACTGGATGTCAGTATCTTGCCACAGAAATGAAACTTTCTCAGAATGAAGCCTGACTTTTCAGGTTGCAGAGGTCTCAGGTGGTTATTTAATCTCATTCAACTTTTTTTTTTTACTTTTTTTTTTCTCCCTAGTAATCTATTACTATTACTATTTTATTAGTCATAAAATACTAATTATATCCCCCACTCCAATCAATGCCATATGAAATAGGGCTTGAGGCCATAAATAGGTAGCATTTGAATGGCCCAGAAAACTTTTGAAATGTATCTTAGAGTAAAATAAAGATGTGCTGCTGAGGAGATTACAAATAATGAAAAAAATAATCACAGTTGGAGATATTACTGGGTTGATTTAGAGCTGTTTTGTATTTAAATGCTGAGTTTGTTTTCTTTGACTGCTACCTCCCACTTTAACCAAGTAAAACTTTCTTCCACACAGCACCATTTTACATGGACCTGGTGCAAGTTAAAAGCAGAGAGAGAATAGTCTTTCTTGGCTAGTTTCCCCTCTCCTAAAAGAAGGAAAAATAAAACAAAAAAGTAAAAGCAAGAGGGGGATGTAAGAATCTCCAGCCCCACAGCTTCATGCATTTTCAGTCTCTGATGTCAATGAGTATAAAGGCATAGTTCTGAGGGTGTCTAGCAAATGTGATGTTTTGCAGGGCTTACAAAAGGCGATGGTTGCCTTTTAGGTATCATGTGGTTGCAGGCGCAGGGAGAGCCAAAGCTGCCACTGGGGCGCTTCCAGAGATGTGTGGGGCACAAATCCTGTGGAATGTCCTACGATACATAATATCTCAGGTGCCAAGGAGGATTAGATGGGGTGTTTTGGAGTGTTCTCCTAAATTTAGCAGCCTAATGGTGCTGAGTGCAATTTGGGATTTGGGGTTTTCAAAATTCACTTGTGCATTGTACATTTCTTTTCACTGAAATGAAATTGAGCTAAGTTTGCAAAAAAAAAAAAAAAGTTAGTCTTTCTTTCCCCTTAGGATTAGTGACTGCAGAAGCTGGATACCAACCAAAGTGGAAACTAACCAAATAGCCTAATTCTCTGTGCCCAGCTCTGCTCTGATTGAAGTCAGCAGTAGACCAATTAGACTTGAAATCATCATTTGGGGAGAAAAAAGACTGTGGCAGACAGTACTTTCATTCCTATCACTTCTCTGAAAAGTATCCCTCAGAAATAACTTTCACTGGCAGTTTTCTACATGAGTTATATACTGCCTATGCTAAAAATACCTATTGACAAACAGTACATTCAGCATATGGAGACTGACTTGCACTATTCAACATGTGTTTATTGTGAGAAATGTAGTGTGAGACTGAACAAATCAGCTAATTAAAGATATTTGTGGTTTGGGGGCTTTTTTATTTGTGCTTTTTTTTCGCCTGCATGTAATCGCCAGAGAGCTGACAGAGAAGGCAGCCTGGAAAAGCAGATTTTCCCCTTGAGCAGGAGTTATTCTAGCTCTTCCCAAGCCTGATGTCACTTGATTTTCTTAGTTCTAAGACCACGACATTAACCACAGCTTTTGGTTTAATGGTTTTCCTTTGTGTCCCTCCAGTCCTGTTTCCAAACAGCATGATGTCCTAACTTTCCACTTTTTGTTTACCATGTGTTACAAAATAAACAATACCAGTCCTTCATTTGTAGAGAGCACCATGGGAATGCTATGCAGCCCTCTGTTAAGGATAACAGTGGCAGCCATGGCTCTCCGATCAGTGGGAAGCTGGAAGGCATCTTCTTTAGCTGCAACACTGAGTTTAATACTGGGAAGCCACCCCAAGATTCACCCTATGGAAGATACAGGTATGAGATTGCAGCTGAAAAACTCTTCAACCCAAATACTAACTTGTACTTTGGAGACTTCTACTGCATGTACACAGCCTACCACTACGTCATCCTCGTGATCGCCCCCGTGGGGTCACCAGGAGATGAGTTCTGTAAGCAGCGCCTTCCTCAGCTAAATATAAAAGATAACAAATTTCTGACCTGCGATGAAGAAGACGGGGTCATGGTTTACCATCATGCCCAGGATGTTATTTTGGAAGTAATTTACACTGATCCTGTGGATCTCTCCCTCGGCACAGTTGCGGAAATTACCGGTCACCAACTAATGAGCTTGTCCACTGCAAATGCAAAGAAAGATCCCAGCTGCAAGACCTGCAATATCAGTGTTGGACGTTAAAACTTCCCTCATTCCTTAGGAGCCTTCAAACCTCTGTTGCCCATTTCCATAGTCAGACGGTTCTGTCAGAAGCATGCACATGCCGCTGTCACCAAAAGCAACCACCAGTCTTCAAAATCTCCAATAGCCTTCTTAGTATTTCTTCTCTCCCTCCTTCCCTTCTGCTCCCCTGATGCTTTAAATGATTAGAAGTCCTGGATTTCTTTCTGGCAACCATTTATACCTAGATGCTGCAAAAATTGTTTTCTGTTTCTTGCCAAACATAACAAAATCCTATATAAACTGCTTTAGCAAAATTAAAATAACAGCTTATAAATGGTGTTTAAATATGCATTCATTTTAACTACTGAACAAGTACTGGGATAACTGAACAGCATGAAAGGTTGTAATTGCAGCATGATTTGAATTTCAGAGCCTAGAAATGTCAGCACTTCCAACGTGTTGTTTGACAGTGTTATTTATGTTATTTATATTAGCTAACTGAAAACAGAAACTGTGTCTCGACATAATAAATATAATAGAAAAATATTTTATTTGTACCGTTGTATAAAATATTATACAATCATATAGAATATATAGATTACATTTTAATATCAATTGTATACATATGTCATTAAATCATTTTCCCTTATCAAAGATGTAGTTTGTAAACTTCAAATAGCTCTGTATCTGTTCCTGTTGCTCTAGATGACTTTAATTAAAACAGATTTATGAAGACCATTTCTGATTCATAAAAGTTAAGTTATAAATTATTAAATCAGTACACTGAAAAAACAAACGGCTGCAAAATAAAAAATTCTTTTTTTAGTGTTCATATTTTTTTCCTCCAAACTACTTGAAGATGTGTACATCTTCCAAATCATGCCATTACATACTAGATAAATACAAACATGGTTGGTACATAACAGGCTTTATAAAATCAAAATCTTCTTACTAAGATAGAAAACAGGTTGCTTATACTATGTGGTCAATACAAAATGACAGGTAGAGCAAAACACTAAATGTGATTCAACTGGTTCCAGTCCCTTTCTTTTTTCTCTAAGTAATTCTTCCCTCCTTTCTGTCTGGGCTAGGTATTTCCCAGAATCCCTGCTTTTCATTTCTAGTACAAAACCTGCTGATAATCCTTCTATTACTAGTCCACTTTTCACACCAATGGCATATCACAAACAGTGACAATTCTCCTTAATATTATGAAGTGTGGTGCTCTGAAAGTTAAGAAAGATGCGTAATTCCAATGGAAAAATAACTTTTTATAACCTTATTTTCAGTAAACAAGAAGTCTAGCAGTCCTCATCAGATAACTGTGACACTCACTTATATACCATGTACTTTATCTATCCAAAATATCTTAGCATAATGCAGTAATCTAATCCTGTTTTTATATATATATGTGGCAATTTATAACACAAGAAGTACTTCAACATTTTACAAAGTGCATGCGTCTAAACGAGCTTTGGTAGTTAGAGAAGCAAATGTTATAGCGTCAGGCAAACCAAAGTGCAAAGGTTAATAGAGAAATCAAAACTAGCATGTAGTTGATCTATTTACTGACTGTTAAATTCTGTGAGCCAGGTCCTGCAAACGAGTGAAAAGGACAGCAGCCAGTACATCTGTTCTATCTCTTCTCAGCAGCCTGTAGCTATTTCATTTTGTCAAGCACTTTCTCTCATTTCTAAAACATCAATAGTTCCATGTGGCACTCCTGTGCTGGCCTTTTCTTGCATAAGCAGCTTCACTCTGCTCTGCTCCCAGCCCTGGCACTGGTTCTTCCTATGCACCCTTCTTTGAAGCCACTGGAATTGAATGGCAACTCTGTCTTGGAAGCTAGAGTATGTTCTGAGTTTTTCCTTCATTCACTTTAATTCATTTCTTTTAATCTAGTGAATCAGCACCTTGAGAGCCAACATTACTTATAGTAACAATTAATTATAGTGCATGTTAATTCTGGAAACAAACGTGTGGCACATTAACGTGTACTAAGATGTACTAAAAACCTGCAGATCATTTCCTCGCACTTTTGGAGCAGGTCAAACTGAGAATCTACATTACTTCAGTGTCCTTTTAATTTCTTAACATTCTCACAGTGCACTTCAAAGCTTTTTCAAAAGGAAAAATATATACTATAGTCCACTCACCCGTGCTTAATATTCTTGCATATTGCTGTCCTCTCTCATCCCAGCTATTATAATTGGTAAAGTGCATCAAAAATCTCAGTGTGTCAAATAATTGTGCAGCAGACCAAGACCTGTAAAATTACTTCCGCTTTTTCATTACTTGTTTGTTTGCTTGGATTTTTTTTTTTCCCTAGAGAACAATATCACAGCATTGCATTCACTTCAAATCGTTTTGGAAATATCATGCTTACTGATGAGAACCTCCAGGAGCCTGATTTTGGCTTTTGTGTGCTTGTATTCAGAGTATTCCTCAGCCATTGGCACCCGATCTTCTTTCTGAGGACTCCTATGAAAAGCAAATAAAAGCACCATCACATTCTATAAGGAAGAAGAGTCTTAAAAATTAATTCTGAAACAACTGATGAGGATTGGATTTTTTTTTACTGACTTTAAATGACTAAAGATAATTTGACATGACGAAAAGGCTCTAATATACAGAAATAAAATAATATTTAAAATACTAAATTTTCATGAACCAGACAACTTTCTTGACAACTGTGGAAGCATAACTACTCAATTCTCAAATATGCAGAGAAGTCAGAACAGTGCTTTGAAAACTGTTACCAGTGCTCATATCCTCCATAACTTTCAACAAAAAGGTTTGCTAAATGAAGAGGAGGGAAAACAGAGTGAAAAATGGCCAGTATTTAATTCTGAGTAAAATAAACAGTGGCTTCTGTTTTTAAAATCTGGCTGTTTAAAAATGGCCCAACTGCCAAGTGTATTCCCTGCAGACTGACATTCTCAGAAAGAGTCTTTTAGCAGCCTCCCTGCAGCTCAGGGACGATCCTGTGCTGAGGTGAGGTTTATACCCACTGCAGGCATGTCCTGGAAGATCCCCAAATCCAGGCTTTCCTCACGGATGACCACATTCTGAAGGAACTAAGCAGGGAGACAGATGGACATCTCCAGAGACCAGACAACTCCAGAATATTTTCCAGCCCTTAGGTGCAGCTCCTTTGGCCTGCTCACCCTCGCAGAGACAAACACCCCTGCCCAGGACCCAAAGGGGATAAGAGAGGGCTCTGCTGAGCTGCTGAGTTACCTTCCTGTCTGTTTGTAGAACTGCTCCTCAAACTCTCGAAGAGCCTTGCGAAGTCTCTTCTTATCAGCTCTTGTTTCTCTGAGATGTTCGAGCAGAACAGGCCTGTGAAACAGAGACAAGAACATGAAGCTTGTGCTTGGAAGGGTTGTAAAAGCCCTGGATTTGGGTAGCAAAGAGTTTCTGCTCTGGGGCCACAGCAGGCACTGACCAGAGCCCTGAGACATTCCACCACACTCCATACGCAGCTGTGCTCCTTCCCTTTTACTGGTATTCCACCCCTTCTAATAAAGTGAAGGCAGAGACTCTGGTCAGCAGGGGAGAAGAAGCATTCAGGACTGAGTATTGCTAGTGGCCTTAATTGCCTGTTGAATTAATGGAGTTGACAGGGCTCAGCATCTCACAGGAGGAAATACTGTAACTGAATTAAAGTCAACATTCAAGCCCTGCTCCTGTTTGCAGCTGTTCCCAATCATTACTGTGATGCAGTGGAAATGCTAGTGGTACCCAGAAGCATCATTTTTGGAGGCCATGTTTTAGCTAGTGTTCAGAGAAAAAGGGTTTTAAGCAGAGAAAGAATTCTGTTATGACATTTGCTCCTCGTAGTTTTTTTTCTTTGCATAATAACAAAATGCACAGAAATATCTTCCCAGTATTTATGAGCAAACTATTGCACACATAGTTGAGTTACATAGAAATCTAAGTAATTCTTATTTACTCTCAATTGTGTTAGAGTCTAGTTAGCTTCATTTCTGCATCTAAGACCTCCCAATCAAAACACAAAGAATGATACCATCCCCTAAGCTATGAGAACATATCTGTTCCTGGAAGGCACAGTCTTCAACAAGTTACCTTTCTCTTCCTGGAGCTGGCAGAAAGTTGTTTGAATAAACAGCTCAAACCAGAGGTATGCTGCCCAAACAATGAATCTCCTCTGCCTTCTCTCTCCCAAAAGAAAACAGAGTCACTCCTTTGGTATGGAATACTCTTACGCAACAGGTATGGCTCATAAGTCACTTAGAAAGTCTACGTGAAAAGTTTTAAAACGTTTGGAGGAAAAAAAGAGAGAACTTACATCGTTGCCTCATGTAAATTGGACATAGACAAGGCTGTCTGCCTGTAAACTTTCTTTTCATCCAGAGGTGAAATATGTGCAGGCTCACTCTCCTCCTGAGAGTAACACAGGTGCTCTTCAACAGGGAAGCAAGACATTGGACCAGATGATAACTCGTGGCTGCTTTGAGAATGGTCCTCATCTGAGTCTTCCTCCTCCTGCTTGGGAAATGCAAAACATTATTAAATTAATTGTTTAAATTACAACACTTACAGCTAATAGGATGACAGCATAAAGAATTAGGATCTGACTTCCTGGATGCATTCATTGAAACAGATTACACATATTGAAAGGTTTACCAGGTCTACCTGAGGTTGTTCATGAAAGCACTCCTGGGGTCTCTGGGTTACTGTGTATTGCCCATCAGGAGTAAAAACGACAGAAGCTGGCCCTGCTCCCGAGTATCTCCAGCCAGCAATTTATTTGTCTGTCCCAAAGCCCTTATATGTGGCAAAGATTTAACTAACATTCTGTATTTATGTAAGTGCAGTCCGTCTGGAACTTGTATTCCTCTTATATACCATCTACTGTGTGCATTATATCCAGATGTTCTGACTGTAAAAACAGTTGGAGGGAGAGATTCCACAATTTATAGCTACTAACATTAACTACTAAAATAGACTGATATTGGTGTATTGCACATGTTCCTCCATCCTCAGAAGAAAAGTTGAGCTGTTGAAACTAAAGCTTAAACATAAAAACTCCATAGGGCAAAGCTCCTAACAAATAACACTAGGGGGAATGTCAGTGAAATTTTTCAATAAAATACCTATGTGCAGGTGTACAAAGCTTTGCACTGGGATTTTTCAAAGAAATGTAAAGTTACACTGTCAACTAACACAACAATAATAACTTAAAATCGACCTAGCCCCAATTACTATTAGATTAGTATTTTTGGTAGACATGCTAATTAACTTCCAAGTAGACAGATTTCACTGTCTTCACTGGTTATGAGACCAGTACTGTTCCATTACACCAACATATTATTAAAGTACTACAAATTGCCTTTATGTGCTACATTGTTGATAAAAGCACTGTTGATTAAGTTATAGAAGTTAGATATAGTGACAGCAGACTCCTTCATGGAAAGAGAGAGGTTTCCTTCTGTGTTGCAGATGTTTGCCATGATGGAAAACTAATGCCAGCCTTTGATGTCTTACCCAGCCCACTGAAGTTCTTGCCTCAGAATCTGCTGCTGTACATTGGAACCTCTGGCATGCACAGAAGTTGAATTTTACAGAGCATTTGCTCTATTTGAAGTGTCAACACCCTGTATTAGCCAATGAGCAGGTTTTTTGGATATCAGCAGTTCTATTGCTGCCAAATGGACATACAAGTACAAATCAAATACAGTGTTTTGTATGTTTCCTTAACAGTTGGTGAATTCTTTCCAACTTACAATTGTTGTGATCAAAGATGGAGCGGCAAGAAGTTTCTTGATAATTCTGTATCTGTCGTAAAGAGGTTTCATGAGACTCTTTTCTTGCTTAGTTACCTAAAGAGAAATCATAACAAAACATAGGCCTCAAAAATTAAAAAATAAAAAGTAAATTTAAAAGGTTCTTATTTTCTCCTGTAAAACTGAGAAAAGTATTAGAAGAGTACGAGCAGATGTGTATTTCGCTTCCATAAATATTCCATGGGAACTGTAATTTAATCCATACAGTTTCTAAAAAGGAAAATGATAATCTTTTCTACTGGAGAATACCCAATGTGGTTTCCTCACTTTCTTGAGCCACACTGCCCAGGCAAAGGGTAAATTATTCTCTCCCTGGGGCTGCTGCTAGAGCAGTGGGAGTTCAGATGTGCTGCTGCTGTGCCTTGTGTTGCCAGCTCACCTCCTTAGCTGTGGTGACAGCAGCAGGAATGCCACAGCCTGCCTGGGACAATACACTCATGGGCCCAGTGGGATGGAGAGTGCCAAGAACACGGCTCTGCAGCCTGCACACGGGGCTGGCTCCGTGCAGGATTGCTGCATGCATTCCTCACCAGAGCTGGAACTTTCTCATTTACTTTGTTCTTGGTCTTTCATGAGCACTTGGAGCATGGATTTGGAAGAGAGTATGATTTTAAATCAGGTGTTAAGAGCCTGATCAAGCCACAGATGTTCACAAATACAAAAATAAATCTTAGGTTAACTAGCTGAGATCTAGATTGACTTACTGCATTAAGAGAAAAAAAAAAAGGAAACTCCACAAGGAAAAAGACAAAAACAAGAAAAAACCCCTCTCAACCAACCAAACACACCATGCCAACGTACATCCACACCCCCAAAGTAATGTTTTCCTCAGTGATAAAATGTCCAAACAGGATCATGTGCACAGTAGTCCACCATCAGCCTCTGCTCATCAGCTCCCACACCTATGAGCATTCACTGGGTGCAATTCCACTGATTTTTGGCACTGCAGAGAGGCCCAGGTGCTCGCTCAGATGAGTGAATGCATGGCAGGTCTGAAGAGACACAGACTGGCTGATGGCACAGACAATGGTCCAGAGCTGCTCAGACAGATGCCTGGTGAGCAGGAGCAAGGGGGACAGTAGACAAACCCAGGGTGGTGATGCTGCCCACTTCTGGCTGATGGAGTGCGTAGGGACCACTTCTAGAGCCACACTTCACTGCAGAATGTCAGGGCTTGCCTCTTCCAGCCAGGCCACTTCTCTTCCCCAGGCATCACATTCCGTTTAACTACTACACGTAAGGGCTCCAGGGAATGCCAAACAAGCCAGAATAGATCATTTTTGTTTTAAACCTGGTCAGTGGCCTGGCTGTCTGACCTTGTTCAGGTAAGTCTGGATAAAGATGGTGCTGAGCTGCACCAGACATCAGCAGGGCAAGTATCAGCCCCAGCACACTCCACTGTGTTTCAAGGCTGCTGTTACAGACCTGCTTCAGCCCTGAGAAGAAACACCCTCTCTGAACCCTGTCCTACACAAAGGTACCCTGATATTCTCTTTTCTATCTCTGAATCAAGTCTCTTTTACATCTACATAGCACTAATAATTTCTTGTTTTCCTTCTTAGGAAATATTATTTCTTCATACCCTTCTTGTATACTCACTCCGTCCCTCAGCTTTCATTCCAAGCCCAAAAAAGATGAACAAAAATGAGGTCAGAATCAGGTCATAATTTTAACATCTGACATATTTTTGGACAAATGCTGGCCCAGTTCCCTTTTCCTCTACCACAACTAACACTAGCCAGAAACAGAGACAGTCACAAGAATACAGGCATTGATATGACGAAGAAATTCCTCAGCTGTGTAGACAAATTTTCAAATCATCATCTCACCAATTAAGGCATTTTTTTGGTTTGCACCTACATTCAGCAAAGAAGTCCCTTGAAATTATTTTAATTAATAGTTTAAGTCCTGCTGTGTAGTAAAGGCAAACACATACGACAGGTCATGTCGTTTTGTAGTTCCTGTCTCGGATGGTGCCCTCTATAAAACCTTCCTCAGCTGATAAGCATTCTAATCATACATGATAGTAGAGCCAAATCTGCTGTGAATGTGTAATCTTCCAACTTAATCATCAAATCCTGCCTTTTCCAATCATGAAGAGAGATATGGAGCCACTTTTTATTTTACTTTCACTTCTAACATATAAACCAAATTCATCAGTATCAGGCAATAATATTTATACCCAAAAAATAGTTTGAAATAACTAAAATTATGTTGTGTAAAATTCATCTAAATATATTTAATATACCAGTCCAAAAATATTGGTTAGAGAAGTTATGTAATTTTTAATTTATCTATTTTTCCATGGCATACTTACAGGTTGTCCATGAATACTCTCAAAATATAGTAGACATTTCTGAAGATTGATTTTTTCCAAAGCCATTTGCTTTTTTGTCATATCCTATTTGAAAAAGTTATTTATAAGATTGTGAGTCAGGATTTCATGACATGGGTACAGGTACATATCTCTTTACTAATCTCTTCTTCCCAGATAAATATTAATAATGAATTCTATTTCTGTCTTCACTGAGGTCTTGGCATTAACTTAGCAAGAAATGAGTCCAAAATGACATGACTTAATATATCAAGTATGTTTAGTTGCAAAAAGTGAGAACAACCACCATTCTAGACAAAATACTCAGAAAGTTGGAAAAATGCAGAGAGGACATTCCTCAACTTTTTAATTACTCATCAAGAAAGAGAAATAGATTTACCTTGGCTGGTAAGGAATATAGAACAGAAAGAGTCAGCAATGCAAACCCAGCCCATTTATGGCAAACAGCTTATTTATGTTCAAAAATTGCAATATGAATCACTGGTACCAAAAGAGCGTTGATTTCTCAATGTTGGTGAATAATCAGGATTTGTACAGGTGTCTGCTGCGGGGAACACACAATGTAAGAGGTATTTGTCTCCTCCCTTTCCCCAACAAGATCTGCTCCTGACACTTGCACAATTTCACCTGGGCCAGAACACCAAGGAACACATGAAGTGAATGTCATTTCCCACAGTCTCTGCCAGATCAGGACAGAGCTGCTTGAATCAGGGCCAAGTGTTCAAAGGTGTGGGGGAGAAGAAGTCATGTGAAGAACCATGGAGTTGGGGGCACACACACACGGGGACCTTTCTGCAGAAAGCTGATGATGAGGGGGCTTTTAGTGACAACTTGCAGAAATGCTTTTACTAATTAGACCCTACTTTTAAAAATATATTGAGCCTTGAAGAAGTGACACCCTTCTTGTATTAGAGCACCTTGCTGTTAACTTCAACAAGAGCAAAACCTTTTTCTGTTTGATGCTCAAACGCAAAAACAGCACAGAGCTGCTAATCGGAACTGCTAATCACATTTTCCTAAAAGGTCTGCACGAGTTAATCACTGTAAAATCGTTTGTCATTCATGTTTAGAGATGAGCTGCTAACTAGAATGCAGGAGTATTATAAATCAGCTAATTTGTTTATTTATTGCTAGTTCTGCAATTAATACAAGGTTAATTCTTTCAAAAACTATGAAGCCTGGAGCAGCTGAATGGTTAGGAAGAATGGGGTGATCATTAATATTGATTTTACACAAGAGAAACCATCTCAACAGGGCTTAGCATTTGAGCCTATTTCATTAACTCATTTTATTAGCAACCTCAAGACGGGTTGGTATTCAGATAAGTTTGAAATAGCTGATAATTTCAAAATCAGAGAAGGCAGTTGGAGTCACAAACTACAGAATTGTCTGAGACATCTTAGGATTGTAGGCTACATACAGCAGCAGGAGAGTCAGTGCTAATTAAATAGAAACACTGCTTCATAGCCAAGGAGAAGATGAACTGAAGTGGGTCAATGATGAAAAGACAGATACATAAAGGGAACCAGTCTGAGAAAAGTCTGGCCGCAAACATTCAAATAGAAGGCAAAAGTTGTTTGTGACATATAAAGAAAGGGGGACTTTACCTAAAGATAAGGTAGTAGTTTGGTTTTTATAACTTGGAACAGAGGCACACAAAATGCTGTATGCGGTTCTCTTCCTTACTAGTCTGTTCTGTTCCCTGCATGCTTATGCCTTCAAGCTCACTGTTGTTTTTCCAGACAGAAAATGCAAACTCTGTGAACAGAAGGACAGACAGTCCAGTGAGGGCTGGGCCTGCCTGGACCCTGTCAAAGGCAGTGCTTTTTTTCCACGCAGGCACAGAGTCAGGTTCCCAGGGCCTTCGTCTGCCACTAGGGGATGTGTGGTGGCTCATTACAAAGCAGCATTTTACACAAAATTAGAAAGAAAAGGTTTAAAGAAAGGCAACGAGTGACACGACACCTCCATAGAGCGGTGCCAGTTCCCGTCAGCCGAGGTCAGGCCAGCTCCAAGCTTTCCCTGCTGGGAAGGGCTGGTGAGCCAGAGCTGAGCACCACAGAGCTGCTGCTCCCGCAGGGCACTGAGGCAGCAATCACAGCCCCCGCCACCGAACACTCGGATTGGATTCAAAGTTGGGAGCTGGGTCTTGGATTTGGTATTTTGGGGTATTTGGTGCACCTTTTTGAGTAATATGATTCAAAGTGTGTTTATTTGCCTTTTGTCTCCTGAACTCCTACATTCATGCTCTTAATCTTTATTTTTTCCTAAAGCCTTGTACCTAAACCCAAGGTGAGCCATGACATAAATCACCATCTCCCTGCACAAGGAGTTAGTGATACAAACAGTAACAGGTGGCCACCCTTTTGTGGGTTACTGAGCCATTCACAGGCCAACCCCAATTTTCTCTACGCCTTCTCATTCAAAACTTTACTCACAGGCTTGTTTGCAAGAGGGGTGTTTTGTTCTGGAAACCACATTCTGCTGTTTCCTTTTCAGATCTTGTGGTTTGTGCTCTTTAGAAGTATTGGGATTTTACTCTGCACCTTTCTAAGGACACATTCTCTAATTTGTGTTTCAGCAGGGCTTTAGAGGCTTCCCACAGTGAACTTCAGGGGAGAACTTGGCAAGCTGTTACGGAAACGCTATCTTTGCCCAAAATAACTAAATATCAAAGAAGAAACATTTAGCTGCTATTCAGCTTACTACTAATCTAGCCCAGATTCTAGTGCAGGATCTAAATGTTATATAGAAAACAAAATGTTGCACATAAAATATATCCACAGTAACACCAAAGTTGTTTGTAGCTGAAATGATGCCTTGGATCTTTGCTGTTACCACAGATATCCCGGATTCATTTCACATCATCAGTGCCACAAACCTCATTCTCCCCCAAAAGTCCAGGATGACTCATAATCAAAATCCAATCTCTTTTGGTCTTATGCTTAGGGAACTACTAAAATATATCATTTTGAAATAGATCAATTTGATTTCATGTTATTCCTGCTCAAGCCTCTGTTCCCCAGCAGTTTTGGATAAATATTACCAAACACCTTTGTTAACAGATAGTTTTCACAACACAAGTTCTCTCCACAAGAAGAAAATTAATAAGATTTTAAAAAAAAATTGAATATATTGGCATGTGCAAACATTTAATTTACATTACTTCATTGTCTGTGAGAACATTTCAAGTCAGCACTGCTGTTTCACAGATTTAGAAGGCTTCCTTGGAAAATCAGAAGTCCAAAAGAACTGAAAAATGAGTGGGACAGATACCCACTCCCAACTTACTTTTATAAGAAAGTTTTTTGGACAGGCTTTCCTCACAGACATCTGTTTTGGTGTCATCTGATCTCACGCCATTAATAAAAAAAAATTAATGACTGAAAATATTAACCTACAGTCTGCACTGTTGGGATTTTAGAACTATATACAGAATAGCATGGTTTTGTTGCCTTTTTTTGTTTTCTGGTTATGAAACACTTTAAATTTCATTTTTCTTTATAGAAAAGCAGCATATAAAAAGAAACAATTAAAAAATCAGTCATGTATGCAGAGCTCAAGATCTGAGAAGCATGGCATTGTTATGCACAGTCCTGGTTTTTATATAGCAGCTAGTTGTTTAAGAACCAAGAATAGGAACAAAACAAAATTAAAAATTGTCTCTGCTGCATACACTCTGCTACTGAAATCCATTCAGAATAATTTCTTAGTTCTTGCGTAGTTTAGTATTTAATTCTTCACCCCCTCACCCCTTCCCCTTTTTCATTCACCAGCCAAAGTCTAAATGTTACTGTCAACATTTGGATTTTAGGTACCTTTGAGGGCAGAATTTATTGTCTTGCTTGGCTGTAATGGCATCATCTGATAGCAAAAACAGCCCCCCTGAAAAGTGGGGGTTTGGGGGCTATGTATTGTTTTAGAGAACCCTATAGTGTGCCAGGAATGTGAAGGCACAGCTAAATTTTACTATATGTACTAGTTTTAAAACAAAAACCAATTGCCCAGCCAAGAAATCATGTTTCATGGAATATTGCTCCTACATTCAGAGGAGGAATTGAGAACATGGAAGGGCAGAGGCAGGATCAGCACAAATGTACAAGGTCAGGAGAGCAAAGCAGTCTGGGTGGTTGCGCTGTCCCTGGCACCTCAGTGCATGCTACTGACTGTGCAGAGGCTTTCAGCATTTCTCAGCTGAGAGGGGACCTTTATCATCAAAAAAACCTTCAGGGATGTTTTTAGTCACACAGTTTCTGTGGACTCAAGGTGCTCGTGCTGCCACCATCTTCAGTACACCAGGATGTGCAGTTCTGGGCACACAGCCTCAAGTCAGCAGGTCCCAGCAGTGCCTGGCAAACAGTTTCACGTGTGCCTCACTGAGCAAAAAATGCTTAGCACTACTTGAAAAAGCCTTCTGCACCTCTGCACCTGAGCAACTCTTCTCAGAAGAGTCACTCCAGGAAACTGCACTAGAGCTCCCACCTCACTAGAGAGAAAATGCACTGCAGTGCCAGCAGACAGAGGATGCACACAGCCCGGCACACCCTGAGCCAGCCACACCCCATTACCTGCCTCGGGTGAAAGAGTCTGAGGGAACAGCCACACTTCTTAAATACCTTGATAGTCTCAGGAAGGTTGAAGTGTTGCCTTTTCTCTTTTAGTCGTCTCAACACACCATCCATGGTTTCCTCCACTGAGGGAGCTGGTTCCATGCTTGTGGCCTCCTGTGTGCCAGCCTCTTTAGAGGTCCCACTGCTTTCACAGTGCTCATTTCTTTGGGGCGCTGTGGAGGTACAGTTTTGCTCTTCTGACATTCTGAGTTTCAGCTCTGAAAGGCAAATTGCATGGCAAGTAAATAGAATAGAAGCGTTTGCAAAGCAATTTCCTCTGACACTGCTAGGGAGAAAACAAACCAAAACATTCCTGCTTATTGCATACGATTATTATCATACCATGGGCATGTAGGAAAGTAATTCTGCCTCACTTTAACATGTAACATCTTGTGCTCCCTAGAGCAATATAAACCGTCCCTCTCCCTTTCAGAGGCCACACTGCCATGCCAGCCAGGCAGCTCAAGTGGTCTTTGCAAGGAGAAGCATCCACTTTCTTAAATGACTTCCCTTGGCAGAAGAGCACCTGAGCACCACAGCAGAAGACAGAAGCTTCCCAGTCAGCAGCCTGCCTGGATGTGATAAAGTGGGAGACTGTATTAACTTGACACCTAGCCAAAGCCCCTGGAGCTCTAGGGACCTGCACAGAGCAACAAGGAAATTGAATTAAAATCTGAATTAGCTCCCATAAAAACCAGACTTTGTTCCAAGCATACGCCTGTCTGGTGAAGGACCTTGGGCAAGGCAGGAGATTGATGTCTCCAACTGTGTTAGATTTGTTGAAATCCATGCAGAAACAGTAACATAATTTTTTAGCTGTCACAGTCTGAGGATACAGGCCAGCTTTGTAGGGAAAAGCAGTAATTTTTAGTAAACCCATAGAGCTAGAAAGCATAGACAAGCCTTGTGAACTTGAAGAAGGACCTACAAGCATTTGAGTGTTTTCCATTGCAATCGTATTTGTCATGTGAATCTCATGGATCTGGCTTCACTTAAAAGCAGTGCCATTATTCAGGATACTAAAAATCAAGGGTTGTCACAGGTTTGAGACATTTTGGGTGTGAAGGTGAGTCTGATCCATGAAAGCCAGACCCTCTGGACAGAAGAAGCAATGGTTGAGTCAGAGATATAATTTTCAGAAAGGTAACCATGTAGATTGGCCATTTCTCCTCATTTGCCTTTGCTGGATTTGCAACACAGAGTTCAAGGGGAAATAATAATAGCAATCATCACCATCATCATCATCATCATCATCATCATCATCATCATCATCTAGTAATCATACAGGATAGTACTCAAGGGAGAACTCTCCAGAAGAAATTTACTGAAAGATGAGCTTCTAATTCTTTATTTACCACAATCACATCCTTTATATCTACATTATTAACTATATCCAGAACAGAGATGAAAGATAATACTACAATTTATTTAGTAGTGAGAATCCATTTATAACAGGGAAAAAAAAAACTTAGATAAATTATAAATAGCCTTTCAAAAAAAATCAATCAGTCTTGGCTACAGACTTCCCAAGGGAACGCATGTGATACACCCACAGACGTTAATGGAGTGGTATGTAGACAGTCAAGGGCAAAACTTGACCCTCAAGGCCAAATTTAATATCATGGAAAGATCTGTTTTTATGATCAAAATAAATAAAATCCTTAGAGATGTGTATCCTCAGTCTTAAAGAAACATTTACACGTGCATTTGTGCTATTACAAGGAAACTTCTAACTTCTGTGTTTCAGACTCTCATAAAAGTATTCAAAATAGCACCACCCTCTGCATGAATGTTTGTAGTGATGAGGGAGAGACGATGGCTTTTTCCCCTTCCCCTTTCTAGCCATGGTATGAAGGTTGTACTGGCTCACTTTAATCCCTGCTTTCAGGAATAAAGGCAAGTCATAGCACATGATATCTTTGTTGCCATTGGGACACTTATTGCCACGCACTGTGAAAAATAAGCAGAGCTGTGAGGTTACAAAACTGACTTTCAAATGTTCCAGGTACACTCCCACTCCCAAAAGTTCCAGCAGCAGAGGGACACAAGTGGCTATTATGTACCTTTGAGCTGCTTCCGACCTTTGGCCAAAGCATTCATCCACTTCAGAACTTCAGGATTGGAAGTCTTGTCACCATGCGAAGGCTGAACACAAAGCAAAATGTAGAGAACATAAAGAAACAGAAGGAACTGACAAAGGATCAAACAGATAAAACCCTCCCCCACCCCCAGCGTGCTACAAAATGTCCCTAGTTCTGACTGCACTCCATCAGTGTCATGCAGAGCATCTGGCTTGATCATGGCATTAATTTGTCATGGCTTATCTCTCCCCATTGTGACACAGTGCTACAAGGATCTGAGTGTTATGTCTCTGATCCCAAAAAAACCACAGCAATGAACATTTCAGTCTCTGACTAATTGGATAAATAATCTCAGTGACTTCAAAAGGATCGATCAAATACCTAATTTTAGTCAAGTTCCGAAGTGATTTCCAGGATGGTGACTGAAGCTCTCTGTCCCTTGCAGGAATAAGCCCTTGTTTTGAGACAGGGATTCTCTTGGGAAACAGCTTTTTAAAATTTTCAACTGACCTGCTTAATTAATCAAATGAAAAATCCTGTGCAAGAGTGATTTCAAAAGAAACAAACAACAAAGGCTTTGTGTATCAGGGGGGTTTTTGCATTTAGAAATTACCTCCAAATTAAAATGAATTTATGCTGAAACTTCAAAACTTAGATAATTAAAATGGCAAAATAGTTTTGCAAAACCAAGCTTCTGAAATAATTTGTTTTCTGGCCATACTTTGAGGAATGTTTAGGTACGAAGTTGTGCTCCTAGGAACATATGATGACCACAGGGCCATACAGTTCACAAGTTTAAGTTTTCAGTCATTAATGGGACTACGAGGTACTATATCATTTGCTTAATTTTAATATAGTCAGAAAATGTCACAAACTTCCCTGTTTCATGTTGTACTCACCCTGAGCATCAGGCATGTTTTGATATTCTTACACTGCACAATTCCCGGCACAGCACTCACCACTGACCTCAAACAACCCCCACAAGTTTTATTTCTCTGATTTGTGCCATCAGCTTCTACTGAGCCCCAGGCTTTGGAGGTTTACAGGAGTCTGCCTGGATGAAGGAATCTGCACAGCAGAACAAGTTTCCAGGCAAATGACTCCTACAGAGCGAATAAGTAGCTTTTCATCTTTTGCACCATTTTATTTCACAAGCCTGTCAGCCGTGTTTCACTGATTCACACTTCTCAATGATGGGTATTTTGCAACAGAGGTAATCCAAAGAAAATGTAAATTAGAGTCTCAGAACTACTGCATACACTGAAAGATGCTGAAAAGATATTCCCTCATTGAAGTTTTTCCTATTTTCATTTTACCAGAAATACCCTATCTCACATTGTTTTGAATAAGTTTAAATACACTGGGATCCTTGCCTCCCTCTTGGAATATTTCCCTTTTCAATTATTGTCTTACCAGGTATTTCTTTTCTTGCTCAAACTTTTCTTCATACTTCCTAATTTTTCTCTTGAGGCTCTGAAGATGCTTGGTAAGTTGTGTTACTGTCTGTGGTTCTTTGCAGTCTTCACAGCTACATCTAGAAGAACTTCTTGGCCTGCAAAAGCCAAAAGCAGAGCTGTGAGATCTAAGAGGCGGCTGTAATGGACTATGCCTTGTTTTCAGGCACGCTTAACTCTTAGCACTTCAGAATTCATGGCTATTCTATTCTTTCACAGGACAGAGACAGCTTAGTTTTACAAAGTAAGCATAAAATAATTGCTTTTGCTTCAAGGTACCCCTAGGGTATTCTAATGAGTTCACCATCTGTCTTTCATTTTCTTTTTTTTTAATTAAATTTTGGATTTCTGAATATATTTCAAAAAATTAATCTAGTAGGCGAAAAGCTGATCCAGTATTTACATTTAACACCCACACCTTTATTCACAAATCTTCCAAGTATAGCAGGAGACTGTGGTGACATGATTTGTAGAAGTCAGCTCACGGAGTCTTTCATTACTGGGAATAAACATTATCATTTTGAAGACAGTTTAGTTTCTGATAATTTATAGTTGCAAGTCAATAGAGCTGATTATTATCCATATGCAGCTGAAGCTAAAGCTCTGCATACAAGCTGTTAAGAAAGTTTGATTTCTCTCTGAAACTCACAGCTTGGTTTCTGGAAATCACATACATGGGCTGTTCATATGATTTATGACACTGTCACCTCTCATCAGTGACTCGAGCTATAGTTCAATTACAGCTGAATTTTTCAGTATTATACCTTGATAGCCCTCTCTATCTTCTGTTCACTCATCATACTAATTACTAACTAACATTTAAAACTGTCCTAGCTAACTATAATTTAAAAAGACTTCAAACAATATTATGCACTGTTATAACTGAGGAAACGCTAGTTCCTATTTCTGGTGTTGCAGATTATCTGTGTCAAAATATGCCACAATAAGAAAATTTCCATTTTATGACAAAACAATGACTAAAAAAACCCCATGGAGAGTCAAAGGTTCTGGATTGCAGAAAAAGGTTTAAAAATACATAAGAATTAAAATAGGTTTTCTTACATCATGAAAGGTTGAGCACTTGGTGGAGAAGGGGCAGACTCTGTGTCTAGATTAAATCTCTGGCTTTGGCTAAAGATAGAGCAGCGTGGTGACAAGAGAGGATTGTCTCCATCTGTGATGTGATACAGCAGTCGGCTGGTCCCTAGGGAGTGATGCTCCTGTGGGCTGCTCTCCATGTCATTCTGCCAGTCCCTGTGGGCTGGCACAGGCTCTAGAAAGAAAGGATAAATCAGTGTGGACTGAGGGTCACTCACATGGGGCTGAGCTACCTAGGTCAACAAAAATCTGTCCTTACAGAAGTATTCCAAGCATAAGTACTCAAAGTGAACAGCAAACAGATCAGCAAAGTGTCGCATGCAGGGTGGACATAGCACGGAGGATGAGAAAATAGAAGTACTGTCACTGGCGTAACATAAATCCTTTTTGAGTTCCACAGGAGGAGGTGGATGGGTGTATTTATAAACTATGAAGTAAAGTTGGAGAGTTTCCCAGAATAGAAGTATAGCTTATATTTTCATAGATCTGTTTGCTTTCGAAAGCCACATTCCTGAAGAAGACGACAAGTGTCCACAATAAGTTTAATTTTGTGATTTATCATTTACTCCCTTGGTGAAGAGAAAGGAAGGTCAAAAATGTAATATGTCCTGGTGCTAAGAACCTCCAGGGCTACTTGCAGCATCCTGCAGGATTTTGTTCAGCTTTGCAGTAACATACCCTTGGCTCAAAGAACACAAGGTATGAAAATAACAAACACCGTCCAAGAACATTCAATTTATTTACTCAAGGTCATGGGCAGTGGCTGCTCCTTGGAGGAGTCGTGCTTGTGGTACTGTGTTAACTATGTTTTGGACTGCAAATGCAAACCTTCTTGGACTGCAAATGCAAATCTCGCCTCAGGTGTCTCAAAAGGCAAAATTTGTTTTATAGTGATGGTCAAGCTCGAAAAAGTAGGAATTGATGAACCTCATCACACTGGTTCTGTTTATGGGTAGCATGAAAAAAACCAGCATATTACAGTGCCTGCCTCAGGGAACATCAAGGGTTCACTGTGCTGTACCTGAACACACTGAAGGGAATATTCATTGAATCTTCTTCCTCACCCTCAGTAGTTGAAATGGATGAGGATGATCTAACCTAATCAATATCTTTACTATCAGATGACTGGGATTTAAAACAGCTTATACTTTCTAGGGAGAAACTCCACAATCTCATAAAAGCTCTTTTCCTAAAGTTCTCTCTCTTGCTCTGCTAAAGCAAAGTTTGTGCTCTGGCTCAGGTTCCCCTACATCAGTTTCCACAGTACATAATACTCTACACCAGCTAGGTTATTTTTTTTCCCTAAACCCATTCATATATACAGCCTTTTAATTCGTATCTATTATTTCTCATTCCCAGGTGGCACATGTGTCAATTCTAACCAGTATTATATTTGCTGTATGTCATGCATTCTAATACATTTCACAGAATCTTTTTATTCGTTGAAAGTCTAAAACTGCACGGAAGAACAACTGTGCATGGATTTACTCACAGAAGAACTGGCAGGTTTAGGTAAGTCCTTTCACCTTCGCTTTCTTTTGATTTTCTCCTTTGCACATGGGACATGACATTCCCATGCTGAGTGAGTATTTCTTTCGGGATTTTAATGGAACATTTTAGTACATTTCATTTGCCCCCTTCCCAACAGTTACCAAAGCTGCAAATCCCTGTTGCTGCACTGGGACAGTGGGGAAAAAACAGCTCTGTACAGCAACAAAACTCCTCATATTTATCTAAAAAATAGTACTTACAATGGCTTAAATAGAATTTTATTGGGCACTATCCAACTGCTTTTGCTTTACAGACAACAGAAAAACCCTATTGTATATTGTATAATCACAATTTAGTCTGTCAAGCTAAAGTTGCATGTGACTCTTGTATTTATAAGCTCATCTATTCTTAACAGCATCATCAACTATAATTACGTTAAGCATTTTCACAATGAGACAATGTAGTCGATTATTAATTCTAACCTTGCATCCTTCCTCTGAGTACTTCATACTCTGTCGGTCAAATTCAGCTCTCCAGTATACCAGAGCAACACCCAAATCTCCTAAATCTTGTATGAGATTCAAATCCTCCCACAGAGAGACCCCAGGAAGGTACCCGGGAGAAGCATGAGTCCTGAGAGTAACAATGGCTGGAATAATTGGTGTTCTGCAAACAAAAGTGTTCTCTCTCTTTGGAAAGTACTCTTTCCTTACCCTGTGATATTTTAAAAATTAATACTTTTGGTTGGGTTTTGATCTGTTGTTGTTGCTGGGTTGTTTTTTTTCTGAAGAACAGTATTGTCAGTGAGAAGAACCTGGCTTCCCTTGCTTTAATTTCACCATCTTTGAACTTCAAGAAACACATCATCACTGTGAAATAGGTTGACTGACAACAGTTACAGAGTTTTTCATGTTCTGTTATTACAAGGAATAAATTCTTTTATAGTCATATTAAGCAACAGTGCCCTCCCTGTGAAAGGAAAATATTGTGATAAAAGATCAGGCAGTCTGTGTGTGATAGGTGAAGGAAATAGCTTTCCAACATTTGAACTCTGATTTCCTAGAAATGCCTTTCTCACAGGAGACAGCTTGTGCCACTGGTAAGCCATATGGTCACAGACATTTGCTCCCACTCTCAACTACAACCAAACGATTTCATAGGCCCAGCCCAGTCTCAGAAATGGAAGAAATGCAGATGTTCAAGACTAAGCACTCCTGGAAGTTAAATGCAAAGGACAAGTAGTGGCTGGTGCAGCTTCAGTGTAAAACCAAGCACACAAAGTTCAAGGAGGTTCTTTTATTCTGCTAGCGAACAAAAGGAAGACAACCTGCATGATATATGATTTGGGAATATTTCCCAAAGGGCAGGGTACTTCCATTTCCTTGGCACTAGGGCCTTCTGACACCAAGCTCTGCAAGGCTCGAACACTGGTGCAACTTTGGTATGGCCCAAGAAGGGGTTTAGCTCCAACCCTACTAGAAGTGCATTAATTTACTACCAAATGGTCAGAAGTGGTTAGCAAATAATTCAGACTCATTCATTTCAGTGGCACAACTTCTAAAATAGTGGGACATCTCAGAGTGATGACAAGTTCTAACAAATCCCATTTTTAATTAACACTTAAGGCCACCATCTTGATTCCAGTTCTGTGTAGATCCCAAACAAGACACTAAACATTATCCTAAGAGTAGCCCATAAACTGACCAAACTTCTACCTGTCTTCACGTGTCTGGCCTAATTTTAGCCTCTATTTTTGCCAAAACTGGAAATTAAAGCCACCTCTACCCAAGCCACTGAATTGCCCCTTAGCATCTATTCCATCTCATCTACTCCATCCAGCTTAGTCCTGACAGGAGAGCACCACAGGAATTAAAGCCAACTTCTATTATCTGATGATCTCCAGCATGGTTCAGCAGGTGGACTCCGTATGACAACAAGTCCTATGATCCAAGTCTGTATTTATGCCTGCGATATTCTTCAAGTAAAACAATAATACACACAAATCTCTTGTATAGAAAAAATAATATGCAGATATGGTGTGTTCAGCCCTAAACGCATTACATCTGTGAATGCCTCTATCAGGATTTTTAATTCAAAAGTAATTTAGGACTTCACTGCTGCAGGCACATATTTGATGTAATCTCACATCCAAAAGTTACAGAAATTACACCCTACTTTTCTATATTTACCCTTTAAAAAAAACTAGCTTAGGTACTCCTCACAATTCTTTATGATCTCACTTTGGCAACTAATTCAGTTTTCACATATTCAAAAGTAAACTGAAAATTGCTGACTTTGCTCAGAGATAAGTTAATGTTCATCCCCTTAAAATCTGCATCCTGAAGCCCCCTGCCATCTTACCGGGCTGTTCTGTCTTCACTCTCCATACATATGATGTACACTTTTCTAATTTTTGTTGACTGGGGGGCAAAAGAAAGAATTGTGTTTGTTTTGCCTGATTCACTGAGGAAAGGCTGATAACTAGAGATGGAGCATATATGGCACATCCTCTAGAAACTCTCTTCCCAGCCTGGTACAAATCCCTGGACTTCCATCCAAGGTGGAGCTCAAGCAGCCAATAGTCCCATGAGACAGCTCAATGCATCAGAAGATTTCAGCAGTAATTTAAGAGACAGAATTAGGACCAGCTCTGTCTGTGCAAAATGGCAAGTTTCTAAAAATGCCACAAACCACAAAGCAGATGTTAGCAGGAACGAGGGCACATTAAAACTCATTAAATAGATAAGCTTTAACTAAAGCACGAGTTTGGACTGCTGGAGTGGCAGAGCATGCTCTGAAACTGTGTGAAAGAAATGCTACATCATGCAACATTTCCCCATGTGGCTGCAGAGGGGAAACGGGAGTAGAGAGGGCATTGGAAGCAGGGGTCACTAGCAGCATGAATAAAAAGAAAATCTAATCAAAACAGCAAAAAGTGAGTAAGGGGAACAATTAGGAACCATCCTAACAGTGACCTATGAAACCACCAGAACAAAATAATGCAGCAAACTACTGGGAAAGGAGGAAAACCCCACCCTGCCACAAAGGAAAGGAGTCAGTGCAGATTTTGGGTGAGCTGCAGAATGTCTCTGCCTATGCAGCACACAAATGAGACCTGTCTCTGCTTCAGATCCACACCAAGGTTAGCCCCAGTTCAGGCTCCATACCCATATCCAAGAGCTATTAAGGTATTTGCCTGGCTGGACAAAAGCATTTTCTTTTTTTAACTAAAACCCAGGACATTTAACATTTTACATTCCTTCATCTTTATAATAATCTGACTTCTACATACATTGTTCCTTAATTTTGGAATGTCAATCTCAAACTTCGGAATTTTTAAAGTAGAGCACTATCATTTGTGAGATTTTTTTTTTTTTGATAAATAACTCAATGTTATTTCTTGCTGAAAATGCTGAGCAAGCAGCTCCTAAAATAAGTTCTTCTGAACCCAGATTTTATTCTCATATGAAACATCAGTTGCGAAGGGATTACTGACCTACCTGCCTTCATTTGAACCATACATGGGGCACAATATAGGTATTTGTGTATTCATGTCACTTGTCTGTGAGATGTATTAGTCACACTGCCTTTGACCTATTTTTCACGAGCAGTGACTCCTCTTCTACTGAGCATCACGACTCTGCCAGCCCTGTTGACTACAAGCTATGAATTGACAAAAACAGTGCTGAGCCTTAGGGCTATTTATTTCCATATTGAGGGAAGAGGGGGAGATAACACACCACATTTTGCCCAGCTGGGTAATAATACAGGATCATGAATTATTAAAATCCACATGCTGTAAAACTCACCTTCGCTATCTCTCTGCTGATGCATTAAATTAAAATCAATAATAGGAGAAATGAAGTGATATTGCTCTGACAAAAAGAATGACAAAAATAGAATTACATGATATGGCAGGTGATCTCACACAATACAGACATAGGAAGTAAAGAGCGTAAATTTACTTGGGAAAAAATAACAGATTAAAACTAAAAATAAAAGAATTGGGATTCTTAAAACCTGTCTGAAAGGAAAATTCC
The DNA here is from genome assembly GCA_013398115.1 of Falcunculus frontatus. Lineage (NCBI taxonomy): Eukaryota > Metazoa > Chordata > Aves > Passeriformes > Falcunculus > Falcunculus frontatus. The sequence continues at coordinate 711,076 of VZRV01007869.1, read as the reverse complement.
CTCTCAGAAAATCAGAGGGTTACAGCCATATATTTCAGTTCTTTTAACAGGTGTCACCCCTTTTTACATTACACAGCGTTTGCAAGAGGAAATGGTGCTTTGCATTAGCTCTGCACTGTTTCCCAGAGGGCTGCAAGCCTGATTTTAAAGTGCAAGTCACACGGCTTTTTTATAATTGCAAATGAGAACACATCATGGCACGCTCGCTTACCTCCACAACTGGCCCCATCAGCTTGCACACTGCTCTGGGCTGGAGAAGGGGCTGTGTCCTTGGGTGCCGGCAGCTGGGGAGTTTCCTCCTGGGCTGGCAGAAACGCAGAGCACAGATCGGTTTCCAGGGCTTGCAGCTTCAACAAAGAATTCTGCAGACAAAAGCAGAACATTGGGCTGGGTAGAGAACAACAGGGATCAGCAATTGCTCTTCAACTCCCGGAGCCCATCGGCAGCGCCTGCAGAGGGGTGTTCCACTGCCAGCTCCGGGAGGACGTGGGGAGAACAAACGTGCACTATTCCACGAGTTTCTTGATTCCTGGTTATTTAAGTCCCGATTTACATAGATTATTCATGGCACGTGGGAAAGATGACTTTGTCAGCAGAAGACGATTTATTCTAGGTAGCCAAACTGAGATGGTGTCCCTCTTCTTGGGCTTGAAGCAATACATTAAGGAAGTATTTCATTCATTGGACTGACATCACGATCTGATGACATTATGTCCCTCCCCATTTACCATTCATAAAAAAATCAAATCTCCCACTCCAGCCTGTGAGTGCAGTACACAGCAGTGAGCAAAGAGTTACTGAGAACACGCTCACTCATGGGATTCTTGGGAGAGAGATTTTTTTAATTGGCTGTTGTAGAGATACTTCATTATGCAGACACGGCTTTTATGTAGGCTGCTGCCGGTTCTACAGGGCAGCGGATCAGTTGTGATCTGCTGCAAAGGTGAAATCAACACGTCATTGTCACTGGCTGCAGGCACATCAGTGACAGGGACACTTATCTGTCCCATCCCTTCCAGCCTCTGTGCCATGCGTGGTCCATCTCTGATTTGTATTTTTAATGCTGCATGCAGTACTGAGCTGCACGATCTGACACAAGCATCTCGCTGTGATGTAAATGCTGTGAAAGCCCTAATCACCATCTGACTGGGCAAAATGAATCACTTCCCACACTCCACGCATTCAGCTCCCCCATCTCATAGGAAATACAGCTTAAAACATAAAACAAAACCACACAGGGCTGCCCTAATAACCACACAGCTGGCACACGCAGAATGTACATATAACATAAGTCACTCTAGTGGCACATATTTACGAAGGGCATTTTCTGAAGAAAATAATCTGTATTACAAGACGAAAAAAAATCCACAAATTTATACTCCGAAAACTCCTTTCCCCACTCTGTCAAATACCTGAAACAAATGTATTGATTCATTTAATGAAAAATGAAATCTTTTATTGGCCTGATCTCCTTTGTATAACAATATATTACCTATGTAATTAGTAGTTTGATACATCTTTTCATTCTTTTTCGTTGTAAGGCACTCCTTTTATAAACCCAAGGATAACTTTAGGTTAAAAAAAAAAAAAGAAAAGAAAAAGAAACTAGTTTGTCTGAGAACAGCAGGGAAGACTTTCTGCCTTTATCTTTTCATTCCTTTTATAGAATTCAGGAAAATTAAGGAAACCTTCTTGCCCTTAAAAGCTTTCAGGTGGCAGTGAATTTCCTTGTCAAGGGAAGAGTGCTGACTTGCATCATACACATGGCACTGTTTTGGGAAGGCCTCATTTCCCACTGTCTCTCATCCCAGCTGAACCCAAACAAAGTGGCTGTGGAATTAGCACAGGCAGAATTCAGAATTTTACGGTCAGTAATGTCATCTAGCAAACAGCAACTATACCAGTTACAAACCAGTGAGGACTCTGATCCCAACCTGGACCTTACCATGAGAACAGCTGATGAAAATTAGGGAGAACACAGATGACAAACCATAAGAATGTGCCAATAAGAAAAACTTAAGTGAATGTCTGACAAAAGGACTTAACCTTCATGGACCGTTACTTCAAGCATTTGACAAGAAAAAATCCCATTTCAAGAAAATACATTCACTTTGCACCACTATTCCTTATGATACATTAATATTTATGGGAAGTTCAGTGTAAAAGCATTCTCACAGACTACATTGTTAAACATTATACTTCAGTAATGCTTATGCTGTAATTCACCAGCTGGTTTATATTCAGTTGCTCTAAATTATATTTTTCACCCGTCTGGGGAAGGTGGGTGGATGGCAAATTTCCAGCCACTTCCAAAACACTAAAAAAAAAAATATTAATAATAATAATAGAAATACCTTATCTATTTTCATGAGTGTGCCCTTGACAGGGATTTGATGTAGGGAGAAAAACACTAAGTAGCTTTGATCGTTTTGATGTTACCAGGGAGATAATGAATCTGGAGTGTGCCACCAACCCCATCTTACTCCTAAACCACAGCTGAGTGTTACAGCACTGCCACACTGCACTATCCAGGAAAAGTCACCACAGATTTACAGGAAAACATGGCAGGAGACACAGCTTAGAGCAAAGGCCAAGCACAAAGGCCAACACATCTGCACTGGGGCAGAATCAGCCTGTGCTCACACTGCTCACGACTCTCCCATGGCCAGATCTGTCCCCAGGGCCCACCTGGGCCACCTCTGCTCGTGGCTGGCCAAAAGAAGTTGCTAAGCATGTTAGAAGCCAGTGGAAACAGCTGAAATAGACAGAGGGAACAGTTAGGCCATGGTGGGCACCATCATCAAATTGAGAAAGCTCCTACATGGAAATCCAGTATAACTGAACTAATTTAAGCTGTGGCATTCTGTATCAGCTAAAGAGCTCACTTGAAATACTTCTGATTTGGTGCTCATTCCAGCTTCACTCTTGTGCCTAGCATGAGTGTTTCTGATGCAGTAATTCCTGATCCATGCTAATGCAAATGAAAGGACATATTAATATCTAAAATGGATGCATAAATTGCCTTGGAAAAACAACCATATTATTTTCTCTTAAGAAGAGTATCCTAGAAGTTTGAAAAAGAAGCAATTATAATTGTCTTGAACAAAGGTTTCTTATCTCTTCTCATGTCCTCTTAAAGCAACTGACAATTCAAAGATCTTGAGCTAAGCCAATTCCACTGGAGAAAAAGCACTGTACATTATTCCAAATAACAGTAAAATAAAGATATTTATAGGAAACTGGAGGAAGACAGGAAGAGAAACAGCATGGTCCTCCTCACCTATTTGTTATTTTTGATAATGCTTTAAAAAACACAGTCACTGAAGTGTCATACCCTTGGCTGCTGGAGAAAGCAGAGTACAAAAGAACTGCCACTCCCAGAGCAAGCTCAACCTGTAGTAGAGACACCTCCTCTACAAAAAGCTAAGCCTGGACTCCACTGAGTGTGGAGTGCTCCTTCCAACCAGTGATCATTGAAAATGAAGAGAGGAGGTCTTAGGGCAAGGAATTACTGAGATAACAGATCATCTCCTACATCTAGAGATGAATGCCACACACTGTTAAATCCCCCTGGAGAATGGGACATTGAAAGAACCAATTCTCCCAGTTCATCTCCAAAATGCTGTGGCACTGACAGGCAGTACCCTGACATGGCACAAGGCCGTGCCCAGCAGGATCAGCGCTGTGGGATGTGTGGGTCAGCATGTCCAGGAGGCCACAGCCTGACAGGAGACAATGTGACAAATGCCTCTGCCCTTAGAAGGAATTTATTTCCCTGATAAAGCACTGCTATTGATGCCTTTTCTTGGTCTTAAAATCAAGAGCCAAACACGGTTAGAAGGGAAGAAGGGATTTTACCTTGGTATTTATTTTAAGGATCCTTGGTGCACTCCGTCCAGGTGGAGCACGCTGGAATGCACATCCAAATGCACACCAAAATGCTCCCCTGTGGGTACCCCCGAAATGCACACCCACAATGGTTTGGGTACAATTAGCATATCTATCAAAGATTCCCCAATGGGAGGCTGAGTGAACCCCCCTCCCCAAGGAACCTTCCCCCCCTGGACAGGCCTATCTCAGTTTACAAAATGTGTTCCAGAGAAGGCCTTGGTGTCTGANTCATCCTTGTGGACATCCAAAGGTTTGATAAATTTAAGAACTGAGGGAAATGGAAAAGGCCCAGGTGTGCCCCAGCCATGAGCTCTGCCCAGTCTCAGGCAGGAGGCTGACAGGAGTGAGGAGCAAAGCCCAGGCTTGGTGCTTTCTGCATAAACTGGTATCACCCTGACCCTTTTATTTTCCTGAATAAAAAGGATGCCTGCACCCTGCCCTTGGGCCTGCTCCTGTGCCTCCCAGACAGGAAGGCAGCTATTCTATTATAGTTTATTGATGGATTTACTGGGTTTATGAAATAGGCTGGGGCAGAGAAGGAGAATAATTCAAGCTTTCAGCATTTAATAGCCTTTGAAGTGATTCATATTGGAAAGAAACTAAGCAAATTTCAACCTGTTCAGTTTTTTCACTCTAAGGAAATTAATGCTTTTATATGTCACACTGGAACAGCTTTTTAATCTGAGAGTTCAGGTTAAAATAAGATAGGCACATTTTATGTGAACATAAATAAATCTCTGCAGTATCCGTTAAGGCAATATTTGTGCCTTGAGGCACATGACATTTTCAATTCAGAACTTCCTTTATGGGGAACAAACAAGCAACAGTAAGATAGAACAAGATATGCCCTGGGTCTGCATGATGCCTCGGGTGAGCAGTGAAGAGAGACACCATCTTCTCTCCAGAAAGAGAATTTATTTTCTTATGGCACAGGTCCATTTGAATTTGCGGTAGACCTGAAACACAACAGAACCTAAGATTTTGCAAAAGAAAGCACCAGGTTGTAACCCTTGTTCATTCTTCATCAGTTATTAACAATTTATTTTCATTTCTGATCCAATCATCGGTTTTAATATTTTACACTGCTTTATTTATCACTATATTTAATCTTAGCCTTTAAGGAATCCTTTGCAGGGACTTTAAATGGAAGCTTTCAAGCGGAAGCTTCAGTGAATATTTGCAGTGGGGCTTCTCAAAAGAAACAATAACTTCATGATTTCTCCCAGGGACTGAGGTGGCTCAGCAGAGGCTGAGAGTACTCCCTTATATTGGTCACTGAACGTGCCCTGCTTGTCAGCACTGAGATTTTCTACACTGAGCTGCACAACAGTGACACAAATGCAGAGGAAACAATTCATTTCAAGGAGAAGATTAGGTCTGAATTCCTTTAAAAGGATGCATTGTGGTCTTCCTCTAATGAAAGTCAGGCGTCTATTAATAGACATAGATGCTCTCTGGCTCATTATGGAAACAAAGCTTTCTTTTCCAGGATTTGTCAGGAATGGGCTTCTCTTCACCCAGCTCTCTTCTCCCGCTGCTTCTGCTGTTGTGTCGTCTTGGCCTACCCTAAAAATCCTGACTGCTCCCTGTGTAAGTCCCGTGTCCCCCACTGCCCCTGCAGTGTGAGTGGACTCTGTGCTGGGGTGTGGATTCCCCAGGGGTGGGGAGATGCTCTATTGGGTTTCTCACTTTGCATAACTGCAAAGCTTGGCTTTACCCCCTGCCCCTCCCAGGACATTGTTGACTGCGAGGACCTAGCCAGGTTCATCCATTGTTCAACATGGTCACACAAACAGCTTTGTTGTGCTTCCCTCACACTGTGCTCCTGGCACAATCCCTGTGAAAGCAGCTTGTTTCAAGTGTCTCAGGTGTTATTTGCCTTCCCTTGCTTTCCCTCTTCAGCTCTCCCCTCCTTCCATCTTACAACCTGAGCACCTTTTAGCCTCCATTGTACTGTTCATAGTTTATTTCTGCAGGATGTAACAACCTTGAGAACTCCTTATTTTTAAAGAAAACATATTTAGCAGATGAACTCTTTTGAGCTGTAATATGAGGAAAAAATCAAATGTTCTTGAAAGATGTCATTTCCCTCAGTCAATACTGAGTGTTTGATTCTTTACTGAGCACAAATAGAAAGCAGCCCAAAGTTGGTTTAAAAATTTTTTGTAAATCTCTTGCTTCAAGATTTTAAATTATTCTAGCAGTCTCATATCACATTTTTAAGCTTTCCTCCAAAAACATGACTACAGTGATTCATTGAAAAGCTAACCTAGGATTATTAAGCAATTACATTATCCCAAGGCCTTAAAATTAACAAAAAACAAAACATCTGTTCAAAATTTATAACATCATATTTCAACTTTTGGTTAAGCTTACCTCATTTAAGCTGTTAAATTGTTCAGTTGCTTCTTTTGGTGAAATGCTTGTGTTCTGATCTATTCTACAAAACAAAAAATTTTTAAAAATTAATTCAATAGATTGCTTATCTGTGCTGCAAGTATCTCAAACTTTTCATCATGTATGTATATAATTTATAAATTACAGACTAAATTTGTTTTACTTAAAAAATAGCATTTCTATTAAAGTAATATCACTATTTTCTAACCCATTCAAAACATCAGTGATTTTACAGAAATCCTAAATAAAACATTTAAACTGTTAATGAAGTCCTGGAAATGATGACATTTAATATCTGGGCTCATTTTGTCATGTCAAAAAGTTCTACGGATGCATGATCAGTGTCTTGGTGAGCTAACAGGGTTAAAGCCAAGAAAAAGCTCAAACATATGCTTAAATCTAAGCATAGTTCATCCCACAGGTTTTAAATCAGGAGTTTTCCCGTATCACAGACATAAAGAATAAATCTTTCCATATTTCAATTTGATGGCATTGCAGGCTCCCAGTCTTCAGCTTTCTGCTTTGGCAAATTTCAGAAAAGCCCCAGGTGCCTGGAAATCCTGTAAGAGAGATGTCCGCGTTTTCTAGTGAGTGTCCCTTTGCTGCCATCAGAGATGTCCACACCCTTGGTTTTCCCTCGGTGTATTGCTGCTTCTCCACGTGGGAAGAGGAAGGGAAGGCCCTGGATGAGTAATGGGCAAATCTCTTCCCTCTGACTGTGGCCACCGAGGAGCTGTGCCCCGTCCAGGCAGATGTGGCCCACACAGCTCCCAGCTTCAGTTAGTTACTAATTCACTACACCAAGGAATGAAAGTGAAGTCTAAAAACAGCTTCCCACAGATTGAGCGAGCAACCTCAATAGCCTCCTACCACTGCTCTGTCCTTCCCCAAAACCAGCTGAGCCTTTCCACACGTGATGTCAGAGCCTGACATGGGGGTACCACAAGCTGACTCTTGACTCAGGGGAAGCAAGAAAACTGCGCCTGTCTCAGAGGATGAGATTTCTCAGGGCTGGAAACGTGGTGATGTTTGCTGGCCCCTGGAGACTCACTCATAGACATGATCAAACCCAGCACAAAACCCATATTCCTTCACACAAAATAATTCATATTTTACTGGGCTCAGAGTCATCCCAGCAAAAACAAATAGCTGCAAAAGCCTCTAGAGACCTCAAAATCAGAACAGAGAGGTGCACAGGTGTTTGCTGTAGCTCTTCCTGGATTTATGAGACATTTAAAGACTGAAATGATGGCTATGCCACTTCTCTTACCAAACCAGACACAGCTACATCAGGGTGAACAATCACTTGTTGCCAAACAGGATCCAAGATGTGCAATTCATATAGGAACAGAAATGAGTCACACGAACAGCAAAAGAACTAACTTAATAGCAAAGAGTGAAATATTTGTAGTTTGGTTTAATAGCAAGTAAGGAGGTAGCTGCAAGGCTACAAACAGCTGAAGAAATAATTCACTAATGAAGAAAAAATATTTAGAGTGATTTATTGCATTGAACAGGAGCTAGACATGAAGGAAAGGATGAAAACAATGCGTCAGATTTGTACACTTCTTGTACTCATTTGGATGACGCCTTTCAGGGTGCATAACACAGCAAATAGGAACTCTCCTTAATAAAATTAAAAAAAAAAATTAAAAAGACAAAAAGAAACAGTAAATGCTAGCAGCACTTTGTACAGGAACTGTACAAAATTCTACATCATTCACAGCTGTGTCACTCACGAGTCTTGCACTCTGGAGAGGAAAAGGTTTACAGCAGCCATGAAGTAGCACCTCCCTCTCGTTCAGGTTGATGCTCTTGCCTGCTGTTTTAGGGATGCATTTAGTCTTTCATTTTACTGTTCCTTTTACACTAAAAATACTGAAGTAAGATGCTCTTCTTTCTGCGTTCTTTGGATTCTGGAGATACTGAAATCATTAAGGTGAGTAATTGTGTTCATATTTTTGTGTGACAAGCATTTACATTTTCAGTCGCGTGTGTGCTGAGCTGATCTTACTCTGTACAGAGAGTTTTGGGATGTGCTTTTTCATTTTCACCAAGATTAATTGCTCTGCTAGGCAAATTCAGGTTTTCTGATTGTCACCAGGCAACACAGGGCTTACGATTTAATGACTGTGGTTTGGATCCTACTCTCATTAAAAGTCAATCACAAAATATCCATTAACTTCAAAAGCAGCAGGAGCAAGCCCTAATTTTCCATCTGTGCTGAGTACATTAAAATTATTTCAGGCCTTAGCTGAAATTTTGAATAATTACAGTCACCCTTTTTTTGTATAATTTACATCCTGTAAAATAATGAAAATTAAACTCTCTCTGTGGCTACTGCTCAAGTATATGTCTCTCACCCTCCTTTATAGACTCTGGCTTCAGCAGAATTATCCTTCTGTCCATGACAGAGATGACAAAGATGCAAGAAGTAAACATGTACATTTGAGGCTTGTGGACATAACCAAAAAAAAAAAATCTAAGTACTAATTATCATAACAGAGCTCCTACCAGACTTCAAGGGGGAGATCAATTTGCATGAGCTATGCTGTTTAAAAAACAGACCAGGACATGTGAATTTTTGAATTATGCACAACATCACTTTTAAACTTGCATAAAATTCAAATAAAACCACATAATTTTAAAATCTAGGGAAAATATTTGTAGATAACCTAAGCAAATGCACATCCCATTTCCTCTGTGAAGCCCAGAAAGGAGCACTGGATTCTGCAGTTTGCAAATTTCCCTCCAGTCCAGCTCTGATCACACTAACCCCATCCCCAAGCAATTTATGTGTTTATGCACCACAATGCCACACGTGCTCGGTACCTTGGCATTGCTGATGCCAGGATAGGTCCTGCCCATCAACCTCACAGTATTCTGTGGGATGAAACTTTTCCAGGTTCACCTTCAGTCTATCCTGGTCCAATACCCCTCCCCTGTGTCCAGTCCAGGAGTCAATTCCACCCTTCCCACCATGAGAGTGACCCAGAAGGTTAACAGCTCGTAAATGGAAGTCTCAGTTCCCGGTCAGGAGCCTGATTCCACCTGTCCAGAGTTACACCACACGAGTTCACAGAAAGGCAGAACACATAACCAGCACATCTCAGCACCAGGAAAACAGAAGGCTCCTTTCTGAAACCTTCCCACACAGCAAAAAGCATTATGAACTCCAAACACCTCCACACGTGGCTGCAGGTGGATGCTTCAAAAGCACACCTATGACTCCTCAGAAAGCAATGCAGAACTGCAACAAGCTTTGGGGTGAACATAAGGTGCACACCTGCAGCAAAAGAAAAATCCACCTTGTAGGCCCAAGGGTACTCCCTGGGCAGTCCCTGATGCTGGAATAGGAAGTCAGGCAGAGAGCCAGTGTAGCAGTGCCTGTCTCATCAGTCCCAGCCCTTATGTAACCCAGCCAGCACTTGTTACTCTTACTATGAGCAGCTCTCGTACTCAGCAGACACAGCCCTTACTGGGGCTGCAGCAAGAGCTGTTCTTTTCTTGCTCCTCTATCCTCTCCCCATCCCCTTTTTTGCTTTTTTTTTTCTTTAATTGCATTTCAACCCAAAAGCTTGCTGGGAGACTTTTCCATGCCTTGATACAAGTAACACTGGAACCATAAACACCAGTGTTTTAATACCAACATTTCTGAAGAAACTGTTCTTAGGAACCAGTCAATCATTTCCCAGCTTTCCCCCTGCTCACCTGGCTGTCTCTGCAGGTGAGGAAATGCAGCCTCTCAGGCTCTGCCTCACCCATGCAGGTCTGCACAGGGACATCAGCACTTCTGCAGCTTCCCTGCTGCCTCCCACTCAGCCCTGAGTTGTAGCTGTTCAGCAGAAAGCCTGGAAACCGCGAGAGTTCCCACCTGAACTGCGCTCTCAAAAGACACTTACCTTGCAAACTTAAATACTGAAAACCTTGCTAGAGCTTGGCTTCCCCTCAGGGAAATACAGAAACCTCAGGAGACTCTGGCTGACCCTAGATCCAGGGTAGCCCAGGGCTACAAGCATTTCCACTTGTCCTGCAGAACAATCATAGGTCTGACAGCAACTGCCACCCTACAGCCTCTGCCAAAATTAGTATTATAGGATCACAGAATAGGAACCAACCCCAGGATCAGATAAGTCCTGTTAAATGAAACTTCATTCTCATTTTATCTGGGGAATGGTGAAGATGGGGAACCTTCAAGAATTTTTTTTTGGCAGAAAACTTCACCCCATAGTGTAGTTCTGAATTCCAGACTGGCTTGAAATTCAGCCTTCGCTGAAGCATTGCCCTTCCCGCTGGCCAGGAGTGCCTTGTTTCAGCCTCCTCACTCTGTAACAGGCATCTGAGGAAAGCAGCAGGCTCTGCTCAGGTAACTGCACACAGCCTGCAGCCCACTCCGGTTTTGCTGATTGCCTTTGAGGAAGCAATTGGCAGGAGCAGCTGTTTGTAATCATGTGTATTGTTCCATACCGGCTTTTCTAGTCTCTGTTTAAAAAAAAAGGCAATTCCTTTAGTTGTTCCCAGGACCTGCACATAAGTTTTATCTACCAAAGGTGCTGATTATATTGCAGTTCCATCCAAACCCATCTACACACAATGACCAGAGCAGTATTCAGTGTAATCACTGACAATAGTATTAGAAATTCATGGTCTGGAAATAAAACGTAAATGTTTCCTTCCATGCAGATGACGTTTCATCTACTAAATAATGCTGATGTTCACGAATTATACATGATAAATACCTCTTGAGATTGAAATCCTTGCTTCACAGGGCAGGTACAGCTCAGCCAAAAACAAGACACTATTCCCTCATTCTTCTGGCTGCAAATCTTCTCACCAAGTCTACTCTTCCATTTTCCTCAAATCCCACAAAATCTTTCCTTTGTTGTTTCAATGGTTACCACAAAATCAAAGTACCCCCTCAAAGAAGCAATCCACACTTCTAAGTCATATTTTTGTGGATTGTTGCTCTCACATGGCTGTTCTGTTCTTCTCTGTCACACATCTGTTTATGAGCATCCCTTGTTAGAATACCCTAAACTTAGATTTCTCTGCTTAACAGGGACTGTGCTGAAAAGTTTTTCGTATTTCAGCAGTCTTTAATCCATATTTAGACAAGTTAAAATGATCTTGTTTTTAGCTGCCTCACACTCACCAGAACAGATTTCTTAAAAACCTCTGTAGAGTTTGGAGGTATTTAGACCTTTAATCCCCAATGAGACAAATGGCAGAGGTGTATCCCCCTGTGGAAACTAAGTTAAAGCAGAAGTTACAACAGGCTGCCTCAGAAACAATCAACCTTGATCCTTCAACTGAGATGGAAATAAATTCTTCTTCTCCTGTCCTCTGCCTACACATCTGATATACAGAGAGAGCCTGCCCAGGGGCACTCCTGCAGCAGTGTCCCCCTCTCCTCCTGTCCTTCGGCCCTGCCAAAGCCACCTGACAGCAGAGGCATGGGGCAGCTGGTGGTGACCCTTAGGAGGAGTCACCAGACACAGCGATCCTCAAACTGAAACTGGGAACTTCAGCACAGCTATGTCTAAGTGTCCTGCCACAGCTGGGTGGTGGGAGTGGCCTTTCAAGGACAGTTAAGACAGTTAAAATAAATAAAGTGTGCATTGTGTGTGTGTGAGGCCAGAGACCATGTGTTGTTGCTTGTTTACTCTATGTTTAAAGTTCCTTATTTAGCAGATTTAGGCCTTGTGGATAGCAAGATTTCTAAGGAGCTACCGTGGTGTCAAACGAGTAAATAGCACAGTGAACAATGATTTCATACTGGGCAAACTGGAAAGGCCAAACTGTTGAAGTGGACAGTCCCTGTGCCTTTCATCATGTTCCTTTCAAAATTAACCAGTTACTTTATTACCTACCTGTACACAAGCATGCACCAGCAGAGCCACTGGGTAGGTCTGACTCTCTGATACCACACTCAGTAAGCTCCTCTTCGTGAGAAATCCATGGGATTCTTTCCTCACATGAAGAATGCCCGAAAAAGAGAAGGCAGCCTTCCTAATTAGAAACACTTCCTGAGATGCAGTGTCTCAACTGCACATATAAGCATTGGAGGGCAAAAGCACTTCATTGTCCAAGCTAATTAAATGCTTTTTCATTCTGCTTTGAGAGCACAAATTAAGATCATTTTCAAAGTTGCCTCCTAAAAGCTGTGGTGAAGGCAACCAGTTCATGTCACATAAAGCACCAAAGTGTCATTGGACGGCAGCTGTCACTGCTGCCCCAGTCCTGACTGCAAACAAACCTTGGAGCCCGCAAGCTCTAGCTATCAACCAGCTGTGCTCTGAGCCACTGAGCATCCCTGGAATGGACTGCTGCTGCTCCAGACCCTCCAAAGGGAGCCAGAGACTCTGCACAGAGCACCAAGGCTGTCATGCACCTCAGGACAGGCAGCAAAGAGCAGAGACCTGGCTCACCTGACAAAAAAATCAGTGCACAAAAAAGCAAAGCCGAACCAGCACCTGAGCATGAGAAATTTGTAAAGCAGTGCCCCTAGGTGTAGTAATTAGTAATTAGTCCTTACTGGACTAAATCTTATTCTTAGGATACACCTTCACTGGTCAGTTGGGTGATTTGAAACCCTGTTTTTAGCCTTCTGCATGGCCATGAAGGATGAGTAGAAACTGTGACTTCCAATATTTACCAGAGCTGAGTTACTTCATCATCAGCTGAGTTACCTGCCATCAGGACTTGGTTAACGCCAGACCTGAGCACCCCGTGCCCTTCCAGCACTGGAACAAGCCACAGCACCCAGAGTCTAAACTACACACAAATAGATACCCTTGCTAAAATCAGGTGTGAAGGTTCCCATTCCCATTTCACAATGAGAATGCAGCTCTGAGATACAGAGGCAATTCAGCACTGGGGGAAAAGAAAAGAAGTGGAGAAGTATTTTTGAAACTTGGCACAGAAGAACTGAAGTTTCTAAACAGAGGATGTTCTTTCTGCTTCAGATGTAAGGGGTTTAAAGAATGATTAAATTTGCATTCTTATCTTTATCCCTTCCTCTTTCTCCAAACAGTCCCAGACATATAAATATAGAATACAAGTGCCAACGAGAGCCAGGAGTCTGAATAGTCTGAATATTTTATGCAGAATGCAGCAAATGAATTAGCGTTTCCTACAGTTAATCAGAAGCGAAATGTGCTGTGTTATCCCAAGGCTTACCTTGGTTGGAATCTCACGACAGCTTCCTGGCATTTTAAAGCCACGTTCTGTGCATAGTTATTAGCTGAGGATGCAGCCTTCCCCTGCCACTCCGAGAGGCCTGGCAATGCACACTCCAGCTCCTGCACAAAAAGGAAAAAAAAGAAAAATTGAATGCATCCTGTCAGTACCAATCCAATCTTAGCTGAAGATTTCGCTTCAGAAAAAAATTGCTTTGTGAGACCAGATGCTGATTGTGGATCCTTGCTATTTTTCGGTAATAATCTGGAAACAACTGGAAAACATAGAGGATAAAAGGTTCTAAGCATAGTAGTATGTTATTTCACTGGAAAACAAAAGCAGACTGTAACCCATTTTCTGTTTATTACTTTAATAACAGATGTCAGCTTCAGAGCTAAGAGGTTCTATACACAGAATACATTTGAAAGTATTTACTCACATGTCAGTAAGATTTTATTACTTGGGTATCATCAAAAAAATTCTGGCTGACAAAGGCAAATGCAGTTCACTTAAATAAGATTTGTAAATTTTAACCATTTTCTTCTTTCCCTTCCCTAGAATACGTGTAGCTTTATGAATAGTGTTACCCTGGGAGGAGGGAAAGGCAATGAGGGGGAAAAAAGTCACATCACCCAATCTGCTACTCAGAAAATAGAAAAGGCAATTTAGTCCAAAAAACTGAGTAAAGGAACAGGAATGAGAAAAATATCCATTTAACATGAAGCTTTTGAAAACCAGTTGTAGGGCTGGGACAAGATGTGTTCGGCACATCTCAATTTCCTTACCTATAAAATGGGTTGTAATATTTTCCTTGCAATTCGATGAAATAAGTTAATGAAGATCTCTGAAAATGTGATAATCAAAGTGGGACTTTTTTCCTACCTCTTTATTAGCTTTTGTAATCCAATATTTTAGTCTAATATTTAAAAAACTTAAAATGCAATGTGCTCTGGGAGACAACAGAGTTCCCTTCCCTGCTAAAACAATGCACCTGACTTTGCTCCAGTTCCAAAGCTTTGTTGGATGCACGGAAGTCAGAAGTTTGGATAGGACTGTTCAGATGGGAACTTGCAGGGCAGAGAGAACATGGCAATTCCAGGTGCTTTCTGCTGGATGAGGGGGAAAGCTGAGGACAAGAACGTGTGCTGGCAATAAGCCCTTGCTTGAAGGCTTGATGTTTGAGGACTTGGGTGGTTTTGGGTTGTTTATGTGGGTTTGTTTCTCTTTTATGTCTTTGTTGCTGCTCATAAATCATGTCATTAGGGTGTAACCAGTAACACCAGGGAAACACCCTCGATGGAACCTCTTTCTAAGGAGCAGTGAAATCCTGATGTGTCACAGGCACCAACAGCAGAGTCCTGTCTCCTAACGCTTTTTTGTTTCTTTTTCACTGAGGAGGGTGACTTCTACAATGAAGTTGCATCATAGCAAACATAAACAGAGTATACCCAGAAACTGAAGCAAAACCTGCAGACTGCCTGATGAGTTCATGTGTTTGCAGCTGATGTGTCAACATCAGCTCTGGTTTTTTGATTATTGTGCACTTAAAATCACAATTTTAATGTCAAATTATTGGAGGTTCTTTGACATCCAAGCAATTTGCCCACTTCATTTATACCCAAAACACAAAACTTAACTCAGCACTTTTCAGCATTCTCATTTCTAGGCACTGATTGTCAAGCCACCATTTCATTGTTATAGTTATTTACCTTGATAATAAGACTTTAAAACTGAACTTTTACTGTCTCTGCCTATTAGCTAGGAAGACTAGTGTCCTTTTATGAATATGTCTCAGTATCAATAGGGAATTTGAGGATGACTCATTTAAGAATCTATATTCATGACTGTGCACCAAAGGTGAGTGACAGGAGAAAGGATTGGGCAAGGAAAGCAGACTTTCTATTCCTAACCAAGACTTCCTATTCCTCACCATCTGTTCTCACACTGAATCCTGGGGTATGTTCTGGGCATATCCTTCCTCACCTCTTGAAGTCAAATAAATCCTAATTAATTTGATTTTCTATAGATTAATGTTGAAGAATTGCTAAGGAAGCTCATGGAACCATGGAAAAGATGAAACCAAATAGCTGGAGTGCAGCGATGCAGCCACATTCCTGCAGCCTCCTCTCTTCCCGTGCTCTGTTTGGAAAGGTTACAGCTGCCTCCAGAGCCAGCTCCTGCCCCCAGGGAAATAACTGCAGGCAACATGCAAAGTACAGCTTTACTCTCGTGACATTTTGTCATCTGATAAGTGGTCAAGTGAAGTCACCTGATGCTGCTCTTTTATTACACTTGGGTTTCTTAATCATCAGTGTAAATCTAATAACCTTTTCTTCATGAAGACCGAGGGCACATGAGCACAGTGCTACACTTGTGCCAAAAATATCAGAGGCACAGGAATCACACTTCAGCTGACTGAGAGCCTTGTGAAGCTCAAAATCCCCAAGCTGGCCATCTTGCCTCTACTTGATCACAGTGGTCTGTTCCCTCTCAGTGACCTTTCTACAATGGAAACCCCTTGGATTATCATAACTGAAAGGCACACAAAAACAGTTCCCATCTAAACAGAATTTAATCCTTCCAACACATGCAGCAAACTTACTCATGTCCCAATAGCTTCCTCCAATTTTAAAGGGACAATTCTCTGCAAAAGTAACTCACGGGCTTATAACACATAGGAGTGAACAGCAAACAGTTCCTTGGCTTATCAGAGCAACACCTTTAACAGAGATTCTGTCACTGCTCTGGTGTCCCTGTTTCTGATGCCACAGAGAAGTCAGGCTGGGGAAGTAGGAGACTGCTGAAAAAGCACTCTGTCAACAATCTCAGGAAAACAAGGAGGAACAGTTTAATCATGATGTGCAGTGCATCATGCTTTTCTTTCATAAATGCATGCACTCAGAAAATGCTGTTTGTCAGCTCAACATCAGCTGCTTGGGAGTACATCATTTATCCCAGAAAATGGCTTGGTGGCAAGGGGTTTCACCAAGGAAGATTCATGCATTTACAGTGTTTCATCCCTTCTGTCATTCCTAACTCAAGCCCTTGAGTCATGTGAAAATTATCTGCCTGGCATCATTTTTCCTTCCAGAGGCTGCATACCTAAGTTGCACTGGTATTTTATGGCAGTCTAATTATATACTCAAAAAGTTTCCCATGAAAGAATATCACCATTTCCAGTTAACCCCTTGGGGTCATGTAAAATGCCACAGAGCAGCAAATCTGCACTGTGCTGGCTATCATGGGGTGAGAGGTACAGGCAGGACACACACAGGGGGCTCTGAAGAGGCTGAAAAAGCAACAGATGAGACAGACCTTGCCCTGTTTACTGCTTCCTCATGTCTCTTCCTGATCTGCCTCCACTTGCTCTTAACAGGGCAAGATTCCCATCATTTTTTCTCTTCAGCTGATAAACATGCACACCTCATCTCCCTGCAGGTTAAATAATATTTCCTAGTAATGCAGTACAGTTGCAAAAAAACTCCAGTTATTGCTTTGTCTCTGGGATGAGCTCCAGAAGAACAGGCAGGAAGATCAGGGCAAGAGTTTGACATTGATACTCTGAAAGAGACTCTGGTAATACCATTGGGATGCCATTTTGTTTTTAAATTCATTCAGGGATTCAAAAGGATAGTTCTCACTTAGAAGGTAAGACATTCTGTCTAAAATTATGAAATCCCACTCTAAACTTGGTCCAAAATAATTCCTAGTCTATGATGGCTTTGAAGCACTTCAGAAAGAGCTCTGCAAATTTCTATCCACAACCAAGAAGGGAGGAGAGACAAAAAGTAGCCACATACACCATACATCAAAGAAGAGATGGAAATACAGAAATCTGTATTTGTGTATGCAAAATTCTATGTAGACGCAGACATCTGTATTTACAGATGTCAGGCCTTGTGCCTACTGCAGACCAACAAATCTACCTACATTAACTGCCTTGGATATGAGAATATTTCCAGCTGAGGGGTTAAATCTGCACCAGAGCTCTACCCCTTACCCTGCACATCCAACACAACTTGGGAAGCACCAGGGAAGAGCAGAGGCATTTTCAGCAGCTGCTGAGAGGGGTAATTCTAGAGTCAACACAGCAAATGTATTTCCAGAGACAGCAGCAGAAGCTTCCTCATTTCTACTCTTCCTTCACACCCTTTACAAAAGCTATAGTTCTGCTCCCCAAAATTCAGCCTAGGAAGATGGCGGGCCAGAGCACTGCTACCAGAATCTGCTCTAAATATGAGAAAACATGAAATATTTAATATTTTCTCATATTAAATATGAGAAAAACTGAAGATGAAGGGAAACGATGAAATCTCTCTATTGGCAGCCAAAATACCAGTGCAAGAGATCCTTGATCAAATAAAACAGAAGCTGTCTAATCAAGTGTTGCAGCTACTAAGTTTTTATATTTGGTGCAAGGAAACACAGGAAAACTAAAGAAAAATACTTGTAATCTTCAGCTCTGCTCTTCCCTCACTTCTGAAAGCAGTTGCAACACAACCCTCTCTGCAATTCCCTGGCTGAAAGAAATTGTCTATTATTACAGGAAGGTTCCAGACTGCAGGTCCCTGGAAATCAGAGTAGATTATTGCAGGGTCTCAGATCACACCACGAATTACCAGGGAGTCCCTCTTTGCATTCCAAAAGTTGCTCAGACATTGGTCCACAAACCTACCCCTGGTAAGTTTAATTCTTTACCTGACTTTCCTCATGGCTTTTTCCATTTTCTAGCTTTGCAATGGGCTTAGGTTTCCTCAGCTTTAAGTTGCCCATTTCAGGCTTTAGAGCGCAGTCAATTACAACTTGCTGCTTGTGCTGCTGGGTGTCTTGCAAAGGCAGCTGCCTTTCCTCTAAGACAGCAGAGTTGTCCGGGTAATTTTCTTTGTTATCATCGTCTCTGTAAGAAAATAAAATTGAAATGCATCAGGCAGGATTTCAGACACCTGTCAAAACATTATGAAGGAAGAAGAGCAACAAGTTCTTAGCTATTCATGGGATATTGCTTTTATTAAGTTTAGTGGTCTACATGTCAGTAATGGATCTAAACTACTGTTAGCATTATTACACACTCAACTGTGGAGCTACTTAAATGTCAGCTTTAGAGGCACTCTTGGGCTTCAGCGCTACAGTACACATTCCCCAAGTAAAATCTAAAACTGTCTTTTTCATTCAGAATACTTCCCCCACCCAATGATACACAGTAAGCTATAATCTCACAAAAATATCATCACATACAATAATTCCTCCCTACAGCACACTTCCTTTCTGACAGTCTCTGGCTTTGAGGGCCCTTGGACAAAAGGAGGGTGGAAGCCATTCAAAGTAAGGCCTGAACAGCCAGAGATGTGTTTGGCTGGAAGGGACAAATATTGTGCTCCCAGTCTGGAGAAAACATCCTCCTGTATAAGAGCACACCTGGTGACTTACACAGACTTACACAGCTGGGGATCTGGGACAGGTATTTTCAATCCCCAGCCAGACAACAAGGTGAAAGCTCTTTCCAAGGAGCCCTTGCTAGTCTCATCCCCACCCAGTCACTCCAGCCTTAGCCTGGTCTCTTGCCTTCCACTGGGAGCGTCTCCGTGGTGCCATGAAGTTACCGCAATGCAGAAGGCAAGGCTGCTGGAGGAGTTGGCAGCGTGAGCTGGGTGGCATTGCTGCTCCAAAATCCCTGGCTGGAGCTCAGTTTTCAGGTGGGATTTCAGATATTAGCTTCAGCTGGTAACATCCTAAGGGTTAGCTGAGAGATGACCTCTCTCCTGGCGTGAAACTTTCACAGCTGAAGGAGTTGAGGGTTATTGAATTAAATCCCCGGAGATATTTTTTTTTCAGAAAGCATAACTTGCTAGTTCAATGTTTTCTCCTAAGGATTTTGAGCTGCCAAACTCACTTTCCATCTGTGGCCCACCAGCATCCAGATGGATGCTTGCAGGGTGCCTATGGAGTTGAACACCATTACTGCCCATGCCTTCTGCAAGTGTGCTCCAAGGCAGTTGTTATAGTTACAGCTTTATAGCCCATGGGCACTCTGACAATGTGCACAAGTGTTGCTAATTTTAAGGTATCATCTGATTTAAAAACCTTCCTGAAAGGTTAAGCTGCATACTCTAGCAATCAATATGTACTAACATATCCATGAGAGAGGCATGCCTCAAGAATACTTCAGTTAAATTACAATTTGAAGGATTTTTTTTCCCAGACACACTCAGCAATGAGCATCTCCTTGCACAGTTGCAAACTCTGCTTACTACTGCTTTGTACCAGCTGCTGTAAAATTCAATGTACAAGCATCAGAGTTGCATCTGAAGAACAGGAATATGATGTGACGTTAAGAATATGGACCATAATATATTTACTTATGTAATAACAACAGCAATTAATCTTCATATTGACCACACAAAAGTACACAAGAAAAATACGCATTTCCCAGAAATACTAGCAGCTTTTGAAGGAATACCCCAGAAATTCTGCATTCACTTGAGAAGAAAGGTTTCTTTCTAATGGTTTAACAGAAGCAGTCACAGCTTCATTTGCTGCCAATGGATTTCAGACAAAGTTTACAGGAGAATACCTGGGACTGGAACTGCTTGCTTGATCTTCATGCACAGAGTCTGAATACCCGTCACACCTTGAAAATGAATACAAGATAATTGCTGATTTTCTGCCAGCTGCAGAAATGTAGCTTTTAATAACATGACAGTGCAGCTCAAAATTCAAACGCATTTCTTCTTATCCTCACACCTTAGTTAGGGGCATTTAATGCCATAGCTGCTCCATGATAGTCTAAATCTCAGAGGAAGAAAAGGATTTGAGATATTAAGTGTGCACAATTTGGTATAACATTATCAGACAAATGGAAATAATTACAAGAAATTCAAATGTTACCGTAAAAAAATGCAGGAAAATTACAAGAAATTCTGTATTCTAATTGCTTATAGTATACTTTACATTAACCCCAAAAACAAACAGATACAAAAAAGGATGTTTTTCTCCCAAACTCACAAAAAAATTAACTATCATATAGTAGTCACCCTTTGTGCAGCAGGAAAAGGAATCTCCAACTAAATTATGACGTGAGAGTTAGTCTTAAAAAGTGAACTAGCAGTATTTTTTAAAATGCCTGAAAAATCATAATCAATTACATCCCCTTAACTTACAAATAACAGAATTGTCCTAAGGCTGCCTAATCAAAAGAGAAGTCTGGATAAAGATGCTAGACCACAACCACTGAGAGCTGAACATGGCACTGTGGCTGCATGGCTGAACTTTGCAGGATGATTTACCTGCAAAGCCCACGAGCAGCCTTTCTTCAAACAAACATGCATCCTTAAGCATGCACTCCTAAAATATGCCAACACCCAGCCTGATATTGCTGGGGTAAAGTCAGGGCTCTCTCCTCACCCTCAGTTCATACTCACAGGGCACAAACACTAAGGAGGCCTGGATCCCTTGAAGTTTTCTGGCAGAGGAATCTCTTCATTATGGGGGAAGCAGCCTGTACTTTCGCTGACTTGTTAAATTTTAAGAAGAACTGCCCCACTTAGAACAGAGTACATTAAGTGACACATTCATAGCTCTGCATTGCAATTTGATGGCAAGGGTTTTAATATATTTCCCACCAGTCTTCTGCTGGTGTCTATATCAAAAGTCAGACTGCAGCAGAAAATATTTAAAGGGCCACTCAAGTGTTTACACTTCCTGAATACATCAGCATACGCATGAAAGAATTTGCTGCTCACAACTGGAGCACAAAACTACAGTGGCAGATCCCCTTAATCACACAATATTCCTGCAATGAGTGCAGCTTTCCCCACATGGCAAAGTGGGGTGATGGGTGGAAGACAGGGGTCGACATGCAAATTAGATAAATTCTCTGTAGAAATCTGATTGCCTCTGGATGTCAGTCACACCTTCCCCTCTGGTCTACCCCTGCAAGGCGTGAGCACAGGACATACTGGGGTATGAATAAGGAAGCCCAGGGTGGAAGGAACCAGGAACCTGGCTGTAGAATTAGATGGGATATTTCAGAGGCAGGAAACAATAGAAGGAGTATGCACTGTGAGGAGACAGTGCCAAGGTCGGAGCTGGATGGACAGAGCTCCCAGCACAGACACGGGAGAAGGGGAAGGTGCCACCAGGTGGGGTCCGCACCATGGGCCAAGCCATGGCCAGAAAAGTCCAGGGATCCCCTAAAGGGACAAACTCCGTCCTGCATGTGCCTCAGAGAGAGGAGGTGGGAGGAAGCAGCTCTGCCATCAGTTTCGCTCCCCTCTCCTCACCAGTCACCTCACTTGGCAGCCTTCGGTGCTGAAGGACCCCCTTGGCAATGGGGAACACTCTCTGGAGGGACAAGGGGTGGCTGAGCACAAGTCCACCAGCCCACTCTGTGTGAGCACACTCCCTAACTGGGGGAGCTGAGCTGGCTGTAAGGAGGTGATCCTGAGAAGCAGAAGCCCTAACTCAGCATCCAGCACGTGACAGAAGTCATAAAACAAGACCCAACTTATAAACAACATAAGTGAGTGTGACAAAATGCTTTGGATGGCAGTAGATAGGAAAGATAAGCAATAATGAGTCAGAGAATACAATGACCATCACAAAATTTAAAAGATCATAAGGAAGTTCAGAAGCAACACACTCTAAAATTTCCAACAGAAATTTTTGTCTGTGCAAGAATAAATAATAACCAGGAGGCTGAGAGCTCCCTCACACAACACAGTGCTTGAGGCTGGGACCATAGCAGGACCTTTAAAAAGATGAATTTGTGATATAATGCAAATATCCATCATTAAAGCATAGAGTGTTTTCACCTTGATTTCTTAAAAAAATGCATCTTCTGTGTTCATGCCACCTGTCTGCACATGTCACAACAAACATGCACACCTTCCTTTCCTGTCACCAGTAGCTTGTAAATCTTGTTGTCCAGCTTTAGCTGTATTTAATAGATAGCGTGATATTCAAAGGTTTGGTAAGTTTTTTGATAGCGTGTGGCCGTGTAGCAAAGAGAGTTCCCACCAACCAAAAAACTGCAGCAGCATGTTCCTCACTCCTAAACCATCCAAGAATATGCCACAGCAGCTTCAGGTCAGAAATCCAAACGGGTTGAGGCTTACATTGGGTAGGAGATGTCTTTTGACAAAACCAGTGATGTGAATCCTTTCCCTTCAGTGCCCAATCCAGCTACTGACTGATGGATATGTCCCTTAGAGGTAAGGACATCCATTATTGATCTCATGGCATGGGCCAGAGCCAGGTCAGAGATGGGATCCCAGCCTCGATGGACTGCTGCTCTGACTCTGGGTAGTACTGCCTCTGTGTTTCTTCCAGGGTCTCTGGGTTAATGGGATCAGCTTCTTTAACTTTTTTCCATTTTCACCTTCCCATAGGAGCCATTTCAGAGCAGTGTGGAAACTGCTCCCTCTTGCTGATTTGACCTTTCAGCTGCTCACATGAACAGCTCCCAAACCAGGCTGCATGCATGGCTCGCTGGGAGCTTCGCACCCCCAGGCGCTTGCTTCATCTGGAGAAATGTTCCTGAAAGTGCTGTACCATTGGCTTTATATCATTCAGGAAGCCCTGCCTTTGCTTTTGCCACAAATAAAGACAGAAATTGTTAAAAGACAATGTTTAAATTTGCATGGCAAGATGTCTCTTTTTTCCGCTAAATGGAAGTAAATCTATTTTCATCTGTTTTCAGAGATGGCCAATGCAAACAGTGAATGCTGAAATCAGTAAGAATTTTGTATCCTCAGCAGCTCTCAAAAACAAGATTTGGGGGAAGGCTCTAAACAAGACTTAGGAAAGGCAACTCTGGAACCCAAGTTTGTTCAACTGGACAATGCTTTTCAGATGCCATTGTTCACTTGCTTTATTTTCTAAAAGCACATTTCTACCCCTTTGTTTGGAAATATAAGATTAAACAGGAAACCCTACAAACCAGAGCCAACAACAGCTGAAATGAGGGAGATCTAGCCCTCATGCCTGGCCCAGCCCAGCTCTGCCACTCTGCTGGCTCTCATCCTGCACCCCTCTTCATCTCCCCAAGGGCAGGGGTGGCACCACACTCCCAGCTTTTATACCCTCCTGGGTATAACATGAAGCCCCACAGGGAAAAGCCATCACCTTCGGGTCCCAGAAACCTCAGGGAGGAGGCAGGCCTGGAGGCTGCTCCACGGGAATCTCTACAGAAACAATGGATGTACTTAGGGACAGAGAAAAGGGAAGGAGAAAAACTAATATGAAAAATATATAATCTGGCTATTTTTCTGTGAAGGGGGAGCAACACAGAATTTTACAGACCAAAATTCATCACTTAACTAACAGGAACACAGGAGATGAAAACAATCAAGCATACAAGCAAACAAAAACCCCTCCATGATGTATTAGCTTCAATGCAATGTTTCCATACCTGTCCCAATCACACAAAAAGTGTGACTAAAGCTAAATATTAAGTAAAACAAGGAAATATAAGCAAATAAAGCAAAGCAATATAAGAGAGTGAAATTATTTAGATCTCTATGAACTATTACTTTTCCTGTAGTGGTTATGACAACACTAAGGGATGGCTCAGATGATTGCAACTTGGCCTGCTTTCAGAATGTACCCTCTCCCCACAGCACTCAGCAAACAGCTCAGTGGGGTGGTTTAGATTATGAGCATTTTAGCAGTGTAAAACTCACCTAATAATACAAACAAATCCATACATCATTTTCCTCCTGAAAAACAGCTTGGCACCTTACTGCTGCAGAATCTTCCCCAAAAGCTTTTGAAACAATCAAAAGCATGCAAAATAAAAATGTACAGAACACCAATATCGAAGCAGTTTAGACTAAAATAAGACAAAGACCATTTCATTTGCAATAGTTCCTAGAGGGTTTGCCTTTCTAACTTTCTAATGTCCTCCCTTGCTCTGTTGTCTCTGTTAAATAACAAGAAAAATCAACATATACATACTTAGGATTATGATATATACAAAAGGCCTTCTAAAGAGTTTATAGAATTGATTACAAAGAAATGATGTCTTTGGTACTTGGCCTGTCTAAATAATCTATAGGGTTTCTTTTTAAACATTTGCTAATAGTTTTTTTTCTTAACAATGCTTGTGGTAAGTACAGACCATGTGTCCTTAGGAAACAGACATGCCTGTGTTTGACAGGATCATCAGCACCAGAAAAGAGCAACATTTTGACAGGAGGTTTATCCGACACTGAAAATCATGCATTTAAACACGTGTGATGTGCACCCAGCATATATTCTCCCAAAAAAGGTATTTCACTGCTAAATGGTCACAGAGCATTTAAAGGCAGCTGCTTTATGCAATCCTTCCCATATAGTCAATAACATATATAGATTACAGAAAATGCAATCAGAATATATGACAGATAGCTTGGGACTTCTCACATACCACTCACAATTATTCTGTACAGTAACTAAACTCATCATTCCTGTTAAAAATAAGGACATCTTTAAAGTGTTCACTTACTCCGCTAAAGCTGTCGTGTTGAAGGACTTATCCTGAATGCTGAAACAGAAACAAGAAAACATCAGATAAATCAGCAAGGCAGGCAGGCTCCCTGTATCCTCCTCAGTTGTAGGAACACATGCACAAACATGGCATTGCGAGGCACGTCTCTGTGTGCTCGCTCTACATGCACGGCTCTACCTTGGGCTGCTCTGCACATGCTCATAATCAAGGAACCACAGGGATTAGTCCTACAACACTCACAAAGCACATCCAGCAGCGCTCAGAATTCAGGCAGGGGTGCAGGTAGACTGTGGGGCTCAGATCATGATCTTTTATAGCTGTAACAGTGCTGCTAATAAAGGCTTAGGTTTACAAACAAGTATTAGGCGTTCGGTCCCTTAAATGTTTGCTCTGTGTAATTGGCTCATCAAACGCAGGGGGTTTTATTACTGAAATAGTGTTGCCCAGCTAAGTTGTCTGCAGGTTTTCTTGTTTAGTGGTCTCTTACACACTCAGCTCATGGCCAAACACCAAGACATTCTACGAAAAAAAAATCTGGCAGAAAGGACAGTTCAAGTAGGAAAAGGTTATTAAGCTAACAGCAAGCAGTAGATGAAACCATTCCTGTGAAAGAAATAGGCTGCTGTGCTCCTGCAACAAAATGTTTCTGACCTGATGTAATATGTTCAGCAGGGTCAGCTCAGGATATTGCAAACTGCTGGGTTTGAGGCAGAAGTGGAATTCCCCCTGGAACAACACCCCTGAAATCCAGTGAATGCACTCTTGGATCATCCTGAAATCTTACAGCAGCAAAAAAAAACCCCAAACAAACAGGACCAGCAAATAATCTCACTGCTACACAGCAGAGATGGGATGTTGTTGTTGTTGTTGTTGTTTGGGCTGGGGGGGAGAAAGCAATGCAGACAACAACGCCTTGTGAGCACTCCTGTTTGTGACAAAGGCATGTCTGAGACGCCGGCATCAAGCGGAGAGGGGATAAAGAGAGGCACCTCCTCCTCCTCCTCCCCGCAGCAGCAGCTTGTGCCTCTGCGTGGTGTTGACACACATTTCCCAGGCAGCAGCGGCAGCCAGGAATCACAGCCCTGACAATCGCTTTTCTTCCACCAACAGCCCTAACAATGAACCGCATCTTCACCTCGTCCCAGCCTCCCCACCTGCTCGCACGCACTGCTTGCTCTTTTGTTTCTTATATTTGTGCATGTATGTCAATGTGTATAATGGCACGAGTTACCGGGGGATCAGAATATCACCGCCAGTCTGCAGGCACTTCTGCCCTACAGAGTAGCAGGGTTTGTGAGAGAAGGATGAACAGAAAAGCTAAATTTATTGGTTAGCAGTTAAACCCTGCCTTAAAATTTAAATTTCAAATCTTTTTCTCCTCCTGTTTCCAGTTTCTTTGCTCTGACCATACAAATATAAATTTCTTTATTGCTATTCTATTTGCAGAATGGCAACTGAACAAAGGTACGCTTCTAGATGTTGTGGGAATCAAAAGCTCAACTTACATGGTCAATAAGTACAGTATCATTAAAAACAAGTGATATTATTTTTAATTAATATATTCCAGGATGCTTAAGTGCTTGACACTTGATTTTCAGTGGTTTGCCTAGGTTCACAGCTAGCACTTCAAGTGTGTAATGGAAGAATTACACATTTTATCACAGAACCACACTGATAAGCATCGCAGCTTGGTTAGAGTAGAATTTAAAGAAAAACTGGGTACCTACACACATCCACACAAGAAAGGGAGTGAATGGAGAACACTCTTATAAACGTGACTTCTCCATTTGTGGGTGTGTAAGTTAAGGTCTAATTGTCTGAGAATTAATTGCAAACACATTGCGGGGCTCTGATGTTATTACTGGTAAGATAACATGACTGAAGATCAGTTTGTGCGACAGGGATGCTTTGGACTGAGACCAAGTTTAAAGCATCATCACTTTCCTGTTGTTTGGACTTTGGTGCTGAACAGAGATTGCTAAATCTGCTTTAGGGAAGCACTTTACATTTCAGCTCGCTCACAAACTTTCTCTAGTTTTAAAGATAGCGCTTGATCAGTGTAAATGGAGAGTCTCTTCTCGGAAGGGTGTGAAACCATTCAACAAAATCTAAATTTCGTGTCAAACAGGAGTAGTATTGACAAATGCACATAAGTAAAGGCCAGCCAAACTCAGGAACCTGTTTCAGAGTGATGCCCCGGTCAGATAAATGGAGTCACCCTGCTCCTGGGGAACACAAGAGAGGAACTCCAGTAGACTCACAATAACTTTACTTCTTTCACCAGAAGGAAGTAATTTGTCTTTAGGAGCAAACACTTGTTTCAACAGCAACCTTGGCTTGGGCCCTATTGGCTGAGCCCAGCTCCTTCCACCTGCTTCCCATCCACGTGCTCGGGGTGAGACCAGAGCAGGCCCCACAAGGGAGAGCCAAACATGCTTGAACCTGCATCCCTGCTTCCTTCTAAGTCCCAGGCATGCAGAAAACCTAAAACCGTTTACCTCCTTATTTTCAGTAATGACATTCAAGCCATTTAGGGCTGTAATGCTATGAAACACCACTCTTTAACACACTGAAATTCTCAGTGCCAGATGTATTTCATCACCACATTCACAGGACGTGCCAGGCCTCTCATCATCCTGAAGTCTCAACGAAAATAAAGCTACACCTATGTGTGAAGTAAGCTTTGAACTTCCCCCCTGAATAACATAGAAACTTTGAAGGAATTTTTTATTTTGAATTCATTAGAATACATATTTCTGAAATTCTGAAAGTAAAGGCTTTTAAATCAGTTTTTCCTTATTTCTACTGAACAGTTTCAGTGATTCATGGTTTTCAAATCCTTTCTAAGAAAAGACACTTTCTCTGTGGAAAAGCTTCCCATTTTACACCCAGTTTTGTTCTTACCCTCTTTTGCCAAATGTTGATCAAGCCAACATAAACATCACATGACAGCCCTCAGCTGACAACAAAAATGTCAGAGATCCCCGAAGAAAACATCTACATACATTTTGGAGATACCTAAATTCAGAAATATGTTGTTGTTCACTTCTGAAAGTTTGACTAATTTATTCCCTATTTTTGGCTGACAAATAGATTGGCATAGAAATTTCATTCTTTATTTGGTTTGTATCATCAGGAGAGGTGCTGCTAGGTCAGAAAGAAGAATGAAATAGGAATCACAGCATCCAGCTTGATTTTGCACGTAACAAAAACACATATTCGAAATAAATGATGTGTTCATAAGCTCAGAACAGCATTACCTGGCAGCGAGTGCCTTACAAGGACTGTAAGTCTGCAAAAGGAGAGCAAGGTAGTGAGACAAAAATGGGCAGAAATAGTTCTGGCTTCAGCAGAACAGGAGTGCAACAATCAAAATGTCATTAAAAAAGGAGGAATAGTGAAGCTCTCCAAGCTGCAGTTGTCTAAAAAGTCACACACCCCCCACACCCACATCCCTGCAGGCTTCGTGGCTCTTTGGGTTCACCTGCAGAACAGAACCTTTGCCTCAATTTCCAGAATTTGCTCATCTCACTAAATGACTGTTTTCTCTCAAGGGAGTTTCTGACTCAGACAAATGATGAGGCCTTTCAACCCTAACTACAGAATAATGAAGAATTTGTACTGGGAAATAAACTCTATTTTTAAAGGGGAAATTATACGTTTAAAAAGAACTCTAAAGTCTCTAAGGTTCTGGCAAAGTTAGTATTTCTGCATGTAATATCTACTACCTAATGACAAACTCAGTGCAAGCCTATAGGGTGTGATTAACATTTATTGCCAGACGATTTTCTTTATTATTATTTGTTATTCCACAGAGTCCACCATGCTTGTGCTGGAATTGCTGCATCAAAGGCAATTATATTTTGCAGTACAGTCAGGCCATACAAGGGAGCTGCCCTGGGCACCCTGGAGGGATGTGAGAGAGTGTGACACACACACAGCAGGATGAGGAGCCCAGGGCAACGCCCTCCAGCTTGGGGAAGAAGTTACTCATGTTCCACTACCCAAATAAAGGGAAACTTGGAATGATCTCCCCACTACTGTCTCTCTGGATGAAGTCAAGTCATCCCTGCCAGACCCGGCTGAGCTCAGAGACTCATAAAAATATTGAGCAAATTTGTTTTTCTTGGAGCATGTGTGTTCCTGCCAAGAAACAATACCCTGAAGTGCTGCAGCCATCCTTCATCTCGCTCTCAAGTTGTACCAAGCAGGAGGTGCACTGAGTCCCACCAGTTTGCATGCACAGCGTTTGCTGCCACGGACAGAACACATTCAGCTCCACTGCTCTGAGGAGCAGATTAAATATGTTTCCTTGGCAGGTCACGCTGCTACTTCTGAGGCCACGCTCCTGACTTTTGTTTAGCAATTTCTGACTTTAGCAAGTCTGTTGTCTTCCCACACACAAGATTTGCCTGAGGGGTAGGGACAGGAATCATTCTGCAGCAAAACGTTAGCACTGTGGATCGCTCCAGTGCCTTGTCCTTTCTTCAAAAGTGATCCTGCAGGATACTTTTGCTGTTTTCCAATCTGTGAGGCATAAACCAAGGAGCTGCCATGTGAGAGAGGAGTCACGTGCTCTCTCCTGTAGTGATAAATACTGAGTGCTACACGCTGCGGCTCAAAATATTCATGTGTTCAGCGACTCACTTTCTTGATGAGCAGCCTGCCTTTTCATGGGCAACATTCTCTGAGCAAACATCTCAGGAGAAATTAAACTAAAATACAGCAATTACATGTAGGAGCCGGTTGGTGAGCACTCAATCCAGTTTCTACATCTTTGATTTTCTCTGTGACCTAATTAGGACATCATCTGAGAGGGGGGAACCTGGGGGAAAGAGCATTGAGATGATCTTGCTTTGTGTCTTAAAATGAAGCGACAGGCTCATGCAGGAAGAGACTCCAGATGAGCGTAGGTGCAGCCACAGTTGTCATAATCCAATCCAGAGAAATTCCATAAGGTGCCTTTCTGTTGAGTGGGGTAAAACTTTGTGCACCTGCACAGACCTTCAGGACTGTGAATATACTCTTTTTTTTTTCTGAAGAGATTTCAGTGAGCAATCAAACTGCACATAATTCCTGGCTCAAGCCTCCTAAGCAGCAGGCCCATGAATACCATACACACTGCCATAGCACACCCAAGTTTGTACTGAGGGGGGGCACATCTACCTTGTAGCTCAAAAGGCACAGATCCTCACTCTTTTAAAGGGAAAAATACCACGGAGCTACACAATTTTGTGCAGACTGTGGACTGCTACGGTCCCATCACTGGATTACATTTCTGCAGGCATGGTGCACATACCTGAGCAAGCACCAACAGTGGCAGTGGGAGAGCTGCCACCAGCACAGGCAATTGCTGGGGCAGGGAGCTCACACCAGGCTCTGCTGGCAGGCTGCACCACTCCTGGTGCCCTGCTTAATCAGCATCAGCTGATTTCATACAGGCCTCTGGTCCGAGGAAGAGTACTAAGCTGGAAATACAGAACTGTGCCTCTAATTTTGTTGATAAAGAACAAGTTGTTTTATGAAGTCCCATCAGCTCTGCTGCAAATCTCTGTAGAGATGTCCAAGAATCATTATCCAGCACTCACAGGGATGCTGTGGTAAGTCCAGCTGTACCAGCCTAAGTGGTGCTACTGACTGAGCTACTACTCAGCTGCAGTGATCCTCTGCAGATAATTTAATATTGTCACAGATGACAAAACTATTTCCAGCAGGTTTACACCAGTCAGGCTGGACTCAACACAGCACTAATTCATAACCAGTTTTTCCTCTGAATGTTGCAAGACAAGGAAAAATACACACATATCTTTAATTTTTATATTTATGTTCATTCCAATCATCTATTCACAGACTCATAAACCTCAAAGACCTCAGTACTTGTCTTTTTGCATGCCTGCCTGTAGTAATGCACTCACCTATGAGGTACTTTGCAGATTTTGCTCACTCTGCTCCATGTAACTTGCAGACAGCTCATACTACCTTGCCTCGCCTGGAGATTTATCCTCCTAGCAGCAGAGAAGCCAGAATGATACAAACCAAGACCAATGCCAATCTAGAAGACATGTATCAAAACCAACCTAAAGCAATTGCTGTCTGATTTTAGAGTTTATTCTCAGTGACATCCAGAAGCACCTCTTTAATCAGCATTGTCAAAGAGTTCCATTATCAGCAATTACGAGCTTTCAGAGGACACCTGGCCTTCCCCCCAGGCATTACTGTGCACCACATGACCCTCACTGATTAGTCCTACTGATATCTGAGGGACAGGTTGGGTAATAGATTTGCAATGAGTCCTCTGTAAACCTCTTTCTAGTCTCCAAAACCTGCGTGTGGGTATTTCTACCCTCTGACCACCAGCAGAAAACACCCACAGGCTGCTCTCAGAGGGCTGGGCAGCTGTACCAGGGGGCCATGCAAAGCTTTGCTGATTACACTACCCAAGGATGTTCCCCACGGTATTTATAGCCCAATAGGACTGATCCTTGTGACCTGGTGTGCCTGAATTTGGGGTATGAAGACAGAACATCCAAGCCCTCGGATATTTCTTTCTCGAGACCTTACTTCCTATTTTCCATTTTTGTTGCACTGCAGGAAAATCCAACTGATACAGACAGATTACGAAGTATTAATGTATAGAATAACCCAAAACATGAAATGTAAAACTACACCATTATATGATGCTGACGCCACTTAACAAATTGCTTTCTATTTATGCATTTAGAGCACATTCAGAGAACTCTGAATAACCACTACTGTTTGTGTGACACCAGGAATGCTGACTGAAGTTCAGAAGGAGAATACCAATAAATACAGTTACAAAAGTATAACCCGTAACTTAAGTCTCCTGTGTCATAATGAACAACCAGAAGTATTTTTCTTTTGGAAAAGGAAAGACAGTAACAGACAGTATTCACAGACTGTGAATTTAGCTTTACTCTGCATTACTCTGAATGCTTCAAATCTCTGAAAACCTAAATATATTCCTTCCTACATCAGAAACAGGGAAAAGCAAGGAATCTCCATTTGCACACATCAGGTACAACTGTACAAGACCTGGGATCCCACAGAGAGGTTTCTAACCCCATTCACTGCCGTCAGTATCTTTATGCATTTGAATCTTGTTACTCCTTTGCCAAGTGCTTATTAATTTCAGGGGTAAGTATGGTCAGATAAGAAGCTGATGTCATTAAGTCAAAATTGATGTAATGTGTTTATTTATATGCTCTTTTCTGAACTCGTTACATGCATCATATAAATAGAAACCCAAGACAGGTCCAGCTTCTCACAGGCCCCTCTGGAGCCCATTCTGATCCATGGAAAAATCCTACAAAAAACTGCATTTAGTCAACTTACTCCTGGCTGTCAATTCAGACATAATATTTCTTCCCAGCCATCTTAATCTCGTAGAGAGGAAAAGCTGTCCACATGTCAGAAAAGAAAATAATGTGGTGGACAAAAGAAAGGAAACTCATGTTGGGGAATATAATAGGAAGGCACATGCAAAATCCAGAATAAATCCAGCAAATATAAGCAAACAGTCCCAATGTAAAACACAGTTATGATGGGCAGCTGAGGGAGGTCTTCTGGGCATTACCTCATCCATTTTTGCTGGGGTTTAGAAAGCTTCAGTTGCTCATTCTCATTTCTGCCATGAAAAGTGCGTGGTAACGAATCCTACATTTTCTTCCCAAGCTGTTTTCTGAATTACTATTCAGTAAGATGTGTAGTCAGTGACATGTGAAACCCACTGATTCAGGCCGTTAACTTTTCTAATATCATGATCCATTGACATCAGAAAAGTCTCATCAGTTATACCATATTCCCCTGCATTTGTATTTCACTGAAATGCTGCAAATGAGCCACCAAATATTAGCAGCCACAGTCGGTGGTCAATTCCTGCACAGCTTCTACCTTGCTGTTTTAATTTCTTCTCCTAGCAAGTAGTGGTCCTCTGTTTGGCTTCTATTTCTATCCAGGCTCATGGTCTGTGCTTGTGTCCTACCATGTACTATTCTGATTTACCAGGGCAATCCACAGCTCCTCAGCACAGATATAAGTTTGTTCTTCCAAAGTCTGAGGATATGTTTAACTTTCAATACATTTTGGGCTGCTTTGGTTTCATTGGATTTGGTTTGGGTTGTTGGTTTTTTTTCCAGTAAGCAAAATATTTTTTTCTTTTACATTGGGGGAAAGACAGAGGAAATTGTATTTCACCCAAATGTACATTCTCGACACATTGTGTCTTTCAACACAGTTAAATAGCCAGGACTGGTCACAACACTACAGAAATTAAATAACACGATCCTCTCACAAAATATTCAACTTTGTGGCATAAAATCAGAACCCTAGTGAAAATATAAGAAAATGGCACATGTTATGAAACATGAATGTCTTATACATGTATTCAAATTTATTTTCTCATTACTTAGAAGGACTTTCTTTTGTATAGTGGTACTTTGGAGAGATGAACCTGTAGCAGTCACTGGAACACAGGACCTAATTTCTTTACAAAACTGAGGAAATATCCACATAACCACACACCATCTGTGCTCTTGCCTTTTTATTCTCCTGCTGCACTGCCTCCTGCTCGAGTGTGTGTTTATCTTGTGGGCTGGCTTGGCTCCCTTGCTCAGGGGTGTCCTAAGATAGCCCCGAGCCCAAGCCTGGCTGCAGACATGTCCTGTGCCTGGGCCACTGGGACATCCCCTTTCCTTAGGTAATGGAGTCTCCTGCCACAGATACCAGGATCTGAGTCCTGACGTAGCCAGGCCGCAGGTCATTTACCATCCATGGCACCACAGGAAGGTTCTACAACAGCCACTTATCTTTGTGAGGATGAGTTTAGTAGTTGTTTCCAGCTCCTACGGGGAGGTCCTCTTCCAAGGACTAAGACAAACCTCACTTAACAAGACTTTGCAGAAGAGCTTTCTTCTCCTGACTCAGAGCATCTCTCAGGGGTCTCCAGAACCAGCTCACTGAAGGGCTGGAGCACACACAGAGGGCAGCACTCAGCCCTTCATTACAAAATACATTGTTCTCCCTTTCAGTATGTTCTCCCTGTTTGAATATGTTCTCATCCCAGGTTAGCAACAGCTTTTAAGGTTCAAAAACAATCTGAAGGCAATAATTTTCTCTGGGAAGACCTTCTGCAATTTCACAACAACTGCTGACACCGAACAAATGACCTCGTTCACATAAATTTGGTCCCAATGTAAACTATTTGTGACTCGAGTATTTCCTGTATAGATCTGCTGAAAGGAAGCAGAATGGGGGAAAGAAATTTATGCAGAAAGCAGGTTTACCACTTTGCTATCTATTGCAAAAGGGCAGTGTAAATTACTTTTCCCTTTTTGAAGCATTTAAATCCTTTGTTGTAAAGCACATTGAGTGTTCTTAATGACACAATCACATTTTCTATCTCAAACTGTAAGTCCCCTGACCCTTTGATAAACTAGAGAAAATTGGTTTTGGTTTTACACTACCCAGAGAGAGTTGTAAATGTAAGAAAGAGGTTTTCTTTCTAATTTTAATAACATTTTCCATCTAGCAGTTCTGCAGCATCAATCAGAAAGATACCAAAGACAGAAAAAAGTTTTATTTCTAGGTGGGCTATCCATTTTTAGAGAGAATTAGAGTCTTCAGAAAAATTCTCAGAAGCAGAGCCAGTGCAAAATAATAAGTAATCCTTTAAAACCTGACTGTAACATCTTTTGTTTTTAAGATTACAAGGAAAGGACATCTTGCCTTTATATTAACAGAAATGCTGACAGTACTTATTAAAAAAGAGCAATGAATACCGTAGTCTAAATGTAGGCATATTCAGGAATATTCAGAGCTACAGTATCTTCCCTCTCTTTGCTGAAGCTTGAAGAGCTACAGCCTACACTTTCTAACCCAAATCCAGGCTCTCAAGCCCACATTTAAGCACCTACACAGTTTCAGACTAATTTTGGGTAGCCACCAAGCTGAAAGCACTTGGCCAATACACACACTGCTAATTCAGTGTCTGGGATGATGATTGTAAAGGCTCAGGGATTACGCCTAACACTACAGCTGTGTTGATGCATGCTCCCTACAAATATAGAAAAAAAATCCTCCAACACACCCAAACTGAGCTCCAACAGTTATTAAGGCACCAACCCAGTTACCATCTCAGGGCATATTTGTTCTTCTCTCCCACCCCCTCGTTTTTTCTGTTCCTCACAGATCTTCTCTGCTCTGATTAACTATCCCAAAGTTCCTGTGGGTGCAAGAGGGATAATGCCAACCAGGATAACTATTAGTATTTCCTACTAACTCCACAGAAGTGGTGCCAATCATGGATTGGTAGTGAGGTCCCTTGCTCTCTTTTCTCTTCCCTCACTGCAACACTTGGCACATTTCTCATCGCTTGTATCATGCTACCAGCCCCTCAAATGTTCTGAGACAATGGGCTGAAGAATGACTTTATAGACTGCCCAATGCATAAATGTGCCCAGGCAGAGCAGGGAAAAGCCATTCTCCAAAGCAGAACAGTTCTCACAACAGCATTACTCATAGCTGCGTGGAGAAACAGGAAAACCAGATAATCTATAGCCACCAAAAAGTAAGCATGACTCAATTGGGGTGACTCACGGTTCTGACTAACCTGTTTAACAGCTCTTCTTTTACAAAGAACCAGTTTTGAAATCATTTCTGTGTGTTCTTCCTCAATTTCCTCACATTGCACAGTTTTAAAGTGATTAACAAAGCACAATCACAGTGCAGATCTGAGCAAACCACAACGATGCAAAAATGTATCTTAAAGCTTTAAAAAAAACATATAGTAAATAAGTGTTGGGAAGATGTATTTGTCTAGAACCTAGCAGATTATTTCTTAGTCAAACATGAGGCAGATCCAGCTGAATGCCAGGCTGGGAGGATAGAGGGTTGAGTCATGCTGCTGTCAAGTGCCTGCACCCAGCCTGCAGGTGCACTACGCTCATCGCTCCATCACATTCTCATTTTGAGCAGTGAATTTCCAGCATAATAAAAAAAGTAGCTGAGTCTTCTCCCAGAAGCAAATGCAGCTGGGGTCAGGAACAGCAATGCTTTCAAGGAGAACTTGAGGAACAGTCATCTCCTGGCATAAAGCAGTTTGCATCTTTAAATCAATAGGGATATTAAATTTGTAATAGAGACGGAAGTTTAGAGTTCATTCGTTATTAGCCCACTCTTCAATACAGGGTAAATATTCCTTCTTATATGCCATTAAAATCAATCCCCAGTATTACAAATGTTTATAAAACCATAACTACTCTTTGCACCTGTGCTGTGGAGTAGACATTTAATTTTTTTACTAGCTCATTCTTATAAATAGTCATATGGCAAACAGCAAACAGGCAGGAGAAAAGTAATCAAATGAAACCCATTCTCCAAGTGCGTCATCAAAGAAAGGGTTTTTTTCTTTTCACCAGTTACCACAAAGTGTCCTGTCAACCTCTGCAGCAAATGAGGCTCATATCCACCCAAAGGAGCCAGAACTAACTGAAAAGGCTGGGAAATGGACTGAAGAGATGTACGGAAATTGCCCATTGTACGGTGCTGTAATTCATCTGCTGTTCTACTCTATCTCTTGGTGAGTCTGTAGAGGTACCACGTTTCAAAATTACACTTACATCTAAAACTACACATGCAATAAATCATCCCTGTAACATTCCTCAAGAGTCACTAAGCAGCTTTATCTGACATTGCCACTAATGGAAAAGAGGATTAATGGGCTTTGCTATTATTTATTACCCTTCCCTTGACTGTAGAAAATCCAGTTGTTTTCCCCAAGTTGTTGCTGAAGGCCTTGACCCAAATCCCTACTTACAGCCTTAGGTAACAACAAAAGGTTCGTGCTGTCGTTTCGAGGGTTAGGCAGTAACCAAGGACAGATTAAATTTAATCCATACTGAAAGTACAATTTGATTGATTCATGGATTGATTGACAAGAGCTGAGGACCAGCCAAGCATCTCTCTCTGCTGCCTGGAAGAAAGTTTCCGTGTCATTTTTTACAGAAAATATTTACTTGTGTGTGCTGATGAACTGATTTTCCACTGACCTCAGCATCCTCTCTCCCTTGCTTGTGCTGTGTATACTTTTAGACAGATCTGGAATTGTTCCATACTCAAAAGTATAATTAAGTGATTACAACTAATGCAGCAGTCATTTTAATGAACTATTTAATCCACCTTTAGCAGTTTCATCTGATGCATCAAATCTGCAGAGCCTCTGTATACAACAAATATGCCAATGCACAGATATTCAAGATTTCACCCGAATATCTTCTGGCTCACAGCAAAATAAGACTATAAAGCATTTTGCCCAGTTTATTTTTAAGAGGTGGTCATTTCACTTCCTGGGAAAATTACACTATGTAAAAACTGTATTATGCAACCCCGCATTCATTAATATTTCATTTGTTGGCAGAAGCCAGTTCCAGTTTTCAAAATCCGTTATGAATGTAGGGAATGATGCCCATGAAAAGAGTGAGTCACAACACTGCTGCCACTTGAAATGAGTAATCATCAACGTTTTTCATAATGTCCTCTGATCTGTACAAAAAATAACTTTCCACTTAAATCGGGAAAGTTTGACAAAATTGGAAGCACATGTCTCTGATAAAATCTCAAAAAAGGTGACCTTTTCTGATATTGTTTAAAAGTAGCCTTTAAAAAATGAAATATTTATTATCAGCAGCAATCTCTTTTCACAGCAACACAAAGTGCACAACCAGAATAACATCAGCACACGCTCCCTCCCATGGCAGTGAAATTACACACAGAACACTTTGTACATCCACACGAAAGAATTACTATGAATTTCAGAGAGATAACAAGGAATTCCTGCAGACCTCAGCCAACAACCCAGACAGGCTTTTATTACCTGGCTGCATTGCAACAGTCTGCAAAACCTGCAAAGGAAAAGTCACAGCAGCTACCCATGCTCTTAA
The DNA here is from genome assembly GCA_013398115.1 of Falcunculus frontatus. Classification (NCBI taxonomy): domain Eukaryota; kingdom Metazoa; phylum Chordata; class Aves; order Passeriformes; genus Falcunculus; species Falcunculus frontatus. Next base: position 673,168 of record VZRV01007869.1, on the reverse strand, counting down.
GTCTTGATCTCTGTCGTACAGAGCTACACGGGAATTCACCACCAGCAGTGCAGCTCCCCTGCTCCCAAATCATGGCCCTGAGATGTGCACAGAATATCCAGCAACACTCAGCCCCAGGCCCCATCCAGGCATGTCCCTGGAAAGCTGCCGAGTCATTTGTGTGTTGGATGGGAGACTCCTCACCATGGAGCTCCCAGGAGATGCAGAGCTGAATTAGCCTTCTGCAACAGAAAGTTCTGCTGTGCTGTACAGATGCCCTGAATTTGCCTTGATATCTCCTACACGGTCGTTGTACTTTCTTCACCCACCTCATCTCCCACTTGCAAAGCTGCTGGTCTCCTCAGGCTCTCAGGAGGACAAATCTTAGAAGTTGTTACTTAAGGTGTCTCCTCCGTAATTAAAGACTTTAAGGAAATAGCCTCAAAACTTCTCATATATAAGCAGACTGCCTGGTTCTTCCACAAGCCATAAAAAGACAAGCAGGAAGTCTGCTTCCAACATAGGATCATTGCCATCATTTTAAATTGTCATTGCAGCATTGATGTAGACAGCACATTCCATTTCTTGGTGCAGAACAGCCATCTAAGCCATGAAACACCCTAGGAATCTGAAAAACCACATAGTTCCCATAACTCAAACCACCACCCAGACATCTGTGTTTCTGTATAAGGTTCCACAGTGTGCAGTTTCCAGAATATAATTTTTGCTACTGCTTAGGTCAACAAGACCTCAGAATTCACCCAGTTGTAAGAATAAAAACAACCACATAACTGTGAGTAGCTGAAAACCTGTCATTAATCTAGTAAAACATCCATGTAAATCCATTCAGATACAATCAGCACCTATATAACAAAGTGCCTTCCTTCTATTACTCACACCAACACAAATTAAAAATATATCAGCACTATCAGAATCCAACTTCATAAGGAGCTACTTTGAACTGTTTCTAGCATGACTTTGCTAAATCCCTAAAGACTGAATATGAGCTTAAATATTCTTTTCCCATTGCTATTCAAAGTAAGATCAAAACTGAAAAGGACTGGAGTCATAAACAAAAGGATGAAAAAGTGGTGTTGTTTCCTTAAAAATCGGTCTGAGAAAACTGAAGGGGACAAAAGAAAGGTGACTGCCTGGCAGGGACGTGCTGGTGCTCTCTGGTTCACTGACACCAGGTCAGCAATCTGCTAAAGCCCCCCTTGTTCCACACACCATGCATGTTAAAAAGCCTTTTGACCTGTGGAATCAAAGCCAGGCTAAGGACAAGATAAAAAAGGAGAAATAGCACTGCTCTTACACCTGAAAAAAAAAATTAAAAGTTAATGAATTGTTGAGTGTGAGCAGAAATAAAACCCATTGAAAGATCCAAAAGAGCACAAGTACCTCAGGTCACAGTTGTCAAGAAGGCTGACAGAACCTGAATTGGTCAAGTGGGGTGAGAAGAGGCACTGAAAGAAAACAGAGGGGAGGGGAATCAATCTGGTGTAGAACTTGAAAAAGAGAAGACAGAGAAATGAAAAGACTGAATCTTGATAAGTTTCCCTTAAGCACAGAATGAATTAATTATGATAACAGAAATACTAGACTAGAATAAAAAATACTGATAAGAGCCAAGGTAATTTATCTTTCTAGTATTTATAGAGACACAGAAATCCTTTTTTCTTCTCCAAAACCTGTAGTAAAGTCCTGCAAACCAAACTGTTCAGATGAGACATCTTGTGAGTGACCCCTTCTTACTGCGCAGTGTAAAGATACTGCCATGCTTGACATCATTTCCAGCTTTATCTAAAAATAAGCTGTAGGATCTCCAAAAATTTGCAAACCTAATTATTCCAAGGCAGAGGTCTGGGCTAGTAAATATGCTTGATTTATTTTGCCTTCCATTCAAAAAAATCAGCGATGTTACACCATCTTTTTCATCGAATTGATGCTCAAGCACAAAAAGCCATCTGGAAGTTCCAGCCATGGAGCCAAGCCCAGGGACTGCTCTTTAACCTCAGCACTCCAGAGAGTGAGGACTCAAAGCCCAGGAAATAGATACACAGACAGCAACATATGCAAACAGGAAAACACAATCTGCATTTCTCCTTTGTTTGTATTTTCATCAAACTGCATTTCTGCAAATGATCAGCTGGTTGTACAATTATGTACGCCATTCTTATTTACATCAAATCATTATAAAATTATTGCCAATGGCATGGAAAACTGATTTTTTTTGTGTGCTTATTTTGATCTGGCAGTTTGCTAGCACTCTCAGGTTGAGAGTATTCTATGGAGTACAATTCATAACAACCTCTGTGAGTTTGAAACAATCAGAAATAATTACAGCACTGACTGATAAGAATTCAGGTTAAAATTAAAATTACCATAAAATTAAAAACTTTGGGGGTTTTGGTACCCATTTTCCTTTCTGGATGTGCTAAAAACTAGTTTGACTTTAAAAAGAAAAAAAGTCATTTAATAACAGGATTGTATGAAGACTTTTTCATGTACGACTGCCTCAGATGGGTATAAGAGTTGTACTGTGATTTATATCAGCCAGAGAGAGATTTACATTTTAATTCATTCCTTCCTGTTGCCAGCTCTAATTTGCAGATGTTGTAGGCTTTCAGTCTAAAACAGAAGCAGAAATTCTGGCATGGTCAATCTTTGGAAGAAATTCATATCTGCAATCATAGAGGCTAAACAAATAGGACAGATGGGCAGATGAAACGGGGGGACAGAAATAAATTATGCCTTGATTTTACCTGCTTAGAGAAAACCTTGCATGGGTTTCTAGAGCTAAACTAAAACCACACTTCTCAGAACTCCATCACTTAGTCATCAGTGACAAACTGATGAAAAAAGAAGTGAAAAGTACCAACACAGTACCTATTTTAATCCAAAATAAAACATTTCCATTTGTAGATTTTTTTAAAGAGAAAAAAATAAGAAATCATCCGTGCAGGGATTTACAAGGAAAAAGTAAGAAAAGAGATGCTTACCTTCTCCCCCTCTCTTTTCAGTCCCTCAATCTTCTACCATTCCCATAATTCAAGCACAAATTATACCAGGAACCACAGTTCAATCTGTCTGTCCTGGAGTCTGAAAACAAACTTCAGCTGTTCAATTCCGAAGAGTTTGCCCCAAACTCTGGGCTGCAGAGATTTAATCTCTCCTGACTTTGCCTGTTAAAATGCTCCAGTTTGTACAGTAATCCAACACAAGAGAGGATTAGGGTTCTGGATGCATCTCCTGGTTTGGTGACACCCAACGGCCCATGTGAATCCCATTTGCCATTAAGCATTACAGAAATGCTTCAATGATCTTGGAAAAGAAAAATTACTTGGGAAGTTAAGGGCTCATTTTTTCACCAAATGCAATCTGCATAAATCTGCACTTTTCAGTCAGTCTCTCATTCTTTTTACAAGGCACAGTCAAGCTCAAAGACACACATTGCTGAACAGAAACACAGCCAAGTCACCCTCTGGTTGGAGATGACCTAGAACTGAAAGAGTTATTCAGGAGCTCTGGTTCTGTTCCTGCTTTCTGAAGGCATCCTGACATATAAGTGTGTTCAATGAATGTGTTCATCACTCATGGAGGGGGAAGTCATGCCCTGAGCTCCCGACCTAGTCTTACCACACCACTGAAACAAGTAGATACTCTTCTGGAGGACGAGGCAAAGATGTGCCAACCTTTTTCTACAGCAACTTTGTCAGACTGAATGAAAAGCCCAATGCCATTCATCAGAGATAGCACAAAGCAGCCAATGTCCTCCCTCAGCAGGCTATTAAACAGATACTTATACAGTGTTTTGCACAGAAATCCTACATCCTGATTTCATTTGAGTGAAATTCTTTATTTAGATTCGTGTGACATAGAAAGTAGTAACAAGCCCAGGTTACCAGTGGAATTGTATTGCTTCTAGTCAGTTCATTGCATAAGCACAAAAATAGGTATGAATATAGATGCATCCAGTTTTTCTAATATTCACCATTAAAAGCATCAAAGATTTGAAACCGGCACCAGAACTCAGTGGCACTGAGTTTAATATTCTAACTATTTGCAATAACTTCCAGGACCAATATCATTTTACAGGTAATTTTACAGCATTCATTAGAATTCTAATGGAGCTCAGTAGCATTGAATAATACAGCCTGCATAAAGATGCTTTAAGGTCAAATCCAACATAAATCAATGAACAGAAGGGCCATAAAGTGAGAACCAGCTCAGGATGGAAGTTTAGTTTTGACAGGCATAAGTCAGAAGTGTTGGTGAATGGTTTATTCCCAGTGAGTTAAACAAATGAGATGTTCTTCCTACCTCATGTACTGCATGCACTTTCACTCAATATTTCACTCATATTTCATGTGAAATGGATGAATCACATCTTGATCTTCCCTCATGGAAAACCTTGACTCATCTTGCCAGCCCCTACTAAAAACCTTAGCATAACACTCTTAAAAGCAACAAGCACTGAGAAAAAAAATTGATTTGCTTATTAACAGATATGAATATTTTTGGCTGAATATTTGTTCAAAATAATGAAACCACAAGCAGCATGGCCTGAAAACACTCAAGGTTCCAGCAAGCTGTGCCCAGCACACCCTCAGTGGGCCGTGGCAGGGTGGCTGGCACTGCTCAGGCCCAAAGCTGTGCAGCTCTGTGCATTGAGAGCTGCATCCCACACGCCGTGAGTGCCTGCACATCCCCAGAACCACAGCAGAGCTGCTGCCAGGCCCCTCGGCTCCAGCGTGCCCAGCACACTCCAGGCTGCCAGGTGCTGCAATGCAGACTCCTTCTGCCTGTCTAGATGTTCTCTGGGAAATTGATCCAGCGTATTTATGACCACTACACCATCAGAGCATCAGGAGCTGCTTTCTCAAGTCCTAGTGATGGGCCCCATTAATTTTATTGAAACACAAATTTCACATTAGAGTTTTGATCTGTCATTTTGACAAAGACCCTAATTCTCAGACAGAAAATTTTCATCAAGCATACAGTATTTCCTGCTAGGATACTGTATATATTTTCTATTTCAAATTACAGAGAGCCTCTATACATGCTAATGATATATTATGCCCTGCAATACCTTTATGTGCAGTATGCAGTCCCAGAGTCCCTAAATTATTCAGCATGATGTGCTTCAGAAGCAGAATTTGTTCATATCTCTTTAGGTAGTTGGAAGCACAGTAGTTCTATTTAACCCGTTCCACACACTAGCAGAGCTCATTTGGTTAATATTAAGCAAAATAAATGAGTCTTTTCTTTTGGTCCTCACTTTCATATTTTAAATTAATCTAGGAGGTCCGAATCACCCTATTTTACTTTCAGTTCAAGCCTTACAAATAAGGACATCACGAAAGCTAAGGAACAATGACAGATGACAAAAGGCAATGTGTAGCTGAAGATCAAAGAGAGAGAGACAAATTAGCTAAGAGCTGGAGTAAATCCTTCAGGGATGTTGCTCACTCTCCACCTCTGTTGGGGGAGATCAGGTTAGACAAATGTCTGAAAGGAATGGTTTAAGTGGAGTTTACCTTTCCTTCAGGCAATAGTATGGATTAGATGACCTCCAGAGACTTCCTTCAGAACAGCGAGGAATCAGTTTACAAACACAGCAGCATTAATCACTGTCTTTGGAGTAGCCTTCCCGGCCCTTGTGTCTCTCAGGACGATGCTCAGGAACTGCAGCTTCTATAACAACACCACAGAGCTGCTTCACCTCCTTCCATAGGGCAAAGCACTGGCAATCAGTAACAGCTCTGAGGGTTGCTGTGACTTGCACATCTCTTTCTTCAGCTGCCTGTATCTTACAGGGTGAGACAAAGTGTTCTAAAGCATTTCGAGCAACAGGCTTTCTAGTTGGCTGGCAAAACCTTTGTACCTCATCTGTTGAGAAGGAAAAAGCAATGTACTTTCAGGGTTCAAAAAGTTGTGAGTTTGAGAGCTGCTTGAAGGGAATAAGGACTAAGGGAAGGCCTCCTCCACCTGCAGGTTCCTGGCACTGCCCCAAGACCATCTGTGCAAAAACCCGTGGGAAGGAGGGATTTATATATTCAATCTATTAAATCTTTTTTTCTGTTCTGTTCTGCTTTGGGGCACTTACATTTCTTCTCAAAATCCTGTCACCATACAAACTAAAATAATGCTTTCTATTTTAAAATTCACTCCGTAGAAGTTAAAGGATGGTAATAACTCCATGAAAGCCAGGCATTCATTTTTATCACCTCCTCACTGCCCAGATCTCCAGGTCAGAAACAGGCTTTCAATTTCCCTTTTGGCACCCACAGCAGACCTGTTACAGGAACATACAGCTCTGTGCGAGCAAGAAATCCAGAGACACAGACAGGCGGTGTCTTTGGGGAGCAGGCAGATGGAAACTGATACTGAAATCCTTGTGCACTTCAGGGGAAAATGGGAAAGTTTTTAAGTAATTTCTTATCCCGAAACTATTCATTCAATTATACCTAAAATATGGCTTGAAACATAATAGGCAAACTAGAGGAGAAAGTATTTCCAGAGTTTGTTTTTTTCCTCTTTTACCATACACCTCAAATAAACAGCAGCTGATATAAGAGAAAAATAGCCTGACATATCAAGAGAAGTAAACAGGGAGCAATTCAGAGAGAAGAAAACAAGATTGTACTTGCATTTTATTCTTTTGGCTTTCAAGTGCGCACTTGCCTAAAACATTATGAACTGTCAGAACAGAGCAGCAGATTACATTTCCTTTGTGTTAGGAGAGTCTTATTTCTGTTTGTTAGAGCTGCTTAGTCCCAAATGTTGGAGGAAGAAGACAGCAGCACGTGCTGCACTAAGGGAAGTCCTTCCATGCTTCAGAGTGGGCAACAGAGCTCAAAGCAGCAGCTGCTTTGTCAAACCAACAGATGCAAAATCTGTTGTGCAATTCATGTTTCATTAATACGAATATTAGAAAGGTTTTATTACTTTTCACATTTTCAAGACTTAGGCCAATTGGTTCCCAAAAATTTCAAAGCTTCATAAAAGCTCTTTGAAAAAATTAGGGGGTTTTTGGCATAGATTTGGTTGCAAAATCCGTGACCAGTATCATACCTGGAGAGTGACTATTACTACAAATGCAATAAAAGGCAAAAATGCTTTAGGAGCAATTGTTTTCAGCAATGTTCAAGATACCCCTCATCTGAGAAGACATATAAAACACAGAATATTCACTTTTGGAAAGGAACATAGATGGCATTCTAACAGACAGTAATATAAGGCAATTTTTTCAATAGCATGAAATAAAATACCTAGAAGCATAACACCCAATGAAAACAGAGTGCACGTTCCTAAGACTGCAAGAAAATGACCAAAATTATTTTACTCTTCTGGAAATTCATCACAGTATCTTGGTACCAGATTTAAAAAAAAACAACAAAAACAAAACAAAACACCCCATGATTCTTTTATGTACACACACACACTGGAATACATTTATGTTTTTTACATGTATTCTCCCTTCTTTTTTGATGTTCTTTTTTTAACCTCACTGATAAAGCAGAACTTCAGAGCTCTATTCTGCTTACTTATTCCCTAATTTTTCGTTAAAAGCTACCATGATCACCAGCAGGACCTGTGCTACCTCACTGCAGCTGGAATAAAATGTATTTCTCGTTGAGTTTTGCATCACTGGAGCATATAACGGAACTCATGATAAAAATTATTCAAGTGATGAGTACCTTTAGGATCAAAGAGCTTCACAGCTACAAATTTAGTAGCTCATAAGTGAGCTAAATTTTCAGATGTATTGGTCTGCCTTTAAGATTTTGGATTCTAAATACCTGTATATGTAACATTTTACAGTAGTATTTTGGAAAATGTTGAAGGAAATCACCTGCTGTGGTGTGTCACCGTGCACACCGGAGTCCTAACGCAACCTGAGAGCAAACATCCATGGGACAGTGGCTCAACATGAGCCAGCGTGTGCCCAAGTGGCCAAGAAGCCCAATGGCATCCTGGCTTGTATCAGAAACAGTGTGGCCAGCGGGACCAGGGCACTGGTTGTCCCCCTGTACTCAGCACTGGTGAGGCACCTCAAATCCTGTGTTTAGTTCTGAGCCTCTCACTACAAGAAGGACACTGAGGGGCTGGAGTGTGTCCAGAGAAGGGCAATGGGGCTGGGGAAGGGTCTGGAGCACAGGTGTGATGAGGAGTGACTGAGGGGGCTGGGGGTGTTTAGCCTGGAGAAAAGAAGGCTCAGGGGGGCCCTGATGGGTCTCTCCAAGTACCTGGAAGGAGACTGCAGCCAGGGGGTTCAGTCCCTTTTCTCAAGTAGCAAGTGATAGGATAAGAGGAAATGACCTCAAGTTGCCCTGGGGGAGGTGTAGATTGGACATTAGGAAAAATTTCTTGACTGAAAGGGTTGCCAAGCAGTGGCACAGGCTGCCCAGGGCAGTGCTGGGGGCACCATTCTGGAGGTATTTAAAAGATATGCAGATGTGGTGCTTAGGGACATGGGTTAGTGGTGGACTTGGCAGAGCCGGGTTAACAGTTGGACTCGATAATCTTTAAAGGTCTTTTCCAACCTAAACTGTTCTGTGACTGCCTGAAGCTGCCTCACAAGAGACATCACATCCTCAACAAAAAAGAATTATTTTAATGGACTTCGTGCAAACCAAATAAAAGAAGATCTCAAGAGATAAACAATGCCTTTTTAGTACTTCAGACCTTGGAAAGCTCTTCAGGCACACGGCAATAGTCTTCTATCCAAATGTATTTGATAACATCTGGGAAAACATCGTGCTGCTGATCAGTGGAGCTAAATCCTATGGGGGAAAAGTAGGGTCATCTCAATGGCACATCAATATTCATGATGAGTGGCAAAATAATCTGATATTTCCTAAACAATAGGGTCACATACCAAGGATGTCCTGCTGTCACACAACTCAGATGTTAGGGTTTATGCCAAACTTAATAACAAAGAAAAATAATGGAACTCCTAGAGTATCTCAATTGTCTAAATCTACATGCAGAATTATGCAGATACTTGTTTTGCACATCTACAAGTATTGCTACAATGCCTCTCCTTTAAAATAGACAAAGAAAAGCATTTGAACTGCAACAGTACTGTCTTTTATGGTTTGGTGTTGGGTTTTTTTCTATTCTTATTTTTTTAAAAAAGAATAAGTATTGACATCTTGAGACCTTTGCAGTTGTCCTGGAGCCATTAATCTCTGGCTGACCCAATAAAATCAGGCTTTCCTTATATTTCACTGATATTTTGTGATAGCCCTGCATGCACCCCCCAGCTTGTTAGTGTTCATACTTGTACCAGAGAATGTGAAATGTGACACTAGAAATAAATCACTTTCTTTTGTGGAGAAGAAAAATCACTGCTGTATTTAAAATGTGAAACCCTTCAAAAAGTGTCTCATTCTCTATTACCAGTACCATGAAGAAAGTAATTTTTTTATGCTTTAAGTGGAAGCCAGAAGGGTGGCAGTCATACAACTGCACTCTCACCAAACCTACCATAAGACGAAACAATAACCACACTTTAAAACAACTCCCTCTACCAAGCAAAACAAACCTTGCTGAACTATTTGAGAAATTTCTTCTTCCTTGCAGTTTCTGAAAACTGACATTTTCTGAATTTGACCTTTATATATTTGCAATCTGGCCCTTCATTGATTTCATTTCTATGTAAACACAGGGGTGCAAGTGTTAGCACAAAATCTGTTTGAAATAACTATAGAAGCATTTGTTGATACCAGTTTGTTTTTCATGTGTTCTTTGTGCAAAAGTACCACCTACAGATACAATTCCTACAGGAGCTGTGCCCTCCTGTTTCCAGAGAAAAGACAGTCCCATGCCATCACTACCACTCTTGATTTTTCCATTAGTCCCCTGCACAGGCTGCTGTCTCTATGTGAGAAATGCACCTGGCAAGACACTGAAGTGTTCAGAAATCAACAGAAAAGGAGCATAAAAGGCAAAGGAAATTATCCCAACGTGAATTATCTGTTGTTCAGTGACAGCACTTGTGTTTCTCAGTAAAAAGCACATGACTTGATGGTGTTTTAGTTTCACCAAAACTAGAAATCATGCACTGTTTGAGGACAAGCCAGGACAACATATGTACAGGTATGCATTTTTCCTTATCTTATACTTATTATAGATAAACAGGGGGTTTTATTGCATCCCAAATTTAAAGAAGCAATTTATAGCTTGTTAATTTTGCAGCTCATTAATTATGATTCAGCCAATTTATATCCACCTCATCTCAAGAAAGAGTGAGATTCACAGTGAAGTTAGCATAAAAAAAACCCCCACCAATAACCCAAGCCAGTATTGAAAAATGGGTCAAGGAAATTAGAAAAGAAAAGAGTTCTTATGGCATGAACCCGTAATTCAATTTGCGTCATGTTCAAATCAAGAAAAGAATCAAAGAGAAGCAGCCACTAAGAAAAAGTAATGTACAGATAAAATATATGTATGTGTAACAGATTTTTTGGCAGTTCTAGCTTTGATGGAATTCAAGTCTATAAGTTTGGGTGGTTTTATTTATTCATTTTGCCTACACTTGTTAATTTATTTTAGCTTAATTCTTAGGTATTAATCTGCTTATTACATCCCACACATTGTACTGAAATTTACTACAATATTTCAATGCATTTTGATTCTTGCTTTTTGAAAAGTATACAAAATTACTTTCTAACTCTTTGTAGTTATTGCCATATTTAATATTATAGAAAAAAGTTTCATATGGCGAAGTTGAACCCAGTAATCTCTAAAGAATGTCACCCTGCAAATTTTTCATTCTGTTTCTGTGGAATATCTCATGATAAGTACCCCAACCAAAGTATCTGCAGCACCTCAGCCCTTCAGCAGAGCAGCCCACAACTAACCATGGGTTTATGGATCCTTCTGTGCAGGCTCATCTGAAGGTGCTGACACCCTCTGTGGCTTCAGCCTCCTGTTTTCTATTTATTTATTTGCAAGCTGGGATATCATTTCCATTGCTTGTCTTGGGCAATTCATAGGCTAAATTAAGTTGGCCTCTGTATTTCCTTTTTAAGCAAGACAGAAATACAATAATTGATAGCACGTACTAAATATTTCTTGAAATTGCATTGGCAGGAAGTCAGAGAACAATGTGCACAGGTAAATCATTGCCACTCACCAGCCTGGCCCAGTGAGGGACACTTATTTTCTGAGTGTGTGACCTGATGACACTGAGATGGTTCTCATTAATTTAGTGACTTTGGGCACCTTTTTTTTTATCAAGAGAGATTTAACAGCCTGCAACTGACAGACCCCTGTATCAGGCATTCCTGCCCCACTGTGTTATTACATGTCTATTTTTTGAACCTGTTTTATTGCCTTAGTTTTAGACATCACTTTAGAAACTTTCAGAAGGTTGTGAACTCCTTGAGGTTGGAACAGTAGAGAGAGACTTTGCTGGGGGAGACTCTTTGCTGTTGTTCTTAATGGAATTTGTATTTCAGCTGACCACAACAATGTTAACAGCATTAGAAAAGACATTAAAACATGGCTTGAACAATTAAACAATTTTTTTTAAGGCTTCACTAAAAGCTGAAATATTATCTCTACCTTAACATACACAAGAAAAAGCTGCAAATAAACTGAAAGTATTGACATATGTCTAAATACCAGTATTTAACATAAGGAACAATAGCATAACAAATACCAGAACTGATCAGTACTCAGAAATGTCAATATCATCTCTCAAATTAGGCAAAAAAGACAATGAAAACGCCTCCCTCCATAATAAAATCATTCCTTCCTTGTCAGCAGGAACATGAGAAAGAATCTCTCTGCCAGAAAAAAACTATTTTTGTCCTGACCAGTAAGATGTAACAACATTAAGAACACACAAAACAAGAAGTCCGAGGTAGACATAGATGCATAAATCTATCCCTGTGCTCTGTGTCAGGATATTAAAGGCTTTAGAAAGAGCCCAGAGCTCCCCTGCAGTCAAAAATAAAGAGTAGAATTTTGAGATATCTGGTTATTGAGCAACAAAAATGCCATCTCCTCATGAGAAATTTAATTTCCCCTGAACACCCTTGTTTGAAGCTCAGAGGGAGAAAAGCAACAGTCAGTGACCAGCTCAGGTGCCTCTGCTGACCAGGCAGGTAAGACGGACATAAGGGGTACTCCAGTAGCATTTCAGATGACAAAGAACAGCCTGGGCATCAAATGTCTCAAATGTCCACTTAAAATTAAGCAAAAATGGCAACATTCTCATAAAAATTTATTTATCTAGATGTGGATATTCACAGGAGTACTGGCTTCCAGATAAACATGAATATCTCAGTCTGATGAGCAGGCAATAAAGAGCTAATATAATCTGGCCAATTTAAAATTGAACTGGGAGAGATTGCTGCTAACAAACAACACATAAGTAATTAGCTTTCTCAAAAAGAAAGTTTACCACCCTCTCAAGTGTTGTCAGAGTGCAGCTTTCAAATTTAATATTAGCATTGTGAAGCAGAGAAAATTATGTTAATGGTACATGTTTGACTTTTCACTCAATTAATATGAAAATATTTGTAGACTGACACAAGAAAGCACAGAAAAACACAAAATAAACATAAAGGTTTATAATTTGGCTGTTTCCAAGTATTTCTAGCATACCTCTCCTAGAAACTTGCAACCACATCTGCTGTGGTCACTGCAGCAACTCTAATGCAGTGTGCAGACAAAGTTAATTTTAAATTGGTTAACACAACCACAGGCACTTCTCACTTTGCTGTAGTGAGGCCAGAGCTCAGCACAGGCTCCTTTTCTCAATATTTAATCAGCTCCTTACTTGATTTTTATAACTTGTGTGGGTCTCTACAGCTGCACTAATCCTAAACTGCCCTCTTCCTTTCATTTCCCAGCAGTTCCGGTTACCAGACAGCAGCAGATAAGTAGACCCGTAGAACAGAAACCTTTAGAACAAAAATCTCGTGTAAATCCGGTCACAGATGCACTCTATAAATATATAATAAGAAAAATGTCTTGCTGCTTTCAAGGTGTATTTTGAAATGAAGCTTGTTTTGTCATCCATCTGGGCAAACTCGTTGGAAAAAGACCGAAATGGACGGATGAATCTAATTCAAAGGGGGAGGATGAAGTGTTAAGAAGCTTATATTTCCTTGGTGACCACTTCATAATATTTTCATTAACCTGCCTCACACCTTTCAGCTCCACTGAAGGGAGACCAAACAAGTTGTCCATCACATATTAAATTGCAGGACAAGGGTACCTCCTCCCATCCTGGAGCTTGTGTGCTTAGAGGACCCATAAATTTGATGCACCTCTGGCTCCCGCAGCCCTTCCTTGACCTCATCTCAGCCCTGGCAGGAGTGAGGTGCAAACTTACCCCTTACCTGGCAGCCCAAAAATATCTCTCAGTATGACTGCAAAACCACCCTGTGCTTTCTCTAGAGCTCCATGACACCTGAGGCTGTGTGCTTTGGGTGGATATTATCCAGGAGTCCACCCACTGTGTTCCTGCACCATCTGCTTTCCCAGCAGAGCCACATTACACTTTTACAAGCCTGGTAAAATCTTCTGTGGTCTTCCTAGGTGCTCAGATATTACCAGACTGAGGGCTTAAAATATTCTCAAAAAATGTTGCAGCAGATTTTCCAATTTACCATTTTAATTTACAGCTTATTTAAAACTCTGTTACCACCTTTCAGGGCAGTCCTTGCTCATCTGAACAAACCTTTAAAATGAAATCCACAAGAAAAACTGGAAACCATGATGCAGAGCATTCCTACAGGATGCTATGGACTATGAAGGGATGCAGTTGTTTGAACAGCTGAGAAAAATGGAAGTACTTTTTATACAAAACTGTAATTTTGAAAAAAGTAGTAAACTTTCTACATCAAAGAATTAAGAAGATATACAATATACAGAATTTAAAACACAATGAGGGGAGAGAAGGGCATTCCAGCTACTGCTCTGAAAACCTCTGTCAATTTAATTCTCTTCAGGACAGATGGTGAAGGACTCATTGATTTGATTTTTTAAGGGAGAAGCATTAAAAAAAGCGATATTTTGGCACATTGAGGATTTTACAGGAAAGATTTATCCATGAGAAAACATCTGCAGCACACAGTTTTAATAAGATTCTGTGTCACTAAATTACATTTTTACCTTGCAAATGGTAAAGGATGAAAACTGACAGTTGTAAGGGCTTAACTAAAACTCTTTCTCAGATTTTATTTTGTGAAGAAAGAATACGTAGTCATAAACCAGCAAAAATAAACCTAGGATCTGAATTTCAGTGAGGATATTGTCTTTCCTGTAACCAGTTTAGTGTAGTCTCTAGGACAAACAAGTCAGAAGCATAAGCAGCAAACTTTTCAGAGCTTTCTCTGAAGACACCCTGGGTTTTTCACACTGAATCTAAACCCCAATGAGAGTGTAATCATGTATTTTCTGCTCCATAGAACTGCCAAGATAAAAAATATGAAATGCATTTGCTCATTCATGCTCACAAAAGAATAAATTATCCACTTATCAGTCTTCTCAGAGATAAAAATATTTCTCAAAATCATCAAATGAATTAGATATCACAATTGATTTTAAACATCTTAGCAGCGTGTTTGGATGTTTGGCTGTATTGAATGTAATCAGATGTCTTTTCCTTTCAATATTTAAGGTCTCCCACTTGCAGACTACTGGATTTAGTGTTTTGCAGAGAAAGAGTCAAAAGAAGTAGAAATAATAGAATAGCAAATAGAAATAGCAAATAACAGCCATTTTTGCCAGCCAACAGAAACATCAGAGGGGACATGCAAAGTTAGCCAGTATGAAGCAGCTCAGCATGAATTTTCCAATAACTCAGGAATATGCTGTTTGTCTGGAAAACTACTGGACTTCAAATCTAGGAAGAAAAATGCCACTGCTGACATATCCATTTCAACATATTGCAATAAAAGCAAAACAAAAACTCAGAAAGTTCACTTTTATGGCAGTTATAGTGTGGAGTTTTGTTTTGTTTTTTAAGAAGTTATTCCTTATGAGCCCCTTCTATGGGAAATGGAAAGTAAATAATCATCTCTTATTTCACTGCATCACTGTATTACTTGGAAAATAAATACATGCAATGTATATGATGCAAAAACGGCAAAGCTTTAGGAAGCCCTGAGTGAAAATGAAACATTCTTTGGGAAATGCGGTGGCAAATGAGTGTCGGTGTTTCACACAGAAATCCTCGGAATATCAGGGAAAATAACAAGCAGTCATGGAGGAAAACAAGAACCTTAACTACTGAATTGCAGATGGACCAAGATACATCACCCACCCTTCACACACAAAGCAGCCTGAGCCGGGTGTGACCACTGAATGCCTTGGCTGCCCTGGCCACAAGGTCTGAACCCCTTTCAGAGCCGGGGCCCTGAGTACACCATCCACATGCCCAGAGCCTTCATCAGCCACAGCTGCCCTGCCAGGGATGTGTCTGCCTTGACAACCAGTGGTCCAGGTGCCACTTTGGAGCCTGAAGTCCATGTTTCCTTCCTCAGGAGTGACGCACCTCAAGGAAAGACCACTGAGCACTGACATTTTCAGACCCCAGGCAGTGCACAAAATTACACTTCTAAACCAAAACCAAATATTCTTCCTGTTGCCAACAAACTGAAAGGGTATTTTAGTGTATACTTGTCCACAGCTGCAGGTCTCTGCTGGTGTGACTTTACACGCCAAGGAGCTCCAACCAGAGTGGTACAGGCAGGACTCAGATGTTGCATGGTATCTAAGGGCACCGTTTCTAATGAATTCATTATATTGGCAATATGTGAGAAAAGTTTCACAGCTGTTTCTCAGAATTATAGACTACATAAAATGCAAAACGCATTTGACCATAAATATTAAAACAACACTTAAAATATTCCATTCACAAGTCATATTAAAAGAAAGAATTACTTCTTCCTCACCACGAGTCTGGGCTTTTACTAATGCTTTCCCTTATTCCATCCAGGCATAAGCCTGTGGCATGTGAGGAGATGTTATTGAGACATTTACTTAGTAACAAAAATTTTCTGAGCCTTCTCTGCAGAATAAAAACTTTGCCTTCAAACCAGCTGAGTGGTAAAAGCAAAATGTTGCCCTGTTAATTAGAAAGAGCCTCCATAGCATTCCCCATTGGTCATACCAAAACCTTATAGTCTTCATGCCTTTAATTACCCCCAGAAACACGTTATCACAAATGTTCAGTACTGGGTACAATGAAAAGCAATAACAAATATTATTTTTGTTGGCCACTGAAATTATTTCATTACTTCATAAAGAGCCAAAACTTTATTGAGTTACTTTGTTGAAGTTAACCATAACTGAATCTTTAGATCACAAGAAAGCCAAAGCAAAACAGACAGCGTTTCCAACCAATATGCTGGGGATTCAGGGAAGTTGAAATATTAGAGCAAATTATTAATTATTTAATAAAAGATAAGGCAGAATCAGAGGCTTTGTATATTGCTAGTGCTGTAAAAGTGCCTTCAGACTCTAGGTTCAGAATATTTCACGAAACTCGGTAATTAATTTAGTGGCCTAATAATCCCCTCCGCAGCACTCTGAGAGAAATAACAGAAACACCTTTCTGGCCATGTCCATCCTCTCTGGAAATGTTTTGCAATTTGTTGCAATAAGTAACTGGCATTCTCATCCTCCTGCGTAGAGAGGCTTTTGTGCCATTACTCTCAATTACTAAATTACTGCAAAAGAATTAAATGGAATTAAACAGCTGGACGGCTTGTGGTATCAAGGAAATCATCAAGGAGGATCAGAGAATTTCTTTCCCATCCCACAGAATTTCTATTCTCAGTAATAAAGCGAGATCTGATCCAGAGTTACATCACAGACCAGCAGTCATGGAAAATAACATTACCACTGTTTTTATGATGATTCATATCTCTAATTTTCAAATTCTCTTGACAGTCCTCCTGTGCCACAAACAGCATTAATGTCACACTAGAAGAAAACCACAGATCCTAAGTGCCATTTCTGAGAAAGGAGTTTGTAAAATTCATTATCTGTTATTTCCCAGGCTAGGCCATTTTAAAAGATGTATCTGCAGGAGAGCAACAAAGTCAATGGACAACACAGCTCTTCAATATTGCTCCGAATAGTAAATCACACAAAGAGCAAAATAAAAACCTATTTGACCATAAAAACAAAACCAAAATCAAACCCCAAAATATTCCATATTGACAGCTCTCATTTGAGGAAAAAATCTTCGCATACCGTCTTTCCCATGCAGTCTGAGTCATGGAAAATGCAAAACTCTAAAGTTAGTGTAGAAAGCTAAAATGAATTCAAGTAGTTGAAGAGTTCTGCTGTTTGACTTTGTTTCAGCAGCAAATAAAATCAGCTTTGAGACGCTTTCTTTCATCCCGTCGCTGTGTGAAGAACGATTTGCTCATTAACTCCCTCTGGAGCTGAGGAACAGCTCCAAAAGCGGAGCCCAGTCCCGGCTGCATTCCCACAGCTGCTTACGCTGCCATAATGCGCTCCCATTAACATCAGAATGACCCCGTTCCCCGGAGCCGAGGGCTGCTCCACACACAGCCCATAGCAATGGCACACGCAGGAAGAGCTGGCTATTTATATATTTTGCATCTGCTTTAATTACACTATCGTTACAGCACACAACAGCAACACACTTTATAAAGCACTGACAAATTTTATGGTAATCGAAAAGCCCAATTAGCAATTCTAACACCATGGGCAGATTTTGTTTGATTCAGCAACAGTAAAAGAAAGAAAAATTTAGAAGAAAAAAAGGCTCAAAGGTATATGAAGTTCCAGAGGAATCCAAGTCTGTAATTTAAAGTATATTTAACATATGTTTGAAATCTATTCTCCTCAACAAGGGCTCAGACTTGGGAACGTGCTTCCTGATCCCATTCTCTGGAATTTTTTCCCTCCTTGACATAACTGGCTTATGGTTTCTCTGGAGGAGAATTTTATCCCATAGGAACTAGCAAGAGCTAAGAGCAAATGCAACTTTATCTTAGCGAGCTGCAAGCCATCATAAAATATTTCTGAATAGAAATACAGTCAGCAGCTACACTTGGCAAAAGTGAAACTCGAATGAGAGTTACCAATTAACTCCAGTTAGGAAAACCCCTGGCTTTCACATGATGTTAAAAGCACACAAAAAGTTCACAGGGACTGGTATTGAAACCATTAACAAGGTGCCAGAGCAACAGAGTAACAGAAAGCCCCCAGGAAGAGAGTACTGGAAATCTTCAGCTCATTGACAATTAATTGTTCAAATAGATTCAAGCCAAAACTCTAATAAAGTTAAATAATAACTTCATGGAAGCAGATAGGATGAAAATAGGATCTCAAGTCACCTTAGACAATTATAAAGCTAAAAATTACACTCCTAGGGAAATTTGTATGTGTAAATGACAGTGTAATGAACTGGACCCAGACCACCACATACACACTGTGAATTTTGTTACGTAAGTGTGTATGACCAAATCACCCGTTTCTGTATCACTCTTTGTTACCTTTTTGTATAAAAGGCAATGCTTGCATATGAAATGAGTGGTGCCTGGCACCCATTCTGCAGAATGGCAATAAAACCAATTACCTTGACTCAGTGTGTCATCTGCTTCTTGCCCACTGGGTGAAAGAACCCTGCTTGAGGGACAGCCACACTACAAAATGCTTCCCCAGGTGCTTTATACACCCTTCACCCCTGAAGCCTCTACCACCCAAGGTGACTCTACTCAGTTCCCAGTCGAGATACGTCGCCATCTGGACCAGAAATGCAGCCCTGTTATTCCAGAGCAGTTTAGGCAGGTGCACTGCTATGCCAGCAATGAAACCTCACTGTTTGATAGGAGAGACAGACTCTAAGTATGAAGTAAAGCAAGCCCAGTCTCAGGCTTGCGAGGAATTATCAATTTTCTAGCTCAAACTAGTCCCCGGTGTAAACTGGACTGACTTCTCTTTTTACATAGACTACCCAAAACTCCCAAATTACATGAATTCTATTTTCATAAGAAATCAATAGGAAAATAGTTTCTGTAATTCTGTTTCTTCAGCTCCAGCTGCACAGCTGATATGACTCAGGATGCTCAAAGCAGCTTCAGGGATATATTTCAGTGCCTGCCTCGTTCAATTTACCATGGAACTGTTCTACTGAAATACAGACACCTGCTTTACAGCTGGGAGAGAAACAAACTGCTTGACAGCAATTAAGGTAAAACTTTGCTTTGGCATAAAGTCTGGAAAACTGCTGTTTCCTCAGTCTGTCATGCTCCCTGAAGAAAGGGTGAGATGTTAGCAAATTTTAATGACTGCTGTTAAGGGAAAATGGGGGATATTCAGAGAATTATACTTGCAGATTAAGATATGGTAACCTAAAACTTCTGCAGAATTTTACTCTCAAACTCTCAAAGCTGGAAAAGAATCCACTGAGCTACAATTTACAATGATTGCCAGCAGCACTTTCCAAAGATTTTGCACATGTCACTTGTTACTGGATTTTATTTTACTAGACTGGATGAAAACTATTCTCTTTGGTTGAAAAATACTCAAAAAAAAATCTTTCCTTTCTAATTTTTTTTTCTAATTTCTATCCTTTCTAATAGTGAAAGTTAGGAATGAAAGCTTGACCTTTGGCACTATGCCTACACAGAAAGTGTAGTTCCATGATTTCTTTCTGCATCCCCATTGAAAAACTTGAAAAATTCCCTGTATCAGTACACAGAGGGTCTGAGTTGTCTCTGGACAGTGGAGCACATTCCCTGTAATCATTCACGAGGCTCTGTCAGAGGAGATGTGACTGTGTCTGCTTAGCCTGGATCTATCCCTCCATGTCCACAGGCAGTGCCCAAAATGACTGCATTTGCTTTCTCTTCACCAGCCTGACTGCATAAACAGAAAGAAATCCCGTTACAAACATTACTGTGGGAAAAACAAAACCAACACACAACAAAAACAAACAAACAAAGCCCTGAAACTTCAAAAGGTCAATGTAAGCAGTAGAGTAGCAGTAACAGTGATGAAACCAGGTCGCTCTAACTGGATGTGAGGGAGCCAACACGGTGCTATCACACCACATTACACATCACTCTGCAGTAAGGCTGTGCAGGCACACCAGGGGAAATAATATTAAGCTGATTTAGTCAAGCTAGTGCCAAATAATGTGGATGTATTGCCCTTTAAACAAGCTTACCTCAGTTAAATTCATATCGAGCAGAAAAAAAGCCAAATAACCTACTCTTAAAACCAAAGGAAAGAAAGCTTCATGTAGAATTTTCCATCACTTCAGCTAACAGCAAGATAATCCTGTGTACATGAGTATGCACGTGGGCAAACATACAAAATGGCATATTTCTTTAAAACTCTCACCTAGAGAATGTAAAAAATGGTTTGGGGAGACTAAAGCAAAGCCAAGAGTTTTTATTGATTAAAAAGTCATCATCATTGAACTCACTACCAAGAAAAATCTGAAAACCAGCTTTTTAATTTCCTGTATTTTGTATGTGAGAAGACCAAAAAACTTAGAAAAACCAAAATAAAACAAACAAGCAAAACCCTAAAGGTAATCGTGTTGTAGGGAGGCATTAGCATTTCAAGCCGTGTAACCACAGATTTCCCAACCTTAGTCAACTTTTTCTGAATTGAGGAAAAAATAAAAAGCTGTTTAAAATATAAAGTGTGAACAGACAAAATATCAGATCAGAGGAAAAACTACCCTGAAAAGCTTTATCAGACACTTGCCATTGCTTGTCATTTTTGCCATCTTTCACTACAAACTGCCATTGCCTTTACATATTTTATGAAAAGAGTATCTGGAGAGCAAAGGAGAGGAAGTGAAACATCAACCTTGAGATTCCTTCCTTCCTTCAAAACACTCTTCCATCTATTTCAGACTTTTCTTGGTGGACCTGCTAGTTTGTTAATCCCTAGGCAGTCCTGACAAAACAACCCCGATAGATGTGACAAGGTACGTCAGCTTTCTATCACTAATATTTGATACTCTGAGGGCTCTGGTTACTCTGCACACCTCTTTCCAAAAGGCAGCAGGATTATTCTGGCATTGGAAGAGGCAGGACAAAAGACCAGTTTCCCGTAACAACAACAGTGCTGTTTGTGCCTGCTCAATTCAGCAGCATTTAGCAGCGTGCACAGCCAGCCTGGTGATGCTGCCCTGGTTACAGTGACATGGGCTCTATCTCCAGATACCCTCAAAGTTAGCCAGCAGAGCAGGTAAATATATTAGATTTAATAATTGGCTTTTGCATTAAAACAGTAACAAAAACCAAAGCCCAACATGATGAATCTGCTTCAATTATTTTTTTCCAAAAGAAAAATATCCTGCAGCATTTCAAGATTCCTGTTCGTGCTAATAGTCTGTCCCCCAAGACAAGCACGTCTATTTGCCCTTAATAACTAACTTAATATAGGGATTAAAACTGCTGCTAAGCACACTGATAGACATCTATCAAACACACTTCTGTATATCAGATTTCTAAGCTGAGAGATTTGTATGTACCCTGAATTTAAGCTTCTGTGAAACAAAACAGAAAATGAGTTGACAGGGATCTTGTGGTACCATGCTGATTTATTTAACAGGATGTAACATTAAATGAAAGACAGCTCCTGTTGCACAAAGTTAAAGTCACAGAAGTCTGTAACCTGCTATCCTAAAGTGTCAGTTGTCCTCACTTTTCCATCATAAAAGGAATTTGATAAATGTTAAATTACTGGGACAAGTTTCAGTTCTGGAATATAAGCACACATGACTGAAGTAACTGAAAAAGGGAAGCATCATCCTGTTTTCTCTGAAACTGCTGTATTATAAAAGGAGCAGCAGAAAGGCATTCCAAACAACAACATATTCCGTGTCAGGGATATGAAAGAAGGTGAATGGTAATTAGCTTTGCTCTCAGTTCAGAACTAGCCATCAATGTGGGAAAGCTAAAGTAGACTTCCAGTCCTTTCCCAATCATGTACTCTTGGGAGCATCATTCTTTACTGATGAGAAACTGGGCAGCAATTCCTTGTGCTTAGACATAAGGAAAAGGTGATTTTACGGCAACCAAACACCAACATTTTGGTCCAGAATCAGGAGGCTTCACAATACATCCAGCAACTTCTTGATTGCAATTCTTATTCCCATCACAGCAGACTGAGGCTACATCTCTCTCTCTACATAATTATTTCATGGGTTTTGGTCTTTATGCAGTACACATCTTTTGGGGAGCAGACTGTCACATCTAAAAGCTGTTTTCAGAAGTGAGCTGGGCATTGGATAAATTTTTAGACCAACAGTGGAGCTCAATGCAAATAATGCCCCTGGTTGCTGGAGGTCAGCTCACTTCATTCCAGTGCTCCAATCTCTGCTCAGAAAAGACACTACCTCATACTAAATGGCCAAGTGATTGGTTCATCCTGTTTTGCTAGAAACAAATTACTGTGCATTTTCACTTCAGCAGAGTGACAGTAACAGACAGCTGGGGTTCCAGCTTTATTCATCGGCCTAAGGGCTTCCAGAGTGACTATTTACCAGCAGCATTTACTTAGTTTTGTTGAAATGAATACAAACAAGTTGGGAAGTTCCCATCAGCAATTAGCCCACTTGACAGTACTTCTTAAACAAATAATAAAGCATTCCTTTCAAGAATGGTATATTCAAGTTAAGTTCCTGGAAAAAAAAAAAAAGCCTTTTGCAGACCTTCACCAGATCTTGGTTGTGAAAGAATGAACAGCAGGGAACATTAAGTTCTCTGAGAGATGTGAATCTGGATGGCTCAAGGATACAGAACTTAGGGTTCTGCAGAAATTTCAGTTAGGGAGACAAAATCATAGCGCATGGATTTACCAAAAATATTTGAGAATTAAATGGGTTTTTTAAAATCCAAAATATATGGCACAAACACAAGACAGAAAATTTGGATTTAATTCCACTCTGTATCCAAAGGGATTTGACCTTAAATCCCTGAGAAGAATGCCCTAGCTTCAGTAGAGTTGAAGCTGAGCATTCAGATGATACCTGATGATAAACTCCAGCACCTATAAAATACATTTATACACACACTTTTTTCTTTTATTTTTTTTTCTCCTTTCATTGCAGCTACTGAAATTCGGCTGTTTTATAACAGATGAACATCCAAACCATTATGTATCAACGGTGCATGACAGGAAGGACTGAAATTCTATGTGACCGGAAAAAAACAATTGCCAGTTGTTTGACTGTGATCAAAAATGTAGAAATAAAACACCCAGAATTTCTATTATCTACTGAACCTGACACCGTGTCTCAGATCCAAGAGTGAGTGAGGAACACATGCAGGTCCTCCACCAGACCTAAATCATCACTGTGATTTAGAAGATGCCCCCCCACAAAACAGATGATTGTTTCAACAGGGCTTGGTAATTTCTGTGGTGATAGAGGCTTGACTTTGGGGGGTACTGTCTGTTGGCAAATGGAAGCAGTATTTTTCCTTAAGTATCTTTTAAAATCTTCTCCCTTGACTTCTGACTTACAAATGATATGTTACACTCCCTTATTGCTCTGCTACTATTTGATTAGCTTTTGGGAAATGCCAGCCTGTTTCTGCTTCAATAGCTTTGTCTAAAACCTTGAATTATCTTTCCTACTTCTCTCAAAAAGCTATTTCCTACCTAATGTGGTTTATTAATCTGCTGCATTACTGGCAAAGCAAACAGAATATTAAGTGGGATGCTTCAGCAGCGTCTGGCAGTGCAAAATATCTGGGAAATACTTGAAGTTGTTCTGAACCATGACATTTTTCCTCAGCTGTTTTACTGTAGAATTCAATAAACTTGGTCTCTGAACAAAACTCACAACATCTTAAAGACTGGAGTGTGTACCATGATTTTCCAGTGGCTATTAGCTTAGTGCATGTATTTTTACTCCAAAATGCAAATGGGGTGGAAGACATTACTGTGGTTCTAGAATTTTACGAGTAAAAATATTCCTCATAAGAAATTATTTCGCTAAGCTACAGCCTTGTGCTAAATCAGACAAGTCTGCTGGAGAAATGATGCAAGGAAATCTCATCTTGGGGCAGAACATAATGCTTCTTGCTTAGAGAAATGCCAGTCTCATAGAAGCCAAGACTTTCTGACAGGAACACAGCAAAGGTTATTGATATATTTACTGACTGTATCTCTGCCAACTGGTGCAACTTCACACCAGTGCAAAATCATTAAATGGTTCCTGACACCAGGCAGTTCATCCTAGCCACTCGGGTCATACCAACACGGGACCCATGATACAGGGATTTATAAGCAGAATAAAACGTTAGAGGAATACTGAGAAAAAACCCACACAAGTGACCCACCCAGGAATCAACAATACATTTGTTTGGGAGTCAGCTGGTGACAACGGCCTCCATTTATCTGTCTACAGCTGATACACATCAGCATTAAGACT
Organism: Falcunculus frontatus; assembly: GCA_013398115.1. Taxonomy (NCBI): domain Eukaryota; kingdom Metazoa; phylum Chordata; class Aves; order Passeriformes; genus Falcunculus; species Falcunculus frontatus. The sequence goes on along the minus strand of VZRV01007869.1, from coordinate 648,780 downwards.
TTGAGAAGTTTCACTCTTTAGGTTGTTCCTCCAGCAAATCTGCAACAAACCAACTATCATTACATTAGAGTAGTATAGTACACAAATATCTTGTGAGATATCAAAAGTTTCCATGAAGCAGTTAAATAAGAGATGCTTTCACCCTACCTTAGCAGTGTGAGTCTCTCTCTTTCTGCATCTTCTGCATTGCTTGCCTGTGGAGAGAGAAGAAGAATGTACAAGGCTGGATTTCAATTCCAGACTAGTTTGGTCACTGCTCACTTGTGCTTTCTTAGCTATTTTTGGGAGGATAAACAGCATTTCTGGCTCTGCTAAGCATTTGCAATGTTCTTTTAGTCAAGACCTCAGCCCAGCCCTGGTGAGGGAGCTGCACATGCTAAGAGAATCCTGATAGAAAACACATCAGAGGTCATTCAGGAATCAAAGGTCATCCCCAAAGTTCTGATGTCTTCCTGGGATGACATCACAGGTCACTGCAAAAGGACAAATGGTCTTGCAGGGTCAACGGTCACTGAAAGGTCATAATGGGCTCAAAATGTTGCCGAAAAGTCAGAGGTCATCCAGAGCTCAAAGGTCACCCATGCAGCCAGAGATAACAGAAAAGGTCAAGTGGTCATTCAAAGGCATCCAAAGGGCCAGAGGTCGTCAAAAATGTCAAGTATTCCATGTATTAAATTCCCATCTGCTCAGGGCACCCACAATTTTACACAATATAAGAGCTGTGATAACCCTGTAACTGGTAAATATTATGACAAATGGAAGATACAAAACAACAAGAGTTCGTCGTTGAATATGGGAGACATTTACAAGAAACACCAAAGTAGCCAAATGGGAAGGATTTTGAAAGTCTCTCCCCAAACCAGCTGGAGCTTTTTCCATTTAAAATTGAACTACATTTTCCCTTTGAAAGACCTCAGTGGTGTTATTTTAAATTTTAGAGATAATAGAATTTTGCATCAGATCTTGTGTTATCTGGACCTCAGACATTTAACGACGTAAAATGGAAACTAGAGAAACTGTTCTAGTTTTGATACCCTTTTCACTTTTTATCCTTTTGTTCCTTGTGATTTTTCCTGCCTTGACTAGAAAATTAGAAAATTCCTAATATTTATCAGTTTGTAGTACAGACACAGAAGTGTTATTGCAATTACATCTGTCATGTGGTTATCACGTAGCAGTGAAACAGCCACTACTTACCTAACCAGAGCTACTCAGGAGGAACTTGTCATGCACAAAAAGTGATCAAGTAACCTTGATCGAGCCTCGAGTAACCTTAGAATAATTACAATGAAAATGCCAAACTTCAGGTTTAGTCCCAAGTCAGGGAAACACGCATGTGCCTAGTTCCAAGAACTTCCACGCAGGCTGGCAAGCACTGAAGTGCCTCGTTAAATAAAGCAAGACCCAAATCTTACACACACACAAAGCACTCAGCGCCTGCCAAGAGGAATTTCATGCACAGTGCTGAGCTACGCAATTTCAGTTCACTTACAACCCTAACGCTGATAATGCTCAGCTGAAAAGGAAGATAATGAGCTCAAGAGCTCTCACATCAAAGGGTCAGCATGTGAGAATGCCCACCTGGAACCCCAAGTCTCTTCACTTGCTTTCTTTGCTCTCCTGCCCTAATACATGCTCATAAATTCCAGTTTGATTAGAAATTTCCTGACTGTAAATAAGAAATTGCAATTTTTTAATCCTGTTGCCCAAAAGTACTACTTCTCATTTTCCAGCATCCCAGTGTGCTGGATTTACCAGCCAATACACCTGTCTGAGCACTGCGGATGCTCTGGGGCAAGGAAACTCCTCCTCAGGAATTCCTGAGGTCTCTTTTATCTTGAGTTGTTCTACAATCATAAACCCAGGAATGTCCCCTGCAAACTCCAGTGAGTGAATGCATTTAATCCCACTCATCCAGCTGCCTTATTTTATTCTGGGCTTGCTCCAATATTTTGTTAAACATCTGGGATTTATCTTAGACCTCCCCTTTCCCCTGCGGTGGCTGCAGCTCCCCTAGGTTAAAGAGTCAGCATTATTTTTGTTCAAATTCCCCCTAGAAAAATCAGCTTTAATTATTTCATGGTCTTCACTGGAAGCTTTCCAACAAGAGGCACTAAGTGTTTCCTTCCTGAACTTTACAATACCAACAAAGAAAATGAACTCTCAGTGGAAGTGGCACGGCTGTGAACACTCAGCACTCACAGCTTCATTGCTTCTGTCACTGCACCCTAAACACACATCACAGTTTTTTAATCTCTCATGGATTCCTGCGTAAGAGCAGAGACTTCTCCAGGGATCTTTGCAGTTTGTTAGTGCAAGAAATTGCTCTAATTAGCAACTCATTCAAAATTTAGAAATACGTCCCTTGCAGCCTAGGAATCTGGAGCCATAGAAAAGAACAGGTCTGCAAAATAAACATTTTGCATGTGATAAAGACACACAAACTCATTGATTTTTCTGTTTTCTTTCCATTTTAGAGTTAGGCTTTGGGTCTAAATATTTTAACTTCTTTCACTGATGGTTAATCCACTGCAGGTTCACAAAGCTCTTACATATTGCATGTAAGCAAACTGCTGTTTGAACGGAGGGTAGAATACGCTGAAGAAAAACCACTTGTTTCACAGTACTGTTTTAAGTAAAAAAAAAAGCAGTGCAAAAGGATAATTTCAATCAGTACAGTGCATTGAGGGCACTTTTTTCCAGCATCTACTTGTACAACAACCCAAAGTCATCCTCTTCAGTGGCAGGAGTGTTTAAAATAAGCCAGTACTTTTTAAAAATGCACACCCTTATAACCTGAAATCTTCCCAATGGTATTTTGGACATAACACCTTAAATTTGTTCTGTTAAACTTTACTATGGCAAGTATTTTTCTGGCTTCCTATTAAAAAAAAATAATTATAAAAGCACTGTTGGGAGAGAAGATGTAACACCAAGTCTCAAAGAAAGGCTGCACACATTTTTGAATATAGTATCTAAAAATTCACAATTCTTCGCGAAATGAACTGCTGTGACATAAATTATTAAAACACAACTTTTGAGAGATCGCCTGCTAAAAACAGAAAACAATGGGCTTATTATAGGTACAGCAAATCTGAGTCAATATCTGACACTGATTGGTTCAGCCACTCTGCAGCTACCTTGGCATCTTCAAGAACTAGGAGATGGAATTTGCAAAGAGGAACAGAGCTCAACAATATATGTATTAATTTTACTAATGCATCTTCTCTGAGTATGTAACATATAAGCATCCCTATAGATTTCAGTTTTACTTTTTTAAATTGAGATTATATTGCAGTACTTGGCAGCACTGTACAGATGTTTAGTTTTACTATGCTCTTTGAAAGCTATTATTATATTTGATAGTCATTTAATAATCTGAGGTCATGTAGCATCAAGAAGGTACTAAGTAAATTTGCCATGATAATAAATCTCTTGCTGGTGAACCAGCAAGACGTTTTGAGCTGAATTGTTTTAGCATGAATGAAAGTGAGGTATATCTTACAAACGTAACCCACACCTTTACTACTCAATTGCAATATTTTATCTCCATTTTAACCAGGATGAAAAATTAGTGTGCCATATTCTGTTGAGAGTTCACCTTGTAAACAGAACCTAGGAGATTTGGAGCAGAGATATCCATGATTTTACCCTTAAAGAATATATTTAATATTGAAAAACATAATTTTACCAAAGGAAAACCCTATGATACAAACAGATTAGTAAAAACATATCTTGAAATGGAAGATATTTAAGTAGTCGCTATCACAGTTAGCTAAGTCTTTAATCTCAAAATTTGGATATTTTGCACAGAATATTAAAAATTAGTAGAGGCAGAAACGTTAGGTTTTGACTGGGCCTTCTCATTCTATGGCCAGAACAGATTAGTCCAGCTTTTCTAGAACAGAAATTTCCAGCAGCCTGAGGTTATCTCAGTTGATAAAAATTTAATGACATACTTTTATTTTTAATTTTGTGGACAGTTTGTAAAAACTCCCACATGCCTAAATGTTTAAATGTTTACTCTTTTAAGAGAAACAACAACTTTTTAGCTTGAAAAATTTCACTCAAAGAGCTGATAAAAAACAGGCAATCACTCACTGCATTATCACCTCTGGAAACTGATACGACTGTGAACTCATCATTTCTCTACACAGAGCTGGGTAATACAAACTAAACTCCTAAAAAGGCTTTCCAATTACCCTGATTAAATGCGTCTACAGTAATTTTTCAATTTGTTACTTGTTCTGTTTGATGCATATTAAAACCTCAGATTAGATATGTTACCTCACTGCTCTGGCCTGCCACACGAAGCCCTGCAGTGCCACTTCACTCTGGTGCTCAGAAAGCATCTTCAGAGGGTTTGTTTTGCCCCAAAAAATAAATGGATTTTATCATCCCAGCACCTCAATCTCTTCACAGATTTCTCATGAGCAGCTTTCAAGCGTCTGCTGCACAATAGCTTGAAAACAAAACCTGTGCAGGGTGGAAGTGTTTGTCCTGTTCACTCACTGTTCAAGCCAGCCTCACAGCTTTCCACCCACCCCAAATTTCAACTGACACATGGCCTCAGAGCGCACAATTGCTTTGGCACACTGCCTACTAGATAGACAGACATTTGGAAGATGCAGGAGTTCTAACCCTTCTCTTTCAGTCAGTCTCTTTTCAAAAGTTCTTCCTAGTGTCTCAACTAGAAGCTTCAGAACTGATTTGTTTTATTGTGCTCATTAGCACTGACTTTTTGGGGGCAAGGAGCAGAAAGAGGATGCATTTCACTGCTGGTGTGGGGTTTGTGAGCCAGAAACATGGACAACTGCAACGGTGTCAGAGCTGGTTTGGTTTTGAAGACCATAAGATAAACTCTAATTTGGGAAGCCTGTAGCTAAATGAAACATTACCCCCGTTAGCAATCATTTAGTGCAGCCTACTTTGGGAAAGAGACATAGAAATGCTTTGGAAACAGATTTCATTGCTTAAAAATAAAAAACCACCAAACACCAAAACATACATGCTGGGTATTGGGGCATGGAGACGTCATAGAAAAGAGTCTGGAATAGGAGTATGTTCCTATCCCATAGATTTTTCAAGGTGTTGTACTGTCTGTCAACTTCCCCACCTTTTGAGAAACTCTTAAGCCACTTCTGGAAAAAAAGTCTGGAGAAAACCCTCTCTGCTCTCCTTCATAAGCTGTGATTAATTACCAAAAGGCCGTGGCAGCCTACAAGTGCTCTCCATGTGGGTAGGCACTGCTACCAAAGTTCCCTCTTTAAGAAAAGCAGTGTTAACTTGCTGGGCATTTGAAAAACCACCTTCATCACCAGACTTCAACTGCACAGCCGTGTTTACATCTCCACCTCCTATTTCCTTACATTATTTCCGTGGCAAATCACCCTACCCCACGGAGCTCAGGCAGGGTGGCAGCTGCTGTGAGTGCAGTGCCAGAGCAGCAGCTTGAGGGATACCAACAGGGATATCAGCACTGCCCAGCACACCTGGGACCCACTCGGTGGTGGAAAACAGGAGCAAAAAGTGAGCACGGCTAAAGCCAGCTCCCAGGAAACTCATCAATTCAAATGTTGCAGTTACTCTTGTAACTCCTTTACACAGCAATAGGGACTGGGAGGGGCTATTTGTTTTCCTGCCAAAAGACTACAGCCTTCTGCACAACCCCTCCTGGAACACTTGCCATTGTTCAGCAGATAAGAGAAAATTAGAACTGCATTCACAGCTATTTGCTACTATTTAAGTTAAATAACAGAGAGGGCAGAAGGGAGTCAGTCCCAAATGGCGGCACGTAGGGAAAACCATTCTACTACATTAAAGATGTGCTTTTAATTAACTTCTCTCTGAATGATTATAATTAAAGATTTTACCACAGGTCTTCTTAGCATAATTATCTTCTATTTCCTTGCACAGTGCACATTCCCAGGAAATGGGAATTGAGATTATTTCTTAATTTAAATACTTCCTCAATTATTTTAGAAGTTATTGCCTTTTAATTGTTTTATTATTGTGATTTTTTTGGTGCTTTTTAGTCCTTCTCTGATTCTTACAGGCTTTTCCAAGACCTCAGAATTATCTTTCAGATGCAATTGTGAGCAGTTAACAAATTATGGGTTGCGTTTTATTTTGTTTGGATCCAGAAAAACAAGTTCATAAAGAGAGTTATGAACTTATTTTTGGACTTGAGAATAAACGGCTCATTTTTGTCACTGGTGCTGAACATATGGTGTGAATTTTTTTCAGTTGTGTTCCGCAGACTGGTGTCTCCTTTACTGTTGCATTTGTATGCAGGTCTCAGCAAACGGCCTTGTTGCACACCAGCTCTAGCAAAGTGCACTGAATGCAAAAGATTGACCAGCTATCCTGGTTTATTTGAAGACTTATTGTGCAGATCAGTGCATTCAGTAGTGATTGCTTGGTTTCCTACTAATATTTCCACTGATAATATGAAGACATATTGGGAACTGGCAATTGGAAAACAGGCCAAGGGGAACAGGCTCCTGCTTCCCCTGCACTGCAAAGATACACTGGGTCACATTTTCCCCATCAGTCTGAGACTCCCACTGCAGCATGTTATTAAAACAGAAAGACAGAGGTGGCCGAAGACAGGATTTCAAGAAGGAAGGGGGAGAATAATGCACAAAGGAGAAGGATTTAAGGCAGAGCCCTGCCCTCTCATATCAGCTCCTGCCAGCTCTGCAGCAGCTTTTATTATGCAAGATTTCGTTCTGAATTTCCTCTCAACTGTATCTTCCAGCGCAGGGAAAACAAACAGCAATAACCCAAGAATAAACAGGATCATTCATCTTTTCCTTATTCTTATCTCTGATGATGTTATCTTTATACTGAAATATTATCCAGCCAGAGGCACTCTTCGGAAACCAAAGACACCTTTGAAGTAGCAGCCCTTGAGACAAAGCACCAGCATCACATGGCATTTGTGCTGGTTCCAGCTTAACAGGCAGAGTCTCTGGTGCTGATATCACATTCACAGAGCTATCAGTGTTCGGCCTAGCTAAGAAACCATTGGCAAAGAGAGTTCCCCACATTCCTGCTCCTGTGTGCACCAGGGAAGTACCAGGCAGAGGGACAGGTGAGGCTGTGGTTTCACCTGCACATGACACAGCATTGCAGATACTGACCTTCCAGCCACAAGTTCTCACTTAACATTTAAATTCAATATACATGTGCAAAAAAAGAAAAAAAATTCAAAGGCATTTAGAAGTTATGGCATTGTAAATCTGATGCCATCTAATGCCTATAATATAGTCTCCATCACACCCCAAAAAGGCATTCTGTATATGACCATCTACAACAATTCAGCCACCTCTGCAGCTATTGTGATAAAATTTTTATAACAACTGAGTTAGTAATCCAATTATTGCTGACTAAGTCACCATATGCCATTCAGTTTTGTCTGTGTTAAGGAAATCAACAGACAGAGAATTGAGGGGAAAAAACTATTTCCATCCTGTCAGTATTTCAAAGTAAATAAAGAAAGGAAAATTTTCCGTAAGTCCCTGTTTGGGACTCCAACTCCTCTTTCCTTTCATTAGAACCCCTCCTCAAAATTGAGTATCTGGCTGTAACTAGATAAAAATTCAGCCCTCTTTGAAATAAACTTTGGGTGGGATTTCTGTGTGTGAGCTTTCAATAAAGGCAGAAAAATTCTGTTTATTTAGACTCCTGTCAGAATAAGACCTTGTTACTGTTGGCTCTTACCAAGAAAGCCTTGAGCATAGGCAGCTCTTGCCAAGAAACACTGAGATCCTTCCTTGTAGAGTAATTCCCAAGCTTTTGGCTGTCTTATTCCCACAGTGCTTCCTTAGCTGCAGAACTGAATAAAATTGGTTCTGTTTATGTAAGAACAGATATTAATAGGGCCCATGCATGTTTCCATTGCATGCCATGCAAGGACACACAAAATGACCCATTTAGTTAACTCATAGGTGAAACCTTCTGCTAAGTGGCCACTGAGGTGAGCAGGGGTAAAACAGAAAGCAGAATTTTCACTGGGGAGTGATTCTGGAGGCACAAATGAGGAGTAGAAAGACATGAATCACATTGAAAGTAAGAGGTCTAGATTTCAAGAATTTTAGAAGTTTAGCCCTACAGAGCCTATATTCTACCCAGTGTCACCTCCCATCTTGCTCAGTATGTGCTAGAGGAAGTCTGTATTTAGTGCACTAAAATAAAATAAAAAATAAAGTGATACAGACTCAAGAGAAGAAAGGAAGGATGAGCAACAGGTGCCTGAAGACAAGTTTTGGCACGGCAGGAGAAGCAAAGTACAACAAGTACATGTGCCTCTCTGCAACCAAGTGTGGCAATCCCTAACCAGAACTGCATGAGCTGATGAGGCCCCAGGGATACCCTGAACATCCAGTTCCATCCACCTGTGCTCCAAAGATGCCACGTGCCTATAGAAAGGCCTACCAACACACTGTGCCATGGGAGCATCCTAAAATTACTGTCAGCTGCAGAAATCAGAACAAATTAAGGCTCGTGTGAAAAAGCTTTTGCAATACACTCCACGGTGGAGTAAAACAAGCTGCTATTGGCACATCTCAGGCTTTTGATGAGGCTTTCCTCTCTTTTGGGATTTCTAGGAGCTGCATGTAATTGGTGTCAAGCCTTCCACACGCTCACACGTTGGGCTGTCCAGCTGATGGGCAAGGTCTTTGTTCTGAATGCCCACAAAGACAGTGTCAGCAGTGCTTTCTGCAAAGGAAATGCTGTCACTGCCTGGAAAGCAGCTCGTGGAGACAGACAGCTTGGAGACATGGCAACTCTTTGGCTTCTCAAGAATGACAAGAAGCCAACAAACAATACTTATTTTATATTCAAATCCAAATGAATCCCATCTCAAAGCAAGTGTTTTTAGAATGTTTGAGGAAGATCTCCAGCATACACAGATTTTGAGAATGTAAGTTGGCATTCTGTAGGGCAATCTAGGAAATGTAACTTGAGCAGAGCTGGCAGGGAAACCCAGATCTCTTTAACATGCAAGCTCACAGAGCAGATAAAAAGGAAACATGAGATAGGTTGGAAGAGATTTAAGTTCTGAGACAGAATGTGCACAGTGTTGTGGTAAGAAGTGTAAAATAGGTAGCTAATGTAAAAAGGAATCTGGAGGAAAAAACAAAGAGAATGCGGGGGGGAAGTGCTGGAAAACTGTCTTCACACTTTCAGACTAATCCTGACAATACTGTCATAATTTCATGTTTTACCCAATTCCTCTTTCTGGTTGAAAAAGCTAAAATTACCCCACAAATTCACAGAGAAATACTGGTAGTAAGGCTGAGGCCAGACAAGCTACCTTGGCTTACTTGACTTAATTATAAAGATTTTTATAGGGGACAATCAATACATAATTCAAGAAAAGTAGCACATATGGAGAATTACAAAAAGAATAAAAAATATTAATCACATGAAAAACATAAGCAAAAGGGTCAGATTTTAAAGGATATTTGAAACATTTAAAAGTTACAATGGATATATTTGATCTGTCTTCGGAAGGCCAGTTTCTAAAAGCATAACTTCATGTGCATGAACATTTTCAAGTGACTTGTTGGTGAAATCCTCACTTTGCCCTGTTTCTCAGCATCACTGCCTTTGTTCTTTCACCAGTTGTGGGGTGTTTTCTACTGAGGATAAAAGCACATCTCTGAGCTTGCATTAATACAAGTATAGAAAAATCCTGGTTCCAAGAGCAGCAGGACACAGGGGTCGTCTGTCCTTCTCCCCATCTCTTACCCACCAGACACAAGCAAAGCCGAGCTGAGGCAGAGGGCTTAACAAACCCCTTTTTTTTCTCTCCTCTCTTTTTGCACAAGACAAGAACAGTGGAGATTGCTTTTTTAGTTATGCATTTCTGGATTAAGATCCACTGAGCACAAAGTGATATTAACCAGTGGTTGCCTGAGTTCGTGCTCACTTAAAGCAGAATGGCATCTGTAAGAACACTGTGTTTGCACTGAGAGAGCATCATTGTGCTGAGAGCTAAGTGGGAAACCAGATCTCTGAGATGTTGTTCTGCTAGTTGAATGAGACACATTATCGGTCCAGTTCTGATAAGAAATTTCGTCAAGGACATAATAAATAATTCCCAGAAACGCCTTATCAAACCTTACATAAAGACATACTCATTTCCTACTTTAATGAATTTATATTGCTCACCTAAAAACAGGCCTGGCTGAACAACTGCCTTTGACTCACACTGAACAAGCAAAAATCATGTGGTAAAGAGCGCTGAGTCAGCAAAAGCTTACCAGAGCTACTGAGACAGCAGGTATGCACTTCAATGCTGCCTTCAGAGGTGAAGGAGAAGGCTCAGAAAAACTCCAGCAGAGATAAGATAGGTCAGGAATATCTGACTTCTCCAAGGGGAAAAAGAAACAAGTCCTTAAAACTAATGACTCTTGCAGCTGCTTTGATGACATCAAAGTCTGGAAAACATCGAATACAGGGGCAGCAGAGAGAATCCACCCCTCTGGTATCACTACGTGTTACAGAAGAATTTAACCAGCTGGTGAAGAAAAACTTGAAAAGGGATATGGAAACATAGTATTAAAAAATGCATACATCGTATTGAACCACTAATTCAACTCATTCTGCAACGTGCCTGTGTCTGCTGGTGCTGCAGTTAATAGACAGAGCAGGAAACTCAGAATGCAATTAAGTCTTGGGAGAAGCACAGTTGGAGGCTGTGGCAGTTTCTATGGCAACCCGAAAGGCTCACGACTAGTAACAGGAGATTAACTTAAAGGCAAGATAAGTACATAAATATAGCTCTCGTTTACCATTTTCTCTGCTTCCAAATGGGCCATGTATTTTCAATTTAAACAACACAAAAACGCAGTCAGATGTCCTACTTGCTATTAACTAGGGAAAAAACAGCCTTTAAAAACACCCTGCCATAAAAATTCTGACAATTTCAGAATCGGGGAATCATCTAAACTCCACTAATTAATTCAATCAAAATGGAAAGCACTGAGCTTGAATGCTGCCAGGAGATTAGAACGAGGCTTCAGGACACAGAACATGACAGCCATAATAAGAGTTTGCTGATGTCAACACACTGTACACTTATGAACCAATCCTCTTGACGTGTTTTTCTGGATTACGCCTCAGATCAGGTTTTAAGTCTCCAAAAGAGCGAGGGCAAGATTAAGAAGAATTCTTTAAGCACTACAGACCTTTTTTCTTTCCTTTTCTCTTTTAAATATTCTCTTCAGTAAGAAAGATTATATCAAAGAAACCTCATCCAATATTTTTCCTGGCACTTTGGAGCTTTTATTCAAAGGTTCAGCTGACACTACAGCCACCCTTTTGAACTCCTGTCCACCTTACTTACAAATAATTTTTTAAAAGTGCATTAAAGAGAGGTCACATCTCCAGTGCTGACAGTTGCTCTGAACTTGTTTTACTTCATCATTTAAAAACAACTGGTATATGCATGGCACATTGAGGAAGATGCATGTATCCAATGTGGGGACAACACTACCAGAAGAACTGAAAGCTATTACATGAGCTAAATTAGCAGCTTAATTAGCAGCCACATTAGCAAAATAACTAGTCCAAGGTGAGCTAACCCTCTCCTCAGTAGGACAGATCTCACACTGGCACCTCTGCACAGATCTGGGCTGTCCTGCACAGCTTCTGTGAGCATCAGATTCATGAAAGAAAAATAGCACCACCCCTACTACACTATTATTTGGTGAATTAACCCAATGCATGGTTAATTCACAAGGTGTGCCAGGGATTACTGTAGAATAACACACATCCCTTGGGCTGGTCTGATCATGCCTTCAAACCCCCATGCAGTTCTACTTGCACAGCGAGCATTTTTGGTTGGAATTTATTGACTTCTTGTCTATTTGAGGAAAGAATGCAGACACTCTGTGAAAATGTCAAAAAGTCACTGTTATGTAATTCAAATGTGAGTTCCACCTCACTGAAGACATTCCAACCTGCCCATGACAATATCTAAGCACCATCTAGAGTGATGAGGCAGGCATAGCAGTATTAAGGCTGGACTCCATGATCTTGGAGGTCTTTTCCACACTCAACAATTCTGTGATTCTATTCACAATGGAACTTGTGCTCTGCTTCTGCTGTGGTGGGAATTTCCCTGTTGAATGTGCAGAGCAGAAGAAAACAGTAATCTGTTATTTTTTGTGAAGAAAAGGCTTTGGGGTGACCTAATTACAGCCTTCCAGTACCTGAAGGGAGCCCACAAGAGAGACGGAGAGAATCTTCTTACAAGAGCATGTAGTGATAGGACAGAAGGGGGAATGGCTTCAAAGTGAAAGAGAACAGGTTTCCCTTCCTAGGGAAAAAAAAACCAAACCAAACCACAAAAAACCCCAAAACCAAAACAAAAACCTCATGCTTTGCAACAAGACCTGCAGTACCAACCTGAGGTGCATTGTAGTAGGGAAGAAATTTTGCCATCCCTCTCTACGAGGAGCAATATACATAATCTCCATCAGTATGAAACCTAATTTAGAGATAGGTGACTTCTCCTTGCTTTAGTGTCGTTTTAGACCAAGACCCAATAGTTTATAAAGTGTGAAGTAAGTTGGAGTAGTGAAAATTTCTTCCCATTGGTTTTAATTTAACAAGGAACAGGAAATAAAAATCTCTCCGAATAAAAGTAAAGAATGTCCCCAGTACCAAACATTTGTTCTACTCTGTAACATCAGTGGTTTCTAAGAGGTATATAACACACTGAGCTTCAAGAAAAAGGATTGGTAGAGGAGGCAAAAAAAAAAAAAGGAAAGGTAATACCTAAAGACCCTGTTTCCAGAATTAATATTTTGTTCAGAGTGGAAAAGCTGCAACAGGGTGAGATGAGGATGCCACTCTCAACTTCTTCATTGAAGTGTAGGTTGTTGTCAAAGAATTAATTTTTCCTTCTGTTTTCCATTACTTTCCATTTTTTCTCCCTTTCAACTAATTGAAAAGCCACAACTGAAGAGTGTACAGGCACAGCAGCAACCCTTCAACTCTGAAGTTCATTTCTGCTAAAAAAAAGAAATCCAAAGCTATACAAAGATTTCAAAGAAGGAAAGATTACATATTGTAGAGTCCATTAAATGGGAAGAAGTTGAAGAGATCCATCATTCCCCTGAGTGCTCTTAGGAGCTGACCTGTCCTGTAGATGAAGCTACCATATCCCACTTTGAAGAGTTTCTTTTCTCTTTCTGGAGTGGCCGTGGCAGTGCCAAGCTCCTCAGGAGAGACAGCTTAATAAGAATATAAAAAATGCTGCCCTCCTTTGCTGCACATAAAGGTCTCTTTATTTTTTTCTTTGATTTTGGCTCAGTATGAACTTTTCTACTTTAAAGAAGTAAAGTAGGTTTCACTGGAGGAAAACATAACAACTTAGAAATGTGTTTCTCAGGTAAAAGTTCTCAGCTAAGGGTTTAAAAACAGAAATCAGAGCAAAGCTTTGAAAAGTTATTTGTGTGGGGGGTTTGGTTGTTTATTTTGTTGGGGTTTTGTGTGGTTCACTGGTTTGTTTGGTTTTTTTAAAATCATGGTTTAGCAGATCCCTAAGCACACTTCTCAGAAACAGCATATCTGTGAATTTTAAGCATACAAATGAATTAATCTCCTCCCTGTTTTGCTATTATGAAGCAAACTGACTTCATGAAGAATGACAATTACATGGATCTGGATTTGCTGTAGACATTGGAAACAAGGAGACTTTATAAGTAATGACATTTTCATGGATCTGGCTTTAGATTTCATCTACTTATGCTCTCTCTGGTCAGAAAGAGCAATGACTTTGTTACCATGTGAATACAGGGAATAAGAAACACTGTGAAAGAAGTCAAGAGTTTTTGCTGATGCTAATAACTACCTTATGCTCCAGACAGATCCAGGAAGAGATTTTGGGTTGGTTGACAATTTTGCAACAAATACAAGGTGACTAGAATAACTTTTATTCTACAACCTACAAGAAGAAAAGATTTTCTTCATAATACACAAATTACTGAGAAGAGAAAGGCATGCACAGCTCAGTGATTCTCTAGAATACAGCAACTTGCAGGTCTAGAAACAGCAGTTTTCACAAGTTCTTTAGGCTTCTAACATGAACCATGCTTGGGGGTTGCAAAGGATAATTAAACAGATGCAGCTCTTTACTGTTCTGCAGCCCATTGATTACTAATTTTAAACACAGTTCATCTTTGTCTTCTCCCGCCCTCCACCCCAACCAGCATTTTGGTTAAGCTTGGAGGGCATCATGGAATATAAATGATCAGCAAAATAGCCAGGAATTAGACTAAACATTAACAACATCAAAGCAGGAGTTGGAAGAAAAGTAAAGCAGCAGATCCGATATTTAACCAAGGAAATATTTCATTCATCCGCCGTTTCTTGTAAGTAAGTGGTAGATTGCTTGCTATACTTTCCTAGTGAAAATATGCAAAAGACAAACATATTTTTATAGCTTCTGGATGATTTTGAGTTGCAGTCTGCTGTCTATATCCAAATCCAGCTTGCTCTCTATTATTGCTGCATGGTCCTCTTGTATTGACCAAGGAAAAGGTTATGAAGGTTATCCATGGAATTCCCAGAGAGTCTGCACATAAAATTAGAAATCAGGGAACTAAAATAGGTCAGTAAAGAGTTCTAAATCACAGTTTCTTCACTTGATATCCACTACAACTGTATGAAAATACTAAGGCCATTATATAGATCACTGATAGACCAGAATGTTTCTCCTTGGTTTCTTTTCTTTTTTTTCTCTTTAAAGTAATTTTTTTTCCTTTCAATGTAGTCCCGTCCAGCTTAATGTCTTTGGTGAAGGGTAAAAGAACACATACAAAACTCCTAAAGCTACAGTGCTTAGGGCCTGTAAAGAACTCCCTAGGACATCTTCTGTCCTCCTCTACTTAGAGCTCTACTTGCGCAGCTTCCCCACTGCTCTGCCTGCAGGGTTTGCACAGGGGTCAGCCTTTCCCTAGCTCCTCTCCTGCCTATGCCAGGCAGAGGCCCCAGCATTGCCCATTTTGGCAAACATTGGTATCTCTCGGCCGTCAGGAAGGAGCAGAGGTCAGTTTTCAGCTGTAGAGGACCTGGCTCTCTGCTCTGCTCAGCTTCCCATGCGTGAGAACTACCCAAAAGCTGAGCTCCCGTGGCTGCTCTCACATGCAGCCAGTGACACCAGCAGCTCCCAGGCAAAGTTCCAGTTGCATACTGGAAGCAACAGTGGCAGCAACCCCTCAAGTATTTCCTTTTCCTAGCAGCTTTCAGAAAAACTCAGTCCTGAGCAGCGTTCTTTGCAAAACCATCTCCAGGCACAGCTGACTACCCCAGCACTTGGCAGAACAGCCTAAGGCCCACACTATGGTTCCTTCACCAGCCAGAATCTTTGTGAGCACATCTGCAGTCCCCTGGGAATAGGGCAACATCTAATTAAAGCAGATGGTCAGTGAAAATTCAAAGGTCAGGATTAAAGTTGCTGGCAGAACCTCAGCTCCAAGCACCCATCTGAATTACCAGCCACAGAAGACAACCCTTGCATGCAAAGCCAACTGCAATAACGTTTCCTTAAATTAAAAATGGTCCTGGAACGCTTTTTCCGCTTATTCCCCCCCAGGTTTTTTCCACAAATTTTTTTAAGAAGATGTATCAGTAAATCAAGGCAACTGGGACTTAACTTTTCTAACCACAGACCCCAGGGAACAGGTGCAGCACGCAACCTTCACCACACATTTCCTTTTGTTTCTCGTACTTTTCGGCTCAACTGCAGATGTATTTTTACCACAGGCATATTTCATCCCTTTCCTTCTCATAACAGAATAAAAAGGTACCCAGCACTTGATAGTTCTGGAAACTATCTAGCAAAAATGCTGACTCATGAACGTGCATTTCCATTTTTACTTGAAGCAAATAAATTAAAGACTGCAGACTCCACTCTGCAGCAGAAAACCAAATGAACTGGGAGAGAGGGGAAACCGCACTAGGCTCTAACATGCTAATGTCCCTTCAAGATTCAGCCGAGCCTTTCTGTATGCAAGGCGATAAGTGCAAGCTCTATTCTTCTCTCAATTGCTGTTGTTTAAGTGCTTAAGGATGTTTGCGTATTTTCTCGAGTAGGTGAAATAAACTAATTAAAGAGGAACAAAACGGTCTAGGAACTGGCGGGTGTGGGAGAGGCAGCGTGAGGGGAAACTGTGCATTTAGAATACGCCTATTAAATTCACTGTTGCGCAGCTCTGTAACTAACTACAGTTAAATGAACACAACTGCTGTTAAAAGAAAAGTTGGATTTTCTTATTTTCCGTATTTTTTTTAGACAGAATTTTTTTCAGGTTTTTATTTTACTCTACATTTCTTGCCTTTTTTTCTGTAAACATTTCTCACTTCTGACCCTAACGTTGCATGAAACGAAAAGCCACTAAGTGTTTAAAATAAAGTCTTTCTTCACACCTACTGTTACAACCGAAGACAAGTCGAAATGCTGAAATATTTGATGCTTGTATAACATAAGCCTTTCAGTACAAATACTTATTATTTCCCACGGGCTTGTTTTCCTCTCAAAGACTTCACTTCCGATGTTTTCTTCAAGAAGTCTTTATCATCAGCAAACAAATCAAATTGCCCTCGTTCACCAAAGAAAAGGAACAAGAGTGGTAAGAGATTTTATTGGCAGTCCGGCTCAGGTAAGGAAGGTGACACAAGCATAAAATAGGAAAGGCTTTCATTTCATAATGGTTTGGAGGTGAATTAATACCCTTCCTTCATGCTTCTCTGATATCAATTAACTATCTGAGGAAGGAACAGGCTGATGCTCTGATACACTACGAAAATAGAAATGCAATACATAATTTTAAGATAGGTTCTCAGAACATATTAAAGGGTTATGCTCGAAGGAAAGAACAGCTCTGGAGTGAGAGAGAACAATGCTGACACCATGTGGAAGAACACGCTGTTGACTCCTTCCTCTACTCCTACCATGAGATGCCTGAAAATCTTAAAGAGTTGCAAGTCTTGGAGTAAGGTGTTTTGGTAAATGTTTTAAATATCAGAGGAAGACCACACAGATCGTCTGAAAGCAGAGATCTGTGTTATTCTAGTGGGTACAGCAGCAGATTAATTGCAATCCTCTTCCTTGTAGTGTAGCTAATGTTTGTAAGCAAAGCAACTGGCTGTTGCTGTGAACACATCATGTATTGCTGCCCTTCACAAACTGCCGATAAACATCCTTAAATCTGTAATCTGTATGAGTTCTGTGCGTCTATGGTGGGGGCTTTTGGTATGCTCCATTCTTAGCCAAACTGAAAACGGGCATTCACAGACTGAGTAACAAAGGTGAGAGTCCACCGAGCTGGTTTCTGTGCCCACACTGCCTTGACAACTGTGTTCCAAGCCAGGAAAGGCCTGTGCCAGTCACCAGTTTTAGAAAGACCTTCCCTTCTCACACACTTTATATCCTTATCAAACAACAGCCAGTGGTCAGTGTAAGCATCTCGTGGGACTGCCCAAGCTCTGTTCTTGTACCACTGACTGCAGTAAAGCCTCAGCATTTCAGCTTGACCAGCTCCCCTCCCCTGTGCTCCAGCTGCTTGTTACAGTAAAGCACAGCCAGCAGTGTGTCCTTGTTTGTCACACAGTGCTCACCCTCTCCTGCCAAGCTTCTCTCCTAGTGCAGCCTTACCCAGACAAAAAAAAAACCCAAAAACTCCTATGTACCGGGGAGGCAAATGAGAGAAAAATAGACAGCAGCACAACGCAGCTGGGGGGTTGAAGTGTGACAGCAGTGTCCCAGAGCACTTGTCCAGCAAGTCAAGAGAAACCCCCAGCAGTGCTGGAGCAAACATTAAATCTGTGACATTTCCTCCACACCCTGCAGTTCCCCACAAAGGGAGAGCAGGCACACTTGTCCTTTCCAAGTTTCAGATCTCCAGTACAAAGGCCGGGCTGCTGCGGATCACAGGCACAGCACAGAAAAACTCTATTCCTTCCACCCACAGGCAGCAGGGCTCTGGCACTGAACACCTAGAAGGAGTAATGAGTACTCCAGCCACATCTATTTGAGCTGTTTCAAGTCAAACTCCCCCAGCCTACAGCAGTTTTCATCAAATCCTTATGCCTACAGTCAGTAACATATTCTGCTCTGCTTTTCCGGAAGAGAAGAAATACATCTTTACGATTCATTGGCCACAATGTTTTGGGGGTATAGGTCCTACTTTGATCTCTATGAATGGCATATTTCATCCAGTCTTCTGGTTTGGTCAGTACTCAAATAGAAAATTAAAACGTAATGTTTAATGAGTCCATATTTTAGCAAATTTACAAAGATTAGGGAAAAGAGTTTTTCTGTGAAATGGGAAATATTAAGAAGTCCTTCTATAATGTAACAGCAGTTCCTACAGAAACACTGACAAATCTCCTGGCACTTCCCATGGTACATGCAGGGTTTGCTATGTTCACACATAAAACCAAATAAAACATACCATTGCTAAGGAAAAAGCTTAAATGAAAGGAAGTAACCAACACTTCTACCACTTTAAATTTAGGAAAAATTGTTAGGAGTACAAATAAGAAGTGGAACTATGTTCCCCTATCCAGGAAAAACTATTTTGACAAGACAGTTTAATCTAACCTGGAAAGTTCAGATAGTGAGATAATGTCTAGTTGGTTGGTTGTTCATTTGTTCTGAAAGGTGCCAGCTAATTCAACAAGAATTTTTTTTTGTCATGGGATTAGCAAAGTAAAACATCACTTAAATTACTGCTGTCCTCCATGTTGAGGAGGTTCCATTTGAGAGACCACAATTCTATTTTATGACAAATTCACATGCAAGTGAGGCTCCACATTTTTTTCACAGAACAGAGTTAATGCTGGAACATCCATTTTCTCTTTGAAAAAAGCGAAACGCACAAGATTAACAAAACTCTCCAGACCACCAAAGCCTTTCCAATAAAGCCATAATTCGAGTAGATAAAGTATCCATGAAATATTTAGTTGCAGTCTTCTGACCAGCTCCAAACCACACTGCAGTTTCAGGATTTCATTGAGTTGTCTGTGGTCAGCCTGCAGGTCCAGGATCCCTTCCAGCTCCACTTCCCCATCTCCCTGGATCTCTACAATCCCTTCATAAAAGGGTTCTGTGATTGTAGAGAGCAGCCTTGCTGATACATAGTGAAGTACCCATAAGAGGACAAAGGAAGAGAACAAGAAATGGGGCTCCTTTCCTCAGGGTGTGGGCATTTCTCCTAACCAAACTCAGGCTTTAATGCAGAGACAAGCAGTGGCTTGTAGGCACCCATAAAGCCATGCTCCTGTTTGTGTGCAAGACAAAGGTACTGTGCATAAATCAGGAAGGATTTATCCACGACTTCTGTACAAAGAGGAGATACAGAAGAACATTCTTGGACTAGATGCAAAAAAAAAAAAAAAAATCCACGTTCAACTTTTATCTGGAATGCAATATTCAGAAATGACAAATTGCTATTAGCAAGGTTCATAATTAAATTACACTATAGAAGATAATCTTGCACACCTCCAACACAGCTAGTGATATTTCTTGGTTTAAACACAGTTATCTAGAGAGGCCTCAGGTAAAAACAAACACCACACAGGTGGCTAATCTGTTTTTAAAGAATTATTTAAGCCAAACGTGAAAATCAGTTTAGTACCAGTGCAGCTTTTGAGCTAGGACAGAAGGTTATAGGACAGCTTTAAATGCTAGTGAACTCTCAGAAGTGGTGGAATGGAGGGGGGATAAAATTAAAATTCAAATAAAATGCATTAAGAAAAAAACACAGACACAAAACACAGACACAAAACCCCAGCCTGGCAGGATTTTACAGCATTCTGACCCTGTTTTAAGGGACAAAAGAAATATATACAACCTACAGGAAAAAGAGGACAAGTTAAAATACATATGGCTGGGATATAACTTTTAAATCACTATCTTTAGATAGAATTAGTGGCTGTGAATAGTCTGCTGTCCAGACCAGGGTAATAGTTCTGAACTATCAAACTGGTGCTTTTCAAAAACTTGGAAATTCTTCTCCCAGTCTGAATTCTTCTGCCCGTCTGAATCAGCCAGCACACACAGAGTAAGTGGGATGGCTCCCGGCACTTTGATTGTTCTGAGCAGAGTTCTTAGTGTCTCAATCTGCCCACTTCAGCCCACAAACAACACAACTGAAGGTTAAGTCTTGTCAGCTGAATGGCTTGTCTGCCAGATTGGCATGGCTTTAATTTGACAGAGCTCAGGTTAACTTAAAATGTTGAAGTGGAAAAAAAAAGACACCCCAACAACAAAATTAGAGGAATTAAGTAGTCCAAATGCAAGTATCTGTGTAGAAGCCAATAAAAACAAGTTCCATTTCCAGGACACAACAAGGGATCTGAGCCAGGGTTGCCATTTCACTTTTTGCTTGTTTTACTGGAAGAAAAACATGGACTTTTAATATGTTTAGTTTGCAAACCTAACTTTGATGTTTCCAGTTTACTGGACCTTGAGCAATTGTTATATTATGAAAGATGAAGGGTACCTATCCCAGTGTGCTGGGTTTCCTGCCAAAAATTACAAAAACAAGATCAGCCACAGAATACTGAATTCCCTTCTCACCCACAGATGGGATTTCTTTCATAAGCTTACCTCAGAGCAGGAGAGTGCCCCATGGCTATCACTTGTCTGAGGTTTTATTAAAGAACTTGAAAGGAGCTTTTCAGCAGAATTCTTTCCCACATCACCGCAATTCCAGACAGGCTGTGACATTTTGCAGAATTAGAGGGAATTAAGCTGGTTCTAAAACAAAAGCACCCCAAATAAAAGCCAGGTTTCCTGGCTTCTCTAATACCTTTCCAATTTCTTTTAGCTGCTGATGCTTCCTCAAGCTTTGCAAACAGAAGCAGATGTATTGGGACAGCTAATATTTTGATTTCGTGTGCTCACTTGAGTACTGCTTTCAGAAACTCACAGAGGTGGTAGTGACATGGTTCTACTTCAGAGAGAAAGCGGGGCTGGGAGTGTGGGCTCCAGCACTGTCTTAGTGTGAAACAATCCTAGTTTTAGATTTGGGACTGTGTCTTGTAGCATTGAAGCAATATTTTAGAAACATCCTTTCATCAGTATATTCTGTTCTTTATACCTGCATCTGTACAGGTTTTATTTTCAAAGAAAGCTCCAAGGAGCTTTACAGCCCCAGTATTCTGTTTGGGATATGTAATATGTTCTAAATACTGAATTCGACTTTGTGTTAGAAGTCTGCTAGGTTTTTTTAACAGGGATACTTGGAGAAAGAAACCAGAAAATTAAGAAGTCATAAACACAAACATCATCATCATCCACATTTACATGAAGGGCAAATCTTCTCCATAGTTCATCACTTGACCTGGCACACTGCTGCCAGCCTCATCATCAGCCACAAGGGTCACAAAACTGCACTGTGCAGTATTAAACTGCAGGGTTTGCTACAACATCTCCTTCATGTCTTTTCCCAAAAATCAATTTCAAGTTAAGCAGCAGTGATACACCACATCACAAAGTGAAAACAAGATTTATATTGACCCTCTCTCTAAACCAGGATTTGTCTATCATATTACTTCCACCAGGAGGTTTTCAACAAAGAGGCGAAAAAGGAATCAAAGTGCTAACAATGTTTTAGAAAAGAAAATGCCCAAGGAGAGGCTGGAACACACACAGTGAGTTCTAAAAAAGAAGAGAGGGGTTTCAAACCTCCTGATTTTGCTTTCCTGCATCACCAACGTATAGACAAACACACACACAAGAAATAAAACGTGCTTCACTTGGGGAAAAATCCAGTGGCTTTGATCTAACACAGCTTGACATTAATATATTTAAAGTGGAACAGCTTGGGATTTTCTTCTTGACCTTTTGCTTTTGCACTTGCATTTTTTTCAGAATTAGAATTTTAACACTCATGTTTCCTCTCCAGCTTAGGTATATCATGAATATTTACATTGCTGGCTACAAGCTGAAGTCATTAATTATACTAGGTATAAGCAAATACATTTCCAGTTCTGGGTTTCAACCTAATGAAGCACTTTTGATTTCTTGCTGAATCAATTACTGTAACTTTTTTACCTGAAGGCCATCTGCTTGTCTCTGTGAGAAACAAGAGTTCAGGTCAACAAAAAGCATCTCCTGGTGTTGAAGCAAATACAGCAGGAGGCCATTGTAAAGCTTTTGTTCTTCACAAGCCAAGGGACTGACAGGAATCCTGAGGGAAGAGGAGATGGATTAAGCATGGGAGCTCTCATATCAGAGGCTAATCATGAGTCACACAGGGAGCCCTTCCAGTACCCAAGATAACTCAGCAAAGCAACAATTGCTGGGACAGTGACCACCAGAGTCTGGTGGGTTCACAATACTGGGACCTTCCCAGTGACAGAGCCCCAGCTTTGCTGCAACTGTTCACAACACAACAGATCTTTGTGGCAGCACAGCACAACAGTTAGAACCCGACAGGAACACAGACAGGAGGTTTGCAAAATCGAGGATGAAAAGGACACGGAAAAAAAAGTCCAATCTGCCATTGCTCACTGGCACTGGGATGGAAAGAGTGGTTTTGTTCTACCTTCATTTATGAAGGTGAACTTTGATGACTAGACTGTCTTACTACCAGATCTGTCTGGAAAAAAAAAAACAACCCATAGGTAACAAACTATTCAGTGCATTAATTTATAAATCCACAGACATAACATACCGTGGAAATTCCAGATGTTCCCATTAACCGTGTTGGGTTTGGCTTGGGTTTGTTTCTTTCTTGCTTGCTCTCCCCATACTTTGGGGTTTTTTTTAATGAATAATAGCTGAATTTGTACTATCCCTGTCAAGTCAGAATAATTTAATTAAAGGGATTCTTTATATAGGACTCTAATCTCAACCCCTGAAGGACCGGTGTATTCTTCCCACCCACTATTTGGAAGCTTGGAGAACATTTACATGAATGCTGTGGCCTTAATGGAGCTTCTCCAGCCATGCTGCACCAACTCAGTTCCACCCAGCACAGTATTAATGTTTAAACAAGAAATTCATAAACTCTGGAGACTAATGCGGAGCATAAATACACCAGTCTTCTGTTTGCCAAATGAGTACATTCATTATTCATTTTCAATTTTAAAGTAAAAATATACACATTGGGCCCAGTCCAATTGCTTTCATTCATGTTCCTCTTTTGTAAACTTACTGTTGTTTCTGTAAGAACTTGAGTTTGGGCTCGTTTGAAAGCAGAAGGTTTAAGTAGAATTATAGCCAGGTGCAACATAGAGAGATTTACAGGACGAAACCCTGTATCATCCGTTCCTTCTTTAGGATTAGGTAACATTTTTCTTTCTTAGATTCCTATTTTTCTTGGGACAGACTCAGTTTCTCTACAAAAATACAAGGCTGCTTGTAAAACCTGGTTGGCTGAGCAATAGCCTTTGCTACATACAACAATCCTAAGAGATTATTCATTGCTTACCCAAACATCAACACCCTCAGCTCACAGGCAAGGCAGGCAATATTTTAATCCTTTGTCTTCTTTTTCAGCTTCTTTCTTTAGCTTAGACATCTGCTCCCAAATCCACCTCTACCAGCTCTTATCTCCTTACCAGAAGGAGCACTGCACAAGCTGTTCAGGAAGATAAATGGCTCTCAACACACTCATTGAGTCCTGCTTTCCCTTTTTAGCTGCCTGTGTTTGGGTGCCCAGTTCCCATTTCATCCTAAAGCTGTAGACTGGGATGAGACAGCTGACTCCAAATATCAATGTCTCATCAGCAGATATTCGTGGGTGGCAACAGGTGTGCATTCCAAACATAGAGAATACACTTTTGGTTTTCCCTGCAGCCACCTTCTACAATGACTTTGTAAAATAATTGCAAAATAATCACTTTCTGCCCCTTCAGATACTTCTGCTGCTAGCAGAAACTGCATTACTGGGGTGACAGTAAAGGGGAACCAGGTTCCCACACTGCTAAATCCAGGCACATGATCCTAGGAAGAGCAGAGCTACTGAGGTGTATTCTGCACTTCCCCGTAAAAGCCCTGTAATCAGTCGTTGTACAAATCACAGGAAAACACTCACTACCAATAAGAAACAAGTGAAACTTGACCGTCAGGAATTAGCTACTGGTTTTCTTGAGTGAGTCTAAACCTTTCAAAGTTGCTTTGCCACATAGTGCGGGCTAAAAAGTCCACACAGTCCCTTGCCTTGGCTTTGTCCAGGACATCTGCCAAGGTTCCCTGCTGCCACAGGCTTGCTGCAAATTTACAGAAAGAATGAGTCAAAGTGAGTAGAAGCAAACAGCTGGCTGGCTGGAGTCCTTGTGCTCTCATGCAAGAACTACTTTCTGAGAGCAGTACTAAAAATCTCTTTACCAAGATGAAGCATAACAAAGTATCCTCGGAAATTTAGATAACAGCAATTGAATCTCTGATGAAAGTGTAGCAACATCTTCTCCTAGGCATTTACATATACTAGGAGAACAAAACCAGGAGTTTTCCATGATCCTCAATTAGACTTTCAATATAATACCTGTGCTAAGCTTTACAATTTATGTGTTACAGTAACAATAGCTACTAATCATGAAGTATGTGCAGTTTAGGCTTACAATGTACCAAGTTCAATATTCTACTTTTGTGTTCCCAAGGCCCACATGGGTTCAGTGTTCCAATTCCTACTCGATCGCTTCAGTGAAACTATAAGCATGACAGGTTTCCACAAATAAAAGTGCCAAAAGATTGAGATAGGTGATAATCACAGACAGAATTTACACTCAAATATAAATAGATACGAAATTTAAAGTAAAAAGGCTCATGTACAACTTAATTTAGTTGTTTAAGGTCAAAGAAGGAAGATGCAATTTCACAAAATTGCAGATTGCCAGAATACATGAAGAACAGTTTTAACACCTGCAATGAATTTGTGCCATAAGTGGAGCAGCCATTACCTCCAGAAGGTTAATTCCAGCAATTGCACGGAGCACACATTTCTGCAGATTAGATCTAGAAGTGGTTTTTTCCATAACCTTCACATTTACACTGAACAACTATAGCGAGTACTCCCCAACATGTCTCAATTTCCTACACTCTGGCTGCCAAATGTTTCACAATGTGCCTGATAATTGCACTAATTCTTGCTCTGAAAGACATAAAGGATATTTATGACTTTTTCCCCTGTGTCAGCAGATACGATTTGCCACAGCTGACTACCTTGAATTTCGCTTCTGTACAGGACAACACAAATGATTTATTTGGAAACATTGAAGGCCTCAGGTCACTCAGCAGGAAGTGGTATAGAGCAATCTCACTGACAGTGCCAGTTGCAAGGCTCTCCTCTCTGCCCAACTACTAAAAAGGTGATTTTTCATAACCCTAGGAGGTAACTCCCCAAGCACAGCACCAGTTAAATGCTTTACAAAGAAAAACTGAGCTCCAGATTTACTGGGTTGTCTCCCAGAGCTGGTGAGATCAGAATGACTGTAAAAAGGTGAAGATAACATTTATAGGGCAGACATACTTCTATTTATGGTAGCTGGTGTCTTGACAGGTCAATGGCAGGGAAACCTGATGGTGATTGCTTTCAAGGCTTCTCAGACAGGTCATTGCCACAAGCACTCAGTTTAGCACTGAACGTACTTTAAAAATCAGTCAAAGGCACATGTTCAGAAGTAGGTGGGCCATGACCCAGAAGAGTGGGACTTTTGAAAACTGAAGCAGTTCATCAATCAATAAGGGAGCATACTGGATCCTTATGTGCAGACACAGGAATCGGCAGGCACGCGTTGGGACAACTGGGGAGTGGAGATAAAGGAACAAAGTCTCCTTGCATGGGCGTGCAGGCACTAAAGACCCAGGTGACAGCAAATGTCACCGGATGGCAGAAGAGTGACAGTCAGTGAAGTGCTTTTTGAGTTAATGTGGGGGCCAAGGGATAGATTCTTGGGGAAGGCCTTTTAGCATCAGCCAACGTTTATAAGTGTCACCGCACAATTTATCCAAACACTGATAAATAAACCTCCTCTGTCTCCACTCATTTACTAGCTTCAGTACACAGGTATTAAGGAACTTGGGGTCTGGTTGCAAAATTGCTTTGTTCCATTATTGAATACCCTTTATGGTGAGGCTTTTTCTCAGATGACAGGGTGGCGTAACTCCAACCACACCCCATCTTTTCAGATTCGTTTCCCTTGCTGTACTTTTGCTAAAGATACAAACTCGTATCACCTGCAAAGGTCAAATGCTGGCACACCTGGTAATAAACCAGCAGAGCAGGAAAACAGAGACCACATATAGAGACCTATGAAACAGCAGCAACGTTTAAAATTACAGTTCCCCGGAACAAAGCCTGTCATTGATGCCAATCAATTTTGCTGAATATATACTTTTAAAATTAACTTGGCTTGCCACAAAAAAAAACAACAAAAAAAACCACACACACCCAACTGAATAACAAGGCTTTTTTTTACTGCATAGAAGATATTAACTGCCAACAAACACATTTTGTAAAGTGTCATTGGCTTATAGTTCACATTAAGCTGGCATGGCTATGATCCATTAAAACAAAGACTTACAAATTGTAGCAGGTATAAATATTTTAACAACCTCTAGTGTCAACAATGAAGGGGAAAACCCCCCATTATCTGATCACACTAGGCTTCCTTCTTACCACCTTGACTTGCATGACATGTTGTCCCACTGCCATTTTTAGCTTCCAGTTTTGTGCCCACTCACCATCACCCCAAACCTGCCTTCTCTAGCTCCAGCCAGGCACTCACTGCTTGCAAGCTCAGCTGCCTCTGCTTGGATGTCAACTTGAATTTTAGTGGCAAGGGCAGAATGAGTTGCTTCTCTTTCTTGATATCAGGGATTCACTTCTCTGATATCAAATGCTATTGGAAGGTCAAAGTGAGGGTGAGCTTTCCAGAATCAAGTCCAACAACTAAGTAGCCTCCACAGCCAGCACTTATCTTGGCTAAGAAAAAAGAAGTAGTTCTCATTAAACAGCTCTCTTTCCCTCATGTCTCTTCATACGGTTTCTTACTTGAGGCTGGACCTGTCTAGTCAGTGCCCAAAAGAATGAAAGTGATCAGCCAGCTCAGAACCTGTCACTTGTCATGTGCCCGTAATTTACCTTATAAACATCAAACTTTCAAAATACTCTGCTGACTGTTGGGCATACAGTTACACAAGAAAGTCTCACTGTGAGGTGTGATTTGTTGTGCTGTTTGAGGCAGCTAAATAGAGGGGACTCACTTGAACAGAGCAGGTCCAAACACGATGGCCAGGTTTTCCAGAGTCATGAAATTCACTGCACTGTAGGTTGCTACCTTTAGCAGGAAAGCAGAGAGGAACTGAAGAAGGTTTTGATGGGCTTTGGGCAGGCAGCTGAGCAACAGTCTCAGGTTCTCTATGCATTCTGTTGTGTTGATTTTGTGCTCTGGGGGGAAAAATAACATCAAACCCAAACTTAGGACATAGATATTCCTCATAGCAACACAATTTCATCATAGACATTAGATATAAGGAAGAAGGGAGGTTTTAAAATACATTAGAACAAAGTGAAGAATAAATACATCCCAAACAAGGATTTTATACACTAAATTTTGTCAACGGTTTTCACATATGAATATTTAAGGACCATGGGATTTTCCAGATATCGAGTTTTACACACACTGTTTCTGATATTTCTCCTGTTATGGCAGAATCATGCAGCACTTTCTGCTTTCTTAGTGAAATTGCAGGTGGGAGTCATGTACCTGAATCCTCAAAACTGCCTTTAAAGATGGTACAAGGTTGTCAGCCTTGACTCTCCCAAGAGATTTTATACATGCTGTATGACTCTCATCAAGAAGAACAAGAAGTTGTACCCTTTCAGCCCCACATCATCTTCATTTCCTGACTAATTGGTAGCTCTCAGACTCAAAACATCTTTGCTCTATAAATATGCAACTGTAGTTACACAAGAGATGCTTAAAAATCTAAATTGGGGATACTTAACATTTTCTTGGTTCTCATTCTTCAAAGAAGGGTAACAAGGCAGAAAACAGATTCACAAGCAACTCCCTTTGATCAGCACTTCAGTATCAGTAGGGTAAAGTCTCCTGGTTATTAGAATTGAGATGACAGTACTGCTCAATAATTGGCAGCTGATGCTCAAATTTGCCATAGATGACCAGGACACATCTGCATAGCTCTGACATTGTTTATAAGCAAATCATGCCCTTAAGGGTACTTTTAGCCCTAAAAAATACATTCTGTGCTGACCTAGGCCCGTGATGCACAATTGATTAATGAGAGAAATGGAAAAGGGGATGGAGAGGAAAAAATAATTTAAAACAAGAGCAGCAAGACTGTTCAGGGTAGAAAAAACAAGGTGCTTGCAAAAGCCCCATAGGTCTTTCTGCACAGACTTTCACAGTTCATGAAACCACTTCCTTTCTCTTTCTTTGTAAACTCCTACACATGCACTTCGGACAAAAGCAGCCTGCAAAGTAACCCACAAAACCCACTTATTTGTGTGCAAACACCTGAATTAATTATCAGTCAAAATCACCGGGCAGACTGGGAGCATCAGCTCAGCCATCACAGGCATGAATGGGGGGGAAGCAGGCAGTGAACGGCTGCGGGTGCACGCCTTGGCTTTGCATTTTGAAAGCTTCGTGCTGCTCCACACGCTGCTGTCCAAGAAGATTATAAGAGGACTGGTAAAATAAATGCTAACTAAAAGTGGAGTTCTAAATAAGAACAGGGATGTACAGAAAAACCTCCTGTGCCGGGGAAGGTTAAATAAAAAAGAGGCTTCAGCTTGGAAAAGAGAGAAGTGAGGCAGTGGCTATATAAAGGCACAAGCAGCATTATGGTGATTACATTAAAACTAAAAACGTTATCTCAGTAACTAGTAAGGTATACAATTTTAAAAAGGCAGCATTCAGAAGAGAAGCTTTCTCAAAGAATGCAGAATTGGGCTGCAGGAAACCTTGCCACGGGAAGGAAGAGAATCCAAAAGACTTAATGAATTAAAAAAAAGGACTGTAGACAAGTTCATAGATGCCTGGTCCCTCCAAAGCAATTAAACACCAGTCTCAGATTAAGGGAACACAAAACCTTGCTTATGGAAGGTGGAATGAACACAATTATCTGTCACTGTCAGAGAAAGGACAGAAGCTTGGAAGGTGCCCGTTCTGTACCTTGGAAAGTTTTTAGCAAGCCAGAACAAATATTGTCCGGAAAAACAGCCACTGGTAGTTCTTTCAGAAAGAGCTTCAGGAGACTGGCCACAGAATCAACATCTCCATCATTAAAAAGGTCTACTTTTTCTCCTTGATTGTACTTCTGCCTCAATTCCTTGATTTTATTTGCTGAGCCACCAATTCGAAATATACCAACACGCTCCAGACCTGTGTAAGAAATGCAGAACAGTAAACAGTGGTTGCTTTACCACATCTTTGTGAGGAGAACTGGAGTTCAAAAAGCAAGAGCTCCTTTAAGAAAGCACAACAATTGCAAAAAAAGGATTTTTCAGCATTTACAGCTGCAAAGTACTTAAACAAGGAATACCAGTTTTCAGAAGCCGAGCAGGAAAAAGATGAACTTACCAAACACCTCTAGGTACTCCACCATCTGTGTCACGAGAGAAGGAACCCCACGTTGCTTTGCATCCTGTACAAGGATTTCCAGGGGAACACCAAATGTACTTCTTTCTCTGCTAAACTGTAGATCTGGTGAAACTTTATTTGTTGTGTGCCTAACTTGAACAGAAGAGAATGATTTCTGGGGAATAAAAACAGACAAGTGATAAACAGTGACGGGCTTTTATTATTTTACCCTCCAAACATCTAGAACTTCAGTAAAATTCTTGACTTCATTGTAGCATCTTAGTACAAATTTTATTTCTACTGTATATTCTTAAAATACTAACATTCTTCTGTAGAGCTAAGATGAAACCTGTGATGGGGTAAACTCCTGTAAAGCCCCCTCACACCTACAGTCAGTGAAAATGGGGCCTCATGTTGAGGCAGATGCACTCTTCAGGACAGGGAGGGGTCACTGCCCCTCAAAAGAGCCCCAAAAGTCAGGAAAAAGCTGACCCTGTGCTGGTGCACAGCCTTCCAACCCCAGGAAATTTGTGAATTTCTACCTAATTCCTGAGGATAAAAAATGCAAGATTCATTAAGGAACCAGAAGAGGAATTTAAGCGGCAGCCACGTCACAAGCCTCGGGAGGGGTTCCTGTCTGCTCATCCAGTTATTCCAAATTTCTCACCTCAACAACCCATGCAAAAACATAAGAAATCACAAACAACCTGCACTTTTCATCCCGTCTGATGAAGGAAGCCGCGTTGTCATCCTGCCAGGGTGGAGAGGCTGCCCAGAGCGCGGGCTGGGAAGTGTGTGGGCTCTGGCAGGGGGTGCCTGTCCCTGAGGGGCCCTGCGAGGACAGGGCCTGCCCCGGGTGGGCACAGCCAGCTCTGCAGCCCCTCAGCCCAGCAGGGCAGCTTGGGGTGGGTGTTTAAGGATATATAACTAAATACATGTTAGATACACTTAGAATATATATATTAAAATATATATTTAGGAATAATATCCCTCAGGGATATTTAAGAAAAGGGGATATGCTGCCCAGCACTCTGAAAGGAGTCCTGGCTGCCCCGGCCTCTTTCCCTCCTCCCCTAAGCCCCCTGCTTGCCTTACAGGCAGGTGATGTGACCCACAGTGCCTGCTGCATTTTGTCCTCATGTTCCTACCAGGCAATGAGAGCAGAAGTCCAAACCAGGAACACCTGGATTTACCATTTCTGCACTAGGACTATTTAAACAGTATCTACATCTCATTTTAAGGGGGGAAATTTTAATTTTTTTTTGTAGCATTATCTCAACGTATTGTGAAACCAGCCTCTTCTTAAATGTCTTTATTACTATATTTTCAGAAGGGAAGGGGAAGGATTTTCCTATGGGTTTGAAGCTGAACTGCTATAGTGAAGCTGTTTTTCACACACGCCTGCAGCAAAGCCATGAGCGGGAGCTCCAGGCCAGCCCTGCTGCCATGGCAAAAGCACACACAGCACTCGAAACAACCGAGCCCATTTTGCTCTTTCAGTACATAGGCAAGCTTAGAATGTGATGTTAGTGTTAAAGCATAAATAGTTGCCTAAAAGGAACTAATATCAGCATGTAGCAAACATAACTTACAGCATTTTTGTATATTTGCTGCAAGGTGTTACAAAAAGCTTCTAAAATATCTGTGCACCATTACTCTAAATCCCTCCCTTTTCCCTTCTCAGATGCAGCAGACCGTCAGCCTTCTCAGAAAGGAGGAAGGGTGTGAGAAAGGACTGAAGAAGCCAGATTTAAGTTCACTTACGCAGATGGAAAGGGAGGCGCCTGCTCCCATGTTAGGCTGCAGCAGAGTGCCAGTATTTCAGCTGTGCTGCTTGCGAGACACCATCACCTTTCTTCCCCTCCACGAATCTGTGCAGCCTGGCCAAATCTAACTGCAGCCATTGGGCTGTTCCTCTGCAATTAACTTATCATAGCATAATTGCTAGGCATCGTCTCAATCAGTGGTTTCTCTCCAGAGTTGGTGGAAGGTAGAAATTAACTCCCAGTAAAAGTGGATTCCTTGCAGCCAGCACTTCCCTCTGGAGGCACCTTGCACAAGCCGAGGGCTGTGTTACCACCAGGAGATGTTTCCATGGCACCTAGCACACACAATGCCACGGATTCCCGAGGCACGCTGATCCTGGGCCTGATATTTGCTTTTGAGTGGGTTTTTGCAGTGTAGGTTTGCAGATATTCCTACTGCCTGCTGTCTATCCCACCTGCCACAGCAGCAAGGAAAATACTGTGAGCTGGCCCTCAATGAACACATTATAGCCACTCGTTTATATAACACATACACAATCATTTGGCCAGCATATGGGCAAGGACACATCCAGTTTTTAGAATATGGAGATGCAATTAAGCCCAACACCTTTTATAATTCTTTCAGATGTAAGGCATATCCTGGGAAATAAGCTGTAAAGAATAAAGTAATGTTGCAGTATAATCTGATTGGGGGAGACTTTTAACACAAATTTAGTAGGTACACATGAAACAAAAGCAAAATGAACAAGGCAAAAAAAAGTAGAGGTGCTGAGCCAGACTCCCTTGGTGGAGCACTAGAAAAGCAGGAGTTACTCCAACACCACACTGGTGTAGCACAGATAGCACCTCTTCCTTAGCAGAAGGAATATCACTTAAAAACTAGTGCAGAATTTTAGCCCGCTTACCTCTCCACAAGATCCCACAATGAGGTCTGAATAATGCTGTGATTTAAGGTTTTCTTTTTCTACCTACTGAGCTGGCACCACCAGGGTCAGCATCCTCCTCACCACCCCACAGGCTCAGCCTGGCCTCGTCTCTGCAGACGAGCTCCACCTGTGCCCACCACCACAGCTGTGGCTGCTCAGCCTGTTCAAAATGCTGTGCCCACCACCACAGCTGTGGCTGCTCAGCCTGTTCAAAATGCTGTGCCCACCACCACAGCTGTGGCTGCTCAGCCTGTTCAAAATGCTGTGCCCACCACCACAGCTGTGGCTGCTCAGCCTGTTCAAGCTGCTGGGCCCACAGGAGGTGCTGTACCCCCGAACACTGGCTGCTAAAAGAGAGAAGAAAATGTGTTACCCTCCCATATCAGCAGTGTGGATGCCCTCTCACTGCAGCGTGGTGTTCAATGCTCGTGGCTGAGAGGGTACAGGGGATATTTTGGTGTGACATGCCCTCCCTGCTGCATTCAAATCCTCTGCCTTCCAGCCACCATAAGCAGCGCTTCCCCACCCTCCCTGCCTTCACATCCTTTATCGCTGTGTTTGCAAGGCAGCTGGAGCACGAGCAGCTCCCCCACCTTTGCTGGGTCTCTTTGGGACAGATAAAAACACGACGCACTCAGAGTCACCTTAGCTAACCACACCTGTGAGTCTGCACTCCGCAGAGAAACCCATCACAAAAAGGCCTGTGCAAAAATTACAAAATCAAAACAAAAAACTGTCAACTCTCTAACTCTTTGCTGCCTGCCCCACAGCACATTTCCTTCTCACTAGATGCCACAGGAGTCATCCTGCTGATACGTCACTCCCCCCACTTCAGATGAACATGTAAACTGTAGGTAAATACCTTTCAAAGCAACAAATTCTGCACCTGAGCAGCAAACAGAAATTTTATCTGTTCAGCACAGATTCATCACAGGGCGAGCAAGGCAGCAGCCACTGTAATCAACCTCTTGGTCTCGACTGCTCCTCTGACTTCAATTATTGACGAATTTGCTTTCGAGTCCTGCCTGCAAGCTCCAGCAAGCCTCCCGGAAGATGCGGACACCCCCGTTCCCTGGAAGCCCGCAGCAGCTAGAGGGCACACGAGGCTTGCCAGAGAGGTGGTCCTGCAAACCCCACAGCGGACACGGCAAGGAGCCCCAGCGAGGGACAGGGTTTTCCTTTTGTACCGAACAACGCGGGTCGGAGGGATGATTTCTCCTCGCACCGCAGTTGTACAAAGAGCAGGAGGCTGCAGGCAGCACAAATTGAACATATAACTGCTCATACCGTGTAGCTGAAATTCCAACCCTTCCTTCACAACCTCTGGATCAAAGTCAGCCCCTGCAGGACTTCAGATATATGAAAAGGATGTGTGGTGCTTTGAGAAGCCACCCTGACTTCAAGGGCCACGTCTAAATTAAAACCAAAGCTTTTGGTCTGCCAGCACCCTGCCGCCCAGGGGAGGGGCTGTGAGGAAAGGCAGTGCCCCAGCCTGGGCGTGTGAGGGGCTGGACGAGCACCAGGGGCTGCCTTTGTACTCTCTTCACTGGGGCCGTGGCCTCCAGCTGCTCAATGGGCTACTTGTGAGGGTTGCTGATGTTTCAAAAAGATAGAGAAAGGATAAACATGAAAGGAAAACAGAAAAGTTTAGTTTCACTCCTCAGAAACGAGGTTTTTTACAGCAGCATTAGGAGCAGCAGGATCCCTCTCAGAGAGGGCAGAGGTAAATCCACTGTCAGCAGCAGTAAAAAACAATAGCAGCAAGAAAAATTATTAACTGAGGCTTCACGGTTCATTGAAGTTTTCCTTCAGAGCTGCAAGCAGCCCGCTCTGCTAACTTGGTGATCTGTGTCTCAGCTTCAGGAGTCTCCAAGCAGCCAGCCAAGCAGGAAAGAAAGCCCTTGCTGGTGGGCAAGAGCCAAGCAGGGAGCGCGTGCCCTGTAGGGAGGCCACAGTGGGATGTGATGTGGGCAGTCCTGCCGCGGTCCTCATCCAGCTGGAGAGGCTCTGGTGGCTCTGGATTAGAGGCAAACACCGGGGCAAGCAGCTCTGCTGATGCCAGCTGCAGGCTTTGAGAAGGCACTGTCATACTGTGATACATCATTTGCACCACCTCAGCCTTGAGAACCCTTGGGAGCCAAGCCCATAAAAGCATCCCTGAATTATCACAAAAAGCAGTCAGGGCTGATACACATGGCTGAGATTCCGTCACACAAACCTGTCTTACTGGCTTTCAAAGCAGGTTTTCATCTCACACACAGTATTTGTATATTTTATTCCAATTCGTCATGAGCCACTCTAACAGCAAACTTAGTAAGTTCTGAAAATTTGACCATTTTATACTGTATGGACCTGGTAGATAAACTATAGAGCTTCTCAAACAAAAGGAAAAAATGGAAATACAAGCTACAACCGAGACAGAAGTAGACATGGAAAAATGCATCTCATATTAGGTAATCATTGGCAAGAAATGAGGCATCTCTCTCGATTACTGCAGCATCAATATAAGTTTTCCTGCATTTTAGCTGGTAAAAGTCATAGCACAGACAAAAGGACTGGTTGCCACACATCCCTCATCACAACAATCTGATTGCCAACCATGCCTACTCGCCAAGTTGAATTATCAGCGAGGAAGAGTTGCTGTCCTGACAAGAAAGCAGCTCTCCCCTGCTGCTACTTGCATTGCTTTTCACTGTGCCTATGGGAAGAGCACACAGGCCACAACATCTCCTGCCAGGCAAGCCCTTGTCAAACCAGCAGCGTCCCCTCTCTATTTCTGCTTGCAGCTGCTCAGGTGGTCTCCTTTGGAAGTGGGTGCCTGGGGACAGAGATGGGTACATCTGCAGAGCCAGTGCCAGCCATGCACACGGGAGCTGCCCCTTCTCCAGCAGCCAGGCACACACGAGCCCAGAGCTGTGCCTGAGCAGATATCCCCTGAGTCACGGCAGGGCTCCTTCCTACTGCACACGCAGCACCTGGCAGGCTTGGAGCTGCTTCTCTCTATCTGAGCCCATCTCTGGCAAGGGATGTGTTGGTGTCCTGAGGTGGCTCAGCAGAGCCTGTTTCCAGGCAGCTGAGTTACAGGCATGTGGAGAACTGCCCAATGAAACAGTGGGAGGCAAATGCTCAGACTGCTTGCTGGCCTTTTTTTTTTTTTTTTTTTTGTCTTCCCAGCCCATTAAAGCCTCTAGCATCATCTTTCTTTTAAAGGCTTTTGAAAAGCCTGCAGAAAGCTGCACAATTCCTTGGCAGTTTTGTGGAACTGAAAGTGACTGGCAGGCGACAGATCAATAACTGTCAATATTCCTCTCTTGGAGTGAAATGTCATGAAGGTTGTTTTGGAGCCTGCCTCTCTCTGCTTCCTGTTTTGAATTTCATTTTCTTCCTCTAATCTCCACCTGGCACTTAAACCTCTTCATTTTCTTGATACTGTTCCAGGGAAAACAAGTCAGCATTCAAAATGCAGTATTGCTTCATTATCTGAAGGCACTATCTTGCCGTTGTTGCTAAAGAGCAAAACATCAGCAAAAAGAGCCACAAGCTGAAAACTATCATAGTGAAGCCAGTAGAGCTCTTTTTCAGGCCCAACAAATTATTTAAACTCTATGTTTCTATTATATTTCAGTCTATAGCATGAAATCCGCTGATTCCAGGTTTATTTCTCCAAGAAACGGGAAGATGAAAAGAACAACAAAGGAACACAAAATTTCTGCACTCGTGGTTTGTTCCCTGTCTGCTCATTTTCAAAGGGAATTTGAAATGTTGGATTAGTTTCAGCAAAAGTTGCAAGTACGAGGCCAGTTTCTGCATCCCGAATCATCCTCCCAGGAAGATAGACCTCCCAGGAGGCTCCATCCACAAACTGCTGCTGGTTTCTGACAGCTTCCCACAGCTGAAGAGAAACTCAGCTTCCAGCTTCAGCTGCAGACAGCTCACGATGTATGAATCTCTTGCTGCAGCAACTACCTCTGGCACCATATGCTACCATTTTTCATAAATAATACAGTTTCAACACAATATTACATCCTTGAAGGGCTGTAAAGAAGTAAGACAGGAATAATCCTTGCCTCCTCTCTGCCTCTAGCTTGCACAGCACCTGAGGTGGGGATAAAAAAAAAAAAAAAAGGAAAAGGAGGAATACGATAAGTAGAGGCTTCAGCATCCTCTTGCACCACGGACACTGCCCTAATCTGTGTAAAAGCCAGGCAGGGGCGGTTTTTCACTTGTATTTCTCCAATGGCATAGAACTACTTCTTATTGGTTCAACATAATTTCAAAAGAGTTGCTCCTATTATGTTCAGCTATCTCTGCCTTCTGCAGTCTTGTGATACTACTTCTTGAACAAAATTAGAGAAAACTCAAAAAAAGACCCTCAAAGTGGAGACCTTCCCCCCAGAGGAGCTGAGATGGTAGCAGCATCTCCATCAAGCTTCCCGGATTCAGGTGAGATGATAAAAGCCTGTTTGTAGTAATTCAGTCTGTCTTAGGCAAATTTAGGTCTCCTGTTTCTAAAGCAACAAGGTAATGGTCTGCTCGGTGGGAATTTCTTCTTCCCATCTCTCTCTCCCAGGAATCTTTCTGGTAGCTAAAATGATTATTCACACACTCAGAAGAGTGACTATTTAATTGTTTCATGTAATGGATACACCAGGGAGGCACCAGAGTGTCAAACCTTGTCTCACAAATATATTTTTTTGTTCCCTACTTCTTCACAGCACTTCCACATGACTCTGTTTAACTTGAAGAAAATGTTATTTAATTAAGCATTTTTCTGATCTCTTGCATAACCTCATACAAAGTATTTATTGTAATTCACAGAACCTCAGAAAGACATGCCAGATGATTTCAGTTATCCTAATTTGGGAGGATTGTTCCCTAAGTAATGCAAAGCAGGGAGACAGTCACTCCAATCCAGGGACATTTTAACTAAAAAGCGAAGTAATTTGATTCCAACAGAAGATGGTGTGACCTAATCCAACCTGATAGGCATGTCATATATCAAAATTTAAAGTTTTAACCACAAAAACCCACACAATTTAGATACAATCTGTAAATACAGAGTTGGTCAGAGCTCTGGCCATTTACAAAACACGGGGTATAGGTATTCATCTTGTTACTCAGCTGCATCTAGTCTTTGCTGTTAATCACTGAAAACATGTTTACTTTTCAACATGAGCTCTGTGTGACACAGGGAAAGGAGGGAAGAGGTTAGGCAGATAATTTTGCAGCCTGCAACAAGAGAAACCAGGGAGGAAAAAACATTAATTTGAATTAAGTGAAGTAGAATTTGCAAGTTTAACTGTGACCAGGGAGAATTAAGGTCGGAGCCAAAGGCAGGGGAGAAGAGCGTTTGCTGCAGTCTCACTGCGCAGGGCCACGACTGCAAAGGCAGCTCACACAGGAATTGCTCCAAGCTCCTTCCCAGCCATGTGCTGCAGCACACTACAGCACGTTGTGCCTGCAGCTACACCTGAGCTCACACCACAGAAACACCCAGCTCATCTTGGGTAAAATAAAAGAAAAGAGCATTTCCAGAGGTTCTGTGAGTGAGTTTGCAGCAAAGCACCCACAGCGATGCAGTTGGATGCCTTGAGCAAACACTGCCTGGCAGAAAACACACCTTAAAACTACGGCCTGGCAAACCACTGTACCTAATCCCTGTACAGCAGCATGGGTACTCAGTGAGGAATGGGCGCAGAGATGCTCCCCTGCAGCCTCCTGAGGCACACATTAAACCGCTGAGCATTCCACGATGCTCCTCACTGCACGCTAAGTGAACAGACCAGAGGGGGCTGTGTGCTCAACCTCACACTCCAGCCATGTGTCCTCCTCCCCCTCACAAAACTGCAACAAACACAGCACAACACCTGCACCTGACACAGGGGACACAAAGAGAAGAAATCACAGCAGGGAGACCCCAGAGACACGGCATCTGTCCTGTCTCAGCTCTTCCTTATCATACATGCACAGGACTCCCTTTCCTCAGTAAACGAAGCCTTGAGCATCTGCAGGCAGAGTAGTGTACCTACCAGCCATATTTTATTCTCTTTATATAGCTCTGGCCAAGAATTTCAGCAAGTTGCTCATTTCAGACATCTGGGCCTCTAGCTTCTGACAACATGAAATGACACTAGAGCTAACAAATTCTATATGTGATTATCTAATACTAATGAAAAAAGCCCAAGCAAGCAAGCACTCCCCACACTGAACATAGACGGCTAAAGCTGACCAACAGACTTGTTGTAAGAAGCTACGGACACACTAAAGAAAACTAACGTAAGATGCTGTTGCAGAAAATGTGAGGACGTACCCAATGAGGACATAAAACAAAGGAGTTAAGCCTTCCCCATAGAGCCACTAATGCAACAACAAACCAGGAAGAGCAGCTACTCTGGGAAACTTGAAATCACCGTGTCATGGCAGAGGGTTTATACTAAGGGATCTTTAAAGGTCCTTTTCAACTAAAATCTATGATTCTATGACTTAGTTCATGCAACAAATTCATTACATGATACAGCACAGTTCGAGTTGAGCATGTGTGTATTGGCTCTGAACTGTTTTGATTGTTTAAAAGCCAACATTTAGAAGAACAAATGTCTTTATCCAAAAAAAAAAAGTAAAAATTTGAATGGATTTTGGTAATCAGAGAGCATACTGACACATCTAAAGACTGTTTCTTGTATGAAGACTGACAAGTCTTTAACTTGGCTCTTCAACATAACTGAGTCTACAGCAAAACATCACTGAAGTGAGTCGTCTGAGTTTGAGAAATTGTTTCATAGGAAATCAGCTTTTTCTACTTTCTCTGTCCTGTTCAATTGGATTTCTGGATCATTTATAATTTTGCCATTTTAAATCTGGTACCATGCTCAGCCCAACGTATCCACCATATGTGTATGGGAAAGGCCCTCCTGAATGACCTGAAGTGAAACATCTCTCCAATAAAAAAATACCTCGGTGTCAGTTTAATGCTATGCAAACATCTCCATCAATTTTTATAGCCCTTACTCAGCACATTGTTCAATGTCAGTGCTGGATGCAGGAATCCAGGATCAGCATGATGTAGACAAATTAACAGCTACCAGAGGAATGTAATCTCTTTCTGCAGCTAATGATAAAGCCCATTGATCCAGCAAGGCACAGAGTACACTTTAAATCTAATCATATTTCACAGTTTCATTTGTCTTGTGTTTCAGCAACTACGACAAACTTCCACAGGATCCGCAAATAAGAAGACAAATGTTCTATCCATGACTGACTCCACAGTAAGTGAATAATTTATGTAATAAACAAAAACTTTTTCTTGTACAATAAGGAGTAATTACTTAAGCATCTCATTCCATCTGTTCCAGATCTGTTTGTCAGGGGCTATAAAACTCAAATCCAATATTCTACATGGCAGAAGTGTTTACCTACCTCTACTACCTCTACCACTCTGCCAATGCTAATGACCTACTTTTCAAGTGAATAAGGCACAGATTATCACACTGTACCTCTCCCGTCACCTTCTAAAGAACATTTGAACCTATGGGCTCATTATTTGAATGAAGCATGAAGACAGAAGGAAAGGCTCTCAGATAATACGTAAGTTGCAGCATCTCTGGAAATATCTTCTTGGAAAGGAACCCTGCAAAATTAGAAAAGTAAAACGCAAAACATTAAAATCTTAGGTCTTGTTTACCAATTTAAGACAAGATTAATAAAGTCACGGTGCTCAGCTGGCTGGGGCACAGAGTCCTAACACATATCGTTGGCTGTGGCAAATAAAATTCTTCAACAGTCAGGGCTCTTTCCTCACTGGTGGGTAGGGTTACATCAGGAAACTACCACAGATCACTAGTCATATTTCCACACATATCAGGCTGCCTAATAATAGACTCCATTTCCACTGCAAAAGTGTGCTACATACGACCCAATCATTTGCATTAATTCCAGCTGCATTTTTTCAGACCGACCACTAATTTAACATCAGTTTCATATTTAAAGAACTTGGAATGTACTGCTGGCAGGAAGGGAGATTTTAAAAGACGAATCTGAAGGCACATATGCCCTGATTGTACCCAGGATATCCCTGCAGTTTCTTTAAGATGTGTAAAACATAGTATTACTTTCATACACACGTGGTGAAATCTGAATACAGCTGCCTAAGAGCACATAAAATCAGTGCAAATCCATATCAGATACCCAGGACTCCAATTTAGGACTGGAGTTGCATTTATGTCTATCCAGAATACTCAATATTCTTTCCACACGGACTGAATAAGCAATCCAGGAAGAAAACCCACACAGTAGTTACATCCAGCTGACAAACGCAGAGAAAAAAACAAAGAGACAAACTAACGACATCTTTGTCATGTTTTAATGCAAACAAACATAAGTGAATCCCAGAAAGTCAGCAAAAACTGTTTGAAGCCAAGCTGGATTTTCCTGCCTTGGACCAGAAGAGGGAACATTACTTGCATGTAGGTCTGCCCCACTCAGATGTTGCCTCCTTCTTGCTTAGTGAGGTGTGCAAACACAGTAGCTCTGTGCACAGCACTTCGACAGTACAGGGTGCTCATTACATGCCTGGCTTTTATCTTGAGAATTATTAATGAGCCAGAACCATATTAGACACTAGAGGCCCATAGCACTGCTGAGAACTACTGGGGCATTTGCAGGCAGCCATGCAGGCTGTAACTCAGGACTCAGAACTTCTACCTCACCCAAGCCTTGCAACACGCTCCACTAAACTTCAAACCTCCAGCAAGGAGCCAAAGCGCACAGGACGTGCCACCCATGGATAGCTTTCTGTCACTGCTACGCAAGAGCAACCAGACACAGCCTTGGCATGAGAGCAGCTCTGTGAGCAAAAGCCACTGCACAGGGCACACAGGGCAGTGCAGAGCCAGCCGAGTCACCCTGCCTTTGCTGGAGCACCTGCCTGGCTCAGGAAAGGCTTCAGCATCACACAGTGTTCCCCCAGCCATGCCAAGAAAACCCAACACGCATGCAGGGGTAGCCTGCAGCTAGAGAGGCAGGAGGTTTCAAGGGCTCTCTCTTCACTGACTTGTTTGGTGTTCGAGTGTTGCAACTCTTTCCCCATCAGCTTTCCCTGAAATTTTCTGTTAATGACTTTTCTCTGTGCTATATCCATTCCAAAAAAGGACAGCAGAGATGACCTTGCTGTCACAATTTCCCTTTTTAATCAGGTCTACCTTGTTGAAAGCCCTACTATTAAGCTCTCTGCAGAAGGTTCAACCTACTAAACGGTGGTTGTGTAACAAGAGAGGCCCCCAGTACCACCAGACTGTGAGTGACTTGCTCAGAGACACTCACCTGAGGGCTTCAGTGAGCGCCTCTCCAACCTCGACATAAAGACCGTGAACTTGCATAACCAAGTCAGCATTTCCTTTCATGGTTTCAACAATCACATTTATTCCTTGGTTTAAAAGGTTTTGGTTCAACAGTTTTATAAACAGACTTCACAAAATGTGCAATATTTATAAACATGGTTCTTAGTCATAGCGGTAGTAAGAATCTTTACTTTCATCATAATGTTCACTTCAGTTATGCAACACAAGGCTGATTTTGTTTCCCCTCTTCTCCCTCCCACGATTGGCACTTAATTGTAAATTGGAGAAACTTTAAAAAGACAAAAAAGTTAATCTAAGCATGATGTTAAAAGCACCTTGCCACAGTATTACATTTTAATAAGGCAAATTCTTGTTTTGTAAAGCCTAATTGTGCAACTTGGAGACCTGTAGAAGGTGGCAGAAACACCAGCCTTCTCCTATAAGGAACAGGCCTTCATTTTTGCTTCAAAGTGTTCATCCCTCCATACAAACCCTCTTTAAAAAAAAGAACAGCTGATAATACAGCAGAAAATCCCCCTTACAGGGTGAAAGGAAATTACAGTAGACAAAGGCCAAAAACATAGTGCATAGTAGACAAAATACGACTGTTTTTAAAAATAACATTAAAAAAAGAAATAAAAGAAGAAAAAGGAACTGAACAACAAGCAACAATGGAATTTTTCTAGTGGAAAGAGGATTTGTGGGCTTCATAAATAAGTGGAAAATTACTAAAATACTTTGCTATATAATATAAAAAGGCGCAAAGTGTTTTCCAGTTGTCACCTAAGCGTTAGATGCAACTTTGTAGGAGTAAGTATTTGGAGGCAGCTTGGAGCTCTGATTGGTGCAGGCATTCCAGCAGGGCAGCGCTGCCAACAGCAGGAGAAATCCACCCAGCAGGACACAAAAGCCACTGAAATAGAAAGCAGAGTCGTACTCCTGCGTCCAGTCGTAAAACCAGCCTGAGGGTGGGGATAAGAGAGAAGCACATCAGTGAAATGGGACAGCACCCGTAACTTAGAGAAACATCATATAAATTAAAATTAAAAACCCTGAACAACTAAATGAAATGAAATAAAATAGGCCAAACCTAAAATACAATTTGACCCCTTAGCCATGAAATGTGTTTTTCCTTAAAGTCAAATTATGAACACAATCAGCCTAACAGACTTTATTTTTTGTTGCAGATTTTGATTTCTTCTTTCCTTTATTATTAGACATGCCAAAGAATTCTGTCTGGTTGTGACAAGCTCATGTTTAGTTTATACTGTCCACATTGACCTTACCTACAATTGGTGGTCCAAGGCTATTCCCAAGTCCAGCGAAGAACATCAATATCCCATAGGCATGAGTCAGTTTCTCAATCCCCACAGTCTTTGTTGTTACATATGGAAAAATTGACCAGTTCCCAGTTAGAAAACCCAAAATCCCAGAAAGCATCGCTAATGTAAGGTAACTTTTGGCAAATGGAATTGCAAACAAGGCCACTCCTGTCATTAATAAGGTAGTTACATAGAGATATAAAGTGTTAACCCACTTAAAATCTGCCAGTATTCCTAAAATAAGTTTGCCAACAGTTGTCATAATGCCAATAATGGAAATAAGGGGCATATAATAGTCATCTTCACTAATGTTTGCACTTCTTGCTACATCTTCCATGAGCAGAGAAGGAGGAAATCCACCAATATCAAAGAGCAAGATGGCGACAAAGAGAGCCGAAAATACTTTGTTCTTGAAAAGAACCATGGTCTCCTTCCAGTAGGTCAAATAGAGCTGCCACTTCCTTTTGGCGAGTTGCTTGCAGAAGTTTGTCTGTTCTACAACTTTCTTTTTGTAAGTGTCTTTCTCACTTACATTTATTGAGCTCAATACATTCTTATTCAAAATGCTCTCCTGTTTGCAATCAGGCACATTGTGGACACATTTTTCATCAATATAACCCTTTTCAAGGATGCTAATGTTTTCTTCAACAGTCTTTTCCTTTTCACGGTAAACAAAATATTGATCTGGGACTTTGTCTACACACGTTTTCTCTGGTGGAAGAGAACTGGGTGATTCCAAAGGTCTCATTAGGCTGCCACATGCTAATATATTTAGAGACAGGGCACCGACTATTAGCAGACACCCATCCAGTCCATACAGCTCGATGAGCTCTCTTTGCAGTGCTGCATATATAAAGAGTCCAACACTTGAGCCTATAAAAGAAAAATAAGTTTGGTTTAAACTGAAGAACCAAAACCATTTTTCAACTCTAATAAAATTCCACAATTCAGCAGCTATGAATTCAGTCCCAGAAATGGTCATTTTTGCTCCTCTCTCTCCAGTTTCATGAACTGCTAAGTCATCATCCCTCCTGAAGTTACAGATTCTTTATTGAGGAGACACAAAATAAAAAAATCTCTCAAAATATCTGAACAATTTGTGACAAATAACACTAGCAGACACTTTAGAAACAAGCAGGACCAATACTATATCTGATGAAAAACATCAAAGAACTATTAAGCCACCCTTCTGCCCTGCACTCACATACATGTATCCCTTCAGGTACCATTTTGAGTTAGCACAGTTTGAATTTCACACTCCAGCATTTTCCCCTTCCTCCTCTTCTCTGCCACTTTCCTCCTCTCAGGCAGGAGCAGATCAGGGGTTCACCAAGACCCCTCCTAGAAGCAGCCTTTGACTGCCTGGTGTTTAAGGAGCGGGGTTTGCCTGGTGGGAGTTTACTCCAAAGGCATTTCTGAAGCTCTACAGGATTAAACATTCATTTGAGAAATTTGGCCATTCAGAAGAAAACACTGAAGAGTAAGAAATTACTATGAACACAAGCATTTAATGCAATCCCAGTTCTTTAAAGAAAAGGTTCTTGGTTGAAGTGACCACAGATCCATTGCAATTAGTGGATGTCCTCTCACAAACACAGAACACTGGTTTTCAAGTCAATTTAATGACAAACTTTAAAATTATTTGCTGAAGACC
Organism: Falcunculus frontatus; assembly: GCA_013398115.1. Taxonomy (NCBI): domain Eukaryota; kingdom Metazoa; phylum Chordata; class Aves; order Passeriformes; genus Falcunculus; species Falcunculus frontatus. Next base: position 604,194 of record VZRV01007869.1, on the reverse strand, counting down.
GTCTCTAGGTTATATTTAAGCCATTTATATACTTCGGTGCTAAACACAGGAAAAATCAACTACAAAATTCATACTTGTTTTGCATTCCAGGTACTAAAATTAACCAGGGCTCAGTAAGATCAGGCTTTAAGGCAAGCTACCTGGAATCCAAAAAAAGCCACTGACAATGATCCCAAGAAACATTTCTGCAGAAGCTCCCCTTTGCCCAGCTTGTGAGGATGTGGTATTAATATCTCACCACACTGATTATACTGACCCTGTCTCTCCTCAGTGACAGCCACTTGAGAAAACAGGTCAGAGCAGAGACTCCATGGCACACAGAAAGCAAGGCATGGGACAACAGCCATCTGAAGCCATTCCTATTTGGGCCATTAAAAAGTGTAAAGGTACAGCTCATGTGAGGTAGTGGTGATGCAGCATTTATATCCTGCATCTCCAATCTCTTTCTCACCTCTGACCCTGAGGACTCTATGGAACATTTCCCCTCATTATCCATGGCACGCAGCCCAAGCTACAAGAGTCTGCTTTCACTTCAGTGAATATCCCTTCCTCATCTACATTGATGACCCATAGCATACACCTGCAAGTGTAGTTACTGTTTTATATGAAGCCTGAGTTTTTCTCTTCTCTGCTACCGATATTTTGATTTAAGAAAGTAGTAACTTTCTTAAGTTAATGGGAAGTACCTGAGAAAAACATAATCCCCTTCTTTTAACTTCCAGGGTAATGGTGGCTTTATCAGAGTGGAAAAGCTGGAGAGAATGACAACTAAAAATCCTACCTGTTGAAATCAGACCAAGTGCAAGGCCTCTGCGTTTGTCAAAATACTGGCATGTGATGGTAACTGTTGCAGTATACAAAAGGCCACATCCAAGACCTGGATAGAAAGAGTTAGATATAAAACATGCTCCATCCTCTGGGAAATGAATGCCCCTTCGTTATATCCTCCAGGTGATGCCACCTCTACCCTGGATACTGAGGTACCTTTGAGCTCTGGCTCAGCACAGGGCAGTCAGGCTGCCTGCAGTGCCCCACCTCCCTCCCCTGACAGCCCCCGGCTGCTGAGCCTGAGTGGAGCAGGTTTGAGGAGCTCCCCAGCCAGTTTTGTGCTCTGAGGGAGGGCTGCAGGGCTCTGAGCCCAGGGCTGGCCCCGGAGCTCGGCAGAGCTGCCTCCCCGTGGCTCCGTGCCCGGCCAGCACGACGCCGGGGCCCTGCTGGCCAGCGAGGTGCCCACATTCCTGACACGGTTAATTTGATAAGCCACCCACAGCAGCACAGAGGGGCATGTCGCCACCTGCCAGGAGAACAGCATTTTCATGCCTCTAGCACAGCATTTTAGGTTCAATCCAGTAATGTGGAGAACAGCGTTGCTCCCTAATGATCTCCAATTTATCAAATTAGAATGAGTATGTGACAAGATTCCAGAAGAGATATTTATTATTCCTTTAAGATTGGCATTTCATGCCAGCAGAAGACCTGCTCAATTCCAGCCCTTAGGTAAAACCTCAGCTTCTCCATCTCTAACAATTGTGTCAACAGAGGACAAACTGTTTTCAAACCCTCATGAACATTTACATTGTTTTTATCGTTTACTACACGGTAACAGCTTGCCCGTGCAACATCCCTCCCTGCCCAAAAGTAAAGTGTTCCTTGATAAAGCAAGTCCCAGACCACCACTGCCTCTGTGAATCAGTTTCCCGTTTCATATTCATAAACCAAGACTCAAAATAATCAAGATTAACTCTCAGCATGAAGGGAAGGTGTTTCTTACCAACAACTATCCCATATGAAACATATAGAAAGTATATGTTAGGTGCAAAACTGCTCATCATGAGGCCCCCAGCCACCATAAAGCCACTGAAGATAGCTACTGGTCTTGCTCCAAAAGATGATACACATATACTGCAGACAGGACCTAGAGAAAAACAACAGGAAAAACATTCCTAATAAACACCAGCACCGGGAAGAACTTCTTAAAAATGATCAATGTTTGGAAATGTTTCTTATGGTAACTATATAAATGTATTTAAATGTTATGTATATTAAATAACCATTAAATAACTCATTTTCACAGGGTTCTCTAAAATAGTCAGTTTTAAAAACATTCAAGGTCAGGCTTGCAAAATTTTTGCTCAAGGAGAAACTGAACAACAAGACCATGAGAGAGTCCTCTGGCTGGGAGAAAAAAGAGCAAGTGAAACATAGGAAGATACAAAAACACAGGAAGATACAGAACATACTGGACTGTAACACTGTCACTAAACACCTAAGGTGTACAAAGGTTCTGAAAAGGATTTTCATCTTGAGACACGAAACAAAGACAGACCATCAGCCAGGCCTTAAGCAAGTAGATATTTTTTGACAGAGCATAAAAACTGTGTTTCAGAAAGGCAGTATCTTGATATGCGATTTATGAAACTGAAATGGAGAAACAGAAACTTGGGATCATCATCACGGTAAGAATGCCACCTGGTGCTTACACAGAGGGAATATCTGCTGTATACCACACAAACATCACTCTTCCCTGATTTTCGAGGGAATTAAACACCCACAAATAACTCTTTACTACCTATCTCAGCTTCTCCTGTAAAACTACAGAAAATACAGGTGACTTACTGGGAACAGCCCAGGCAACATTCAAGTTCAGGAGAGGTTACACCCCAATATTTCTCGCTTCTTAGTTCTCTTAGTTCTTCAAAACAAGAGCAAAGTGGGGCAGAATTCACACCCTGCCTCTACTCAGCCAGTTCTCTCCACACAGAAATTGTAGAACAAGCAGTTATTTTCAGTTGTGTGACCTGGAATACACCTTCTAGTCTTAAGTAGCATGCAAGCTTGGTGCCCTGCATAAATAATCAACCAGCAAGGGGCTTGGTTTGCAAAGACAACTTATCTGAAACCCTGCAGAGTTCCAAACATTCATACATAAACTTAGATATTAGCCCTATTCCTGCACTCAGCAACTCTGAGATTAGAAGTCAGATACACCGATGGATGCCATTATTTAATACAAACAAACAAAACCCCCTCACCACATTTGCATCTCATGTGAAGCGATACACACACACACACCACGGTCAGTTCAACCTCCAAAAGCAAAAGTAATTCTGGAGTCTGCCGTTTGTCAAGGTTAGTGCTCCCTGACTCACGTAACAGATTCCCAGCAGATGGGAGGTGAGTCCAGAAAGGTGATACGAGGTAAACAGTCGGAGCCTGGGGATGGTGCTTGCCCAGGTTTGTAGACAGGAGCGAGCAGCTGGGAATGCAGGCAAGGTTTTCCTGTGGTTGCCGGCCATGGGACAAGCAGTTCTGGCAGGCAGGAGCGGAGATTCGTCAGCAGGTGAAATGATCCCCAAAGACAAGGCAGGTCAGAACTTTTGCCCTACATTACAGCTATCCGCCCAGGGAACAGAAAGGGGGGCAAGTCTGAGCTGGGGCTTATCCAGGCAAGGAGTCAGAGTTACAGAGGAATCAAGAAAATATTCCAGGAAAGGAAGGTTTAATTGGATTTTGGAAGCAATGAAAAAGGAAGATCTAAGCACTTGCTGCTTCTCAAGAGTCAGCTCGCTGTGGGAATGAAAGCTGGCCAGTGTAACCTGGGCAGAGTAACATGCTGAGAACAAAAGCTGAGAGCACTAGATTGTTGCTGATTCTCAGAATTAATTGCTAGAACTGGCAAATTAAGATTGGTATGTTTCCTAAAACCATGGGACTTAAAAATAAACAAAGGATTGACTCTGTATTACATAAAGAATTCTTCTACACTAAAAGAACAGAAGGTAGTGTTAATATAATTCAGTTAAGCAGAGGAATTTACACTCTTTCTATTCTTTATTTCTGACCCACTACCTTGCTAAAACAAACAGCGTTTCCCTTCCACCTGCTCTCTGTATTTTGACACAGCTACTTTCAGAAGGTCTCTGTCCAGTCTGGGGTGGTGGTGCTGGTCACTGACATCACTGACCCCTACTAGAGCATCGAAGCTGAAACTGGACCCTCTGACCCCAAGCCAGAACAAGAGAGACACAGAGCTGAAAGATGTGTCTTCATAACCTGACAAGGACATCTCCACTGGAACATGATCAAAAGCATCCCTGACAGGGCCCAAGGAGATGCTCTTCCAGCTTCTCCCACTTACAAAATCTAATCCCAAAGGAGAACAAAGAGTACAAAGAGATCTTCTCGTTCTAACATGGAAAACAACTGGCACAAAACTGAAGAACCTGCTCCAGTAAGCTCAGTATTAATTTGCCATCTCACACAGCAAGAGATCTGGCAGCTCAGCAACGGCCCTGTTTATAAGAAGGAGAGCCAGTGTAAGTATTAAAATAGTTATTATAGGTCTCTGGGTTGACAAGAAAAACAGCTCCCTCTTCCCCTTCACACTAGGCACAACTTTCACACTCATCACACTGCTAGAAAATGAGTCACAAAAAGAAATTCCCATGACAGCCAGCACCTTTGTCTTTCCCTGCCTCCTCACACGGCTTCCCTTTCTCTGTTTCCCATAGCACTGGCATTGTTTTTTTCTTCCACCCAGCACAGCACCTTCATTTACTACCATGGTATTTGCACAGGAGTTGACTGTACACAAATTTGTTATTCTTTACAAGTATTTGAAGCACAGTGGGTTCAAGGCAGTAAATTCTAGTAAAAAATCCAACTTTCACAGAGGGGGACTGAGACCTGCCCTGTGGATTTTGCTCAAAGTGGGCATTCTGAGGAATGTAGGAGTCTGCATGCAGCCACATAGGAAACAGGTCTTCAGGTAGCATAAGGGTTTTCATTAGCTGACTCTCACCATAATATGAACAACATAAAAAAGAATCCCAGTGGCAATCCTCAATAGTAAGCATGAAAAACAGCTTTAGAGCCAGCATTTTGTTCAGTTTGCCAGCAGCTCCAGGGGTTAGCACTGGAACTAGTACAATATTTGATGACATTGATAAATATTTACCTCTTTTACAAATAAAATCCCTGGGGCTTTCTCCTTTTCAAATGATGTCTCTTAAAACTAGACCAAACTCTATCAAAAAAAGATACCAGCTCAGTTTATAGAAATGACAGCTAACTCTAGGAAGAAAGACTCAGTACAGGAACAGACACTGCTCTTCTGCACACAACCTGTCATGGCTCGCAGCCAGAGACACAATTATCAGGGCAGCAGTCAACAAGATCCCCAGACACAATGGGAAGCAGCAGCAGAAGGAAGATTGGTTTTCACAGCAGATCTTCATACAGAGAGACCAAAGAGGAAGAACACCTAGAAAGGATCATTTGTACATTGGTATTTTTATTAAGATTATTTTGAATTAAATACTTTACCCTCAGTGAGATCAGGATGTGACAGTGAGTCCTTCCTGAGATAGGAAAACAGGCCACCTGCTGCTCACTCAGGAACTTAAACCTACCGCAATTTGCTGACCTCCTGACAAGTACAAAGTTGGATTTTTTTATGGACACAAAGAACCAGCACTTTCTTCCTCAGTATTTTCACATAAAGTGAAAAACAATTCTGCAAAACAACATTCCCGCCCTCCTTCTCCTCATACACACACAAAACCTTTTGCTAAACAAGCAGTATTGGATAACTGAGTTCTTTTTCTTATCACCTGCATTAATCTGACCCATCCTACCTGGGGATCTGTCCGAGCCTGTTGAAACTGTAGAGTCAAAAAAATGGTCATGGACTGCATGTAAGATCCACTGGACAGAATACAAGAATATTTTTTGCATATTAAGCGCAATTCAAAAACCTGGTTATAATAAATACAACATTCTCCAAATGCCTGCACTTTGGATATGAATATAGATCAGAAAAAAAAGCTTTTTACACTGGGCAGCAACCCACTCCCAGCTGACTGGAAATACAGTTCCCTTCTAAAAAAAGTTGCTATATGAACTGGGCTTATTTCAGAGGAATCTTGGGGACACCCTCTCCCCTATGCACAGGCTATTTACAGCTTCCATACTGTACAGTGGGGGCTATGGATGTGTGAGGGTTTTGTCCAAAAATATGTAGATGCTGCAAAGGCAGTTATCGAGAAGTAAAACTGCTGCTTAAAAACACAAAATTAAGCTTTTTAAACATCTAACACTGAATGCCTGAGATCAGAAGAAACATCCCATCAAATTATCAAGGTATGCCTTTCAAGAGAGAATCCTCCCTTTGTTCTTTCTCCATTAATGAAGGGAAGCAGGAATGGAGACTTTGCTGGTGTCTCCTCCTATGCCAAGGACTGTGAAGTCAACTCTTACTATAAACAGCTGTGGTGCCAATTACAGGCGCCAAGGTCTTTGTTTTGCTTTTAACAAGTGTAACATGGATCAAATTTAATTTCAGGCTCCAAATGGATGCAAAATTAAGAACACTTGGTGCAGAAGAAACACATGATGTTCAAAAATATATATAAATATCCTCCTCTGGCCTGTTTTAGTAAGGGAAACCTACTAAGCTTTTCCAATTTCTTCCTGTGCAACAAGCCCTGAAGCCATGTGCCACATCTGCCGTAGCCTGACGGATGTTATAACACCTAATTCTGCAGGGGAGCTCTCACCTCTGCCCCCTACAATAACACTGATGCTTGTCTTTCGTTGTTCTAGGCACATTTCTTCCAATGCTCTGTAAGGTTTCACCACAGAAAGTCATAACCCAAGTCATCCTATGAGGAAGAGCTCAGCCGCGTCCCTGCCCCATTCCCTTTTCCAGCTGATGAAGTGAATGGTCCAGCTCAGGCTGGACACTGGCCTTAGCAACACCATCTGTGCTGTGAGCAAAGGGACAGAAATCGAACACCAGGTGTCCAGGAAATGAATCCAAATAAACAAGGTGCTGTACTGGGTTTCTATGTCTCCAGTCTAAGTTTAGCTCTCACATAAGTCAGAAGTAAACATTTTAGAGAGGACACCAATGCGGCAAATGTGAAAGTGCTCACTAGCATCAGCTGCTTAAAAAAAAAATGTTTCAGACTACGTGTACAGAGGGAAGGGGAGAAGACACAGAACCTTTTTCTGTGCCAGATGCCATACATCTCTTCTTGGGTTTGGTGAAATCACAGTACTAATACAGCAGAGTCACTGGCCCTAACTTTCTCTGTTACAGAAGCTGATGAATGTGATTGCCAGCGCTATCAATGAGAAAAGCCTTCCTAAGAAAATGGACAATGACTTATTTCCTGTCTGTAGCTGCTAATCTACCATAACTGCCATACTTTTTCCAGTCTGGCATCTACAGCTTCAGAAAGGTGATGTTAAGTTGAAGAGAGCTCACAGACGAGTCTTAAAGGCTCTCCAGTAGAGCCTTAATTAAAAGTGTAGGAGTCTTTTGTACCATGGCAAAAAGACTGTATCAAGTTACAGGCTTTAAAGAAACTTCAGAAGTAATTTGATTACATTTTCTAGACATCCATCACCCTAATCAAGGGGCCCTTCAAAATATACCACTTACAGATAACATTATTAATCAGCTGAAAACTAAAACTAAACAACTTGTGCCATAATATTACATAGCTTTAAGGAGGAAATTTAGTAGATTTATCATTAGGGTCAGATCCCAGCTTGATAAACAGCAGGATCTTTCATTTCAGATAAAGCTGGGAACAGAGAATTTGTTTTCAGCCAACTCTGAAAACATCAATATAATTAAAAGACCCTCCCCATACTTTCCTTTGAAGGAAGAAAAAGTAGGAATGATTATTAAGCTTCCGAATGTCAAACTGAAAGAATAAAAGCACATGGACAAACCAATCCTCCTAACCTGTCAAAATTTCATTTAATCATTCCATAGCAAAATCAGTTTGATTTGTATTATTCAGGCACAGAAATGTCCATTTGCTGCTGTCATGGTTTAACCCCAGCCACAACCAAGCCCACACAGCCACTGGCTCACTCCCCCACCAGCAGGAATGGGGAGACTCAGAAGGCTAAAAGCTGGAAAACTCTTGAGTTGAGATAAAGGCAGTTTAACAGCGAAAGCAAAGCGTGAGGCAAAGCAAACCAAGGAATTCAGTCGCTGCTTCCCATGGCTGGGCAGGCAGGTGTTCAGCCATCTCCAGGAGAACAGGGCCCCATCACATGTGATGGTTACTCATGAAGACAAATGGCATCACTCACAAGATCCCTCCCTTCCTCCTTCTCCCCCCAGTTTATATACTGAGCATGATGTCACATGGCAGGGACCATCCCTTTGGTCAGCTGGGGTCACCTGTCCCGGCTGTGTCTCCTCCCGACTTCCCATGCACCCCCAGACTCCTCGCCAGCATGGCAGCAGCAACAGCAGGAAAGGCCTTGGCTCTGCTAGCCCTGCTCACCAATAACAAAAACATCTCTACATTATCAACCCTGCGTTCAGCACAAATCCAAAACACAGTCAAAAGCAGCACAGCTACAAAGCACACTGCTGAGAATCGCTCGCAGTAGCAAGACAGAGGGCACTGAGAAATCTGGAAACCAGCAGGGTGTTGACATAAGGGAAAGGGGGCTGAGGCTCTTACCAGAGCCAGACACTTCTGGTCTCCTACAAGAGGGTGTTCTTCTCCTGCAATTTCTTTCTGCCTAGTTTTTCCTTCAGTGATTACCTTGTTTATCCTTATTTTCTTCCCACTTCACTCTCTCACTCATTTATTTAGGTCTTTATGCACTAACAGCAGGAGTTAATACCCACAATACAGAAAACTAAAAAAGCATGATGGAAACAGGCCTTTACCCACTTACACACCCTGAGACTGAGTATAGTCTTCTTGTGGTTAGTGATCCACCTGCCTTTGCCCATTTCTCTTCTGCCTAACCCTAACACAGGTGTGACATCAGTAGCTGATCAGTTCCCGTGCCATACAAAGCAGTGCTCTTTATTCTGGTCTGTATTGCTATTGGAACATCAGCTTCCTTCTAAGGAAAGTTTCCTCAGGATCCTGAGCCGTATTTTGTCCATTAAACCACATTATTGCTTTTGCCTGTAGCAGTTGCCCTGCTGACAGGCAATTTTTTCCAGGTTCAGCAAAGAGGTAATAGTTCCCATGGTGAATCTTAGAAAAACAGATGTTAGTGATATGACCCAGTAAATACCCGTGCCTGATATTAAAACAATAACAACGTGGGAAATTTCAAGGTGGGATTTTATTTCCCTAAAACTCTGCTGTTACTCTCCAAGTGACAATGTCTTGTTAAAGAAAAGCTTTCAGTAAAGTTGCTTTATTTAATGCTACTGTTAGCCATAACTTTCCATTCTTCAAAGGGAATTTTTTCTTAAATAGAGAATGCAAAGGAGCCCTCAACCCACCCTCACTGGTGGGTTTACTGCTAGAGCTGAAAAATTAGTAACTGGTTTATTAATTGATTTTTTTTCCATAAAGCATTTAAACCATTTCAGACTAACAGTTTGCTCTGATTTTAAGACAATAATGTAAATGTTAGTCTTAAAGTCTCCTTTAAAAAGAAAAAAATTGCATCAACAAAATTACCATTCAGCTTCCCAGACTGTGGCTTTTCTAGTTTATTTAAATACAATCATTTTGACTTTTCTGAAGGGAATACTTTTATTGCTCTTTTATCACTATATTGCTCTTGTTTATGCATAGTGAAACTATGAATGCAATCTTCTTACCCATCTTGACCTAAAACAAAAATGCAGCACCCTCATTTGTAGCTGTCTTTGATACAATTCCAAGAGCACACACAGATGAAAGCATCAACTGGAAATGTTTCAATTTAAGATAGGCACTGCTTCTGCACTTACTGGCAAGCAATCCAATTCCATTTGCTAGCGATCCAACCCAAGCAGTCTTGCCTTTCCCTTCTCCAAAAGCATCCAGCCACTCCAAATACAAGACTCCCACCGCCAGCGGTGATCCATAACACAGGAACTGGGTGAAGAAGGAAACTACAACAATCACCCAGCCCCAGCCACCATCTGGTGGCTTCCGAAATACCATCTTGTCAGCTGGGTGCAGAGGCAGGGGCAGCACCTGTGCAAACAAAACCCAAAGAGAAGAGCGTTAGAAACATGACTGAGCGAGCTCTGTGAACACAAGGGAGCTGTGCAGAGAAGGGCACGCTCAGACAGAGGCTGGGTTCAGCCATCCTTCAGGGAACAGCTGCAGCACAGCACACAGGCCATGAAAACTAGAACTGCCATACTTCCACCTTTGCTGCCTGACAGAAACAGTACCCAAAGCGTAATAAGTCGTACATACAGCAGCACTGTACGACAGAAAAACATTTAATTTGCTGAGTGTTAAACAGGCTTTGTGAAAACCTCAGGCAATAACATCTCCCAGGGTTCAACAAGAGAGCCCCATGGCCACCTTCTGTTAAAACCATGAATAACAAAAAAGGAGTAAAAAATCTCTGCTCAGCTCCCTTCTCAGCATAGTATCTTGCCACTTACTAAGGTGTTTGCCACCAGATAGTGCGCTCTGGGAGGGGCAGACCGAGAGGAAGACTGACATTTCGGCAGTAGTAACATTTTAGTACTCTGCTCTGTCAACAATGTGATGTGTAGAGTGTTGCATCCAAAAATCACTTTGTCTATATTAGTGAAATGAGCTCTAAGACTGTATAGAGGTGTGGCTCGTATGCCAAGACATGAGAGCAGTAAACATGCACACAAAAATCTGCTACAACCTGTTAAGAGTGTCTGCCCTCTGCGCAGTTGGCACACATCAGCCTTCCCCAAACTGGCAATCCCTTCCTGGACTGCAGAAATACCACCTTGCTCCTCTGCACGGCACGATCCATCACCTGTGCTACAGTTTTACATAACCCACCACCCTCATATCTTCTCAAGACAAGTGTGTGACTGTAGGGACCGATACTTGTAAAATCCAGCTAAGAATTTAGAGGTTTTCCAGGCTGCATTGCTTTGGAGTACCCCTGTGCACACAACCAGCCTGCCCTCCCTCTCTGCAGGGAGCAATCTGCCCAAGTGATGATCACAAAACCCATGCTCTGCTCCTCGCTCTGCCACTAACCAGATGTATGATTCTCAACAGCTTTGTTTCCTTTATCCTGGGAGATAGAAAGAGATAAGATCTTGCCCTGTTTTCTTCATGAATCGTTCTTAAGGACTGTCTCCACACTGAAGCTTAAGCATTAAGAGTGCTGCAGTAACAGCTCTGCTCTGTGAGTCTCCCAAGAGGCAAAGCAGTAAAATAAATGCATTGCACTGCCTTTCTGACTTATAACCCAGAGGAAATGGAAAAAAATTACTGCTGTATGAAAGCAATGGGGAAAACAAGCAGACAGCAACAGAATTCCCCTTCGAGCTCCTCACACCCTTTTCTTGGGCAATTTTAAAGAATTTGCATGGAAAACTTAACAAAAACACTACAGTATAAAATTTTGAGGAACAATTGTATAGAGACATGACAAAGACCAGTTCTCATTTACAGATGCACTTAAATGTTACTTTGAGAGTAGATACTCACAGAGGATGGCAAAAAAGTCCTTCAGCTTCCTATAAATGTACCTTCATGTAACAACTACCTGCAGAAAAAAGAACAAAGCAAGTTTTCAGCCAAAGTATCGCTGCAACAGTTAACACAACTCTGAAAAAATGGTGGCTTCACATGAAATTTCTTCTTTTTACTATCTTCTCAGAGGAACTTCAGAAGAAATCAAGTTATCTCAGTGGAGAAGTACTGATCCCCTGCAATTAATTAACATCTGACAGCAGCCTTGAGCCCTCAAATAACAAAAACATCGCCTACTAATGAAAAATACATTTTGACATTCTGGGTCCTTTGGGAATGATTTCCAATCTTAACATGCTGACTGTCCTTGAAGATACAACATTCCCAGTTACAAATGTTACAAAGTTATTTGTTTCAGTTACAACTGTAAGCTCTGACTCTCTCCAATGCCTGGTGAGTGTCCCTTGATCCCAGGAGATGCAAGGGTGGCAGCTGGGATAAACAGAAGTCATTCCCTTCCATAAGGTATCAAAGCATTAAAAAGCTGGTTATAGGCACTTTCCTATAACAATACCCTTTACACAAAAGGGGAGCCCCATATTTCTACATGAAATATTTGAGCTATTTGAATGCAGTCACCAAGAGCCGACCTATGCATCTCTCCATGAATTAAGTAAATATCACTTGGACTGTTTCATCCCTGCCTAGAGGAAAAAATAGTGAAAATAAGTAACAGCTTTAAAAGCAGACAATGAGACAAAGCAAGGATGTTGACAGAAAAACTCTACAATAATGGAGGTAGACAGTGAATAACCCAAACTTATATTTGTTTAAAAAATAAACTTTAGAAAACAAACATATTTTAGCTGTTATATTGATTTCCGTTATATTGACGCCCTAAAATTTGGCACAAAGACAACTGAGTTCAGTTCTGCTGTTCTAAACATTTAATGGGAAGGAAGCAAGGACAGGGCAGGAGATGATAAAAGATTTTGTAGTCTTAGGTCATGTAGTCTTTTCTTATAGAAAGATTAAAAACCTCTGGATTAGTTTGCCACCTGATGCAATGCTGCACAGCATGACTGAATTTAACCAATTGCTCCCAATTTACATCAGCAGAAGTGCAACCTTCTACATCCTGACAACTCCTATTTTGCATCACATATCTCTTTCACATCTTTTAGCTAAATAACAAAATTTTAGGCATCAAAACCATCTCTATTTTCTAAATGTGCCAAGCCATTTACAGTCCACAACTGTCAAGCAAAAAGTAAAAAACACCATTATTTTCCCTCCAGAAATCATCCTCAGTGGAATAACAGTTCTATAAAACCCCAGGGTCTGTTTTTAATGGCCTGGCTTTTTCCTTCCCTTCTCCTCCCTTTCCTTCCCTTCCTGTTTTTGCAGGTTATTCCTTCACCTTACACTGCTGTGTGCCTGATACCTAAAGTGAGGTGTATTTTCTAACTCCCCTGAAGGCTCAAGGCCACAGAGAGCAGGGAGCTGACAGACCTGCATGAGGAGCCCGTCCCCCAGAGCCCTCTGCTGTGATAGGTAAAGATATCCTGGACAACCAAGCCACTGCTGGGACTGAGTGTCAATCCATTTTATATTGGCACATTATTTAACGCTTCTCTGAAGGTGGCAAGTTATACTGTAATAGCTTGGTAGCAGGGAAAAGAACTGACAGTGAGAATTAAATCTTCACTACTCCCAACACCACTTACATGGACATCAAATCTGTGCATCGACTTGGGAGGGATCCAAAGTGCCTTTTACTATTTTCTGTCTGTGCAGAAGGAGGACACAAACTGTATAGATAAACGTGGACACCAAAAACAAAGAAGCAGAAGCCCACACAGAAGGGAGTGAGGGGAGTCAATAGTTTTGGTGGTTTTTTTCTCAGAACCAGCCAGGAAGACTTGTGTGATCCTGGTAACAGACAAACAACCATTTAATATTCAGGTGGGAACAGTTTCACAAACCTTATTGTTCACTAAACCTAGGGATATTGTTTCAGGCTCCAGGAAACCAAATTACATTAAAAATACTGAAATAGAGACATGAAGCATAAAGAATTGAACAGTAACTTGAAATTTGGTCAGAAAAAGCTTTTCAGTGAGTTGTACTCACTGCGAATAAGAATCAGAGGAAGAGAGCTGCTTGATGAAAGCCTTTACCAACCAAAACAAAAAGAAACCCTAGAGAACAAACTGAACAACAGCTTCAATGTGGAAAGACAGAAGTGTCTGGCTGCAACTATTTGCTTTGCTCCGAGCAGCAGTATCACACTACTGAACTCCCTTCCTATAAATCTTAGAATTTGGCTTAAAGATGACAGATGAGCACAAAAAAAGAACATGAGTACCACTGGAACATTAGCTCTCAGCACAGCAACTTGGATGAATCTGTGACAAAGGGAATCTTGAGAAAGACAGTAGTAATACGATTGTTTCCAGTTTGTCCTTTGTGCAGCCACAGCCTGGGCAAGTGTGTTGCTCTCTGCGAGCAGCACATGGCTGCAAAGAAAGCCGATGTCAGCAGAAACACTGCGTGATTAACGCTGGGCTAGTCAAGTTTTGCAAGGCACTGCTACAGATCAAGACGGTACCAGCCAGAAAAGTAACATCCCTCATTTTAAGCTGAATCAGATTTCTTGTAAATTTCTGTTTATTTTTCAGGAAAGCTCTTGCAACTATCATCTGAAATTTCTGCTACCCTTAGCTTGCAAGTAAGACCTTGAGCATGAGAGTGGTGCATTAATAGTTGCTTTTAACATAGTCATCATATCCAAACACCTGCACATGTACTGACGTGACAGCGTAAAAATTGCATTAAAGTCACTGAAAGATGCATCTGTACTTCCAAGACATCAGACTTTAACTGATGTTCTAACTACAGTAGCTTCCTGTGTGACACTGAATATATGTATTTCCCTTCTAGTTCTCAGTATTCAGGTCTGACTATTTCCCACACTTCTCTACTTGCCCTTCTGTAAGGTAAGCAAGAGGCTTGTCAGTATCAATGTTTCCTTCTATTTGTACTGGATGACAAAAGCGTAAAATTTAAAACAAAACAAAACACCAGAACAAAACTTACCAACAACATAATAGTGTTTTTCTATCGTGCAAAATTAGTTTACATTAAGAAGCATCAGTGAGGCAGCACATAAACCAGCCAGCTTTGTACAAATCTGTCAGCTCAGCAGAACCAGTCCTACCTGTTTCCAGAGCCTCACTGCTCCAGAGGGGATGGAACCCCCCCCCGCAAGTACAACTGCCTGTCGGACACTAGCACGCATCCATGCAGGCAGATGTGAGCCGGCGCTGCTAGAAACCGCCAGCCAACACGATTTACCAGAGATCTCTGCAAAACGAGAGCACGATGTGCGCCGCCTTACGCATCACAACCTGCGAGGGTTCCCTTCGGCTTCTGCTCCCTCAGACCGTCCGTGCCCCTTGGCCAGGGTCTCCGTGGGGATGGGTGGCCTCTTATAGCCCCCGGCTCGCCTCGCCTCTCCCCACGCCCTCGGGGTCCAGCCCACAGCCCCGCGTTACACATTGACGCCTTCCATCTCCAGGCCAGTTTGGACGGGAAGCGCTCATCCGCGCAGTGACGCGCACCAAGAGGTGACTGAAGGTCGCCCTCGCCGTCCCGATGCCACACACGGCGAGACAGGGTCGAGCTACAGTGCCCCGCTCCGGGACAGCCGCCGAGGTGCCACGGGGCGCCCGCAATGGGCACACGCTGAGGCCGGTGGGCTCCCGCAATGGGCACGCACCGATGGCGACGGGCGCCCGCTGCCATGTGCCCGTGGCAGGCGCTGATGTCGCACAGAGCCCGGTGCCTACTGGATGCCAACACGGCACACCAGGAGGCACCACAGCCAACACGGAGGGGTGGTCGTCGACGGGCACCGCAAGGGATGCCGCCGCCCCGGGCTGGTAGCACGATCCACTCCTGCTCCCTTCCCGAAGCCTCTCCTCGGAGACCGCGCAGAGCCCCTCCGGTCCCCCGGCCCGGCCGCCCCCGGCCCCGGGGCAGCTCCCGCC